>JABRWK010000005.1:392601-519404 GCA_013372445.1 Hypothenemus hampei
CAAAGGCCACCCAAGACAAGATGCTATTACAGAGGCTCAGAAAATTTTGTTAATATTAAGAGGACAGTACAACCATCAGGAGAAGACTTATACATTAAATTGAGTTACTCTTCTCTGCTTTGCTCTATTAATTAAATTTGTATCATTTACCTTTTGCTCCATGTTTAAATTAGTTTAATTTCTTCATTCTTCATTTCTTGATTGTGAGCAATTATGTTAATTGATTTTATTTTAATTATTGTAAAATCTTTAGATATATGAAATACTGCGATATGTCGCCATTTTGCCTCCAAATGTAAGTGCTAATTTAAAATCTATTACGGATAATAACTGACCGTAAATTCATTTTAAAGAAATATGATATTTTGCTTCCAAGTCACTTACACATAGGCTTTAGAAATCGCGGTACTTTATACAGTATATTTTCGGCTGTTATGCACATAGGATTTTAATGAGTGCAAGCGATAGGCAATTAGGCGATTGAAAATTGGAAGAGAAACTGGCTATTATTTCTCTTCCATTGTCAACGTTCGAGTAGCTTCGTACATCGGTATTGAGATTAATTAATTTATTCATATTCTAATTGCTACCCAACGAAACTACGTTGACAATGGAAGGGAAATTGTTAGCCTGTTTTTTTTCTCTCCCACTTATGAATCGCCTAATTGCCTTTCGCTTACACTCACCAAAATCCTATGTGCATAGCAATTGAAAATCTATATCTATATCGAGGGACTTTAAATGCCAACCTCGCGAGCGTCATCAATTAAACATAGTCCCAATTTGTTTTTTCATTTTTATTGTTATTTTTCATATTCATTGTAGTACAGTGACTTTATAATTATAATAAATTGACTTATCGTAACCAAAAATTTGTTTTATTTAGTAGTTGCTTAGTTTCGTATTTGTTCGTATTGGCATGTATGGAATACTTGAAAACAAATAGATTTTACTCTGTCGAGTTTAAGACAGAAGGCATATTTGCAATATATGGAATGCGTGGAATGTGCATTGGAATGCGAGAAAAGTGGTGGATTTTGCTCTCGGTTGTGTTCTAGTTCGGTTCGGTTGAGTTATGGTTGATTTCGATTGAATTTCGTTTTACCTGGTTGCACTTCAGTTCAACCAAAACCAGCCAGGTCTCAACCGAAACCAGCCAGGTCTCAACCGAAACCAGCCAGGTCTCAACCGGAACCAGCCAGAACAAAATTATAGTATGAGGAAATCGTACAAACAAGTAGATTTTTCTCGATGTTGCGTTCTGGTTAATTTCGGTTGTGACCGGGTTGGTTTCGGTTAGGTTCTGGTTAATTTCGGCTGCGACCTGGTTGGTTTCGGTTGCGTTCTGGTTAATTTCGGTAGATTTTGATTTTACCTGGTTGTGCTTCTGTTCAACCAGATCTCAACCGAAACCAACCAGTTAGCAACCGAACCAAAACAGAACTGAAATGTAACAAAAGCGTACAAATAGATTTTGCTCTAAGCGCCAATTACTGGTAGAGTATGGAATTTATGGATTATTCAATGGAATGTCCATTTGAATGCCTAGTGGAATGTAAGACAATAATTAGATTTTGCTCTAAAAGTGTCTATTACTTGGACAATTTAGCGTATGACAAATAAAACACAATAATAATTATAATCTAGTTTTTATTGCAAATTGTAAAATAACAAAATCAAGAAATAAAGAATGAAGAAATTAAGTTAATTTTAACAACGAGCAAAAATGAAATGATATAAATTAAATGAATACATAAAAATAGCATCTATTACATTAACAATTNACAATTAAAAGAAGAAGATAACGAAATCGTAATAAGAGACAATGAAGAGATAAACATGAACCATTCGAATCATTCTTCAGTATCTGGAGTGCTTGAAGACAAACATTTCAGCGAAATAGACCAAAGTGTCGATTATAGAAGTCTTACAAATAAATCTGTTACCGCACAACGTAATTCTCTATATACTAACCACTCCTTCTTTGTTATTTAACATATATTTAGGTTGCTTTTGTGTGGTCAGTCCTAAACAATCAAATGTGGATCAGGAAGATATTAACGAAATATCTAATAAGCAAACTTTTGAAACAAAAACAAAGAAAGATGTCGAGATACAATTAAAAGAAAAAGATAATGAAATCGCAAAACGGGACAATGAAGAGATAGACATGAACCATTCGAATCAGTCTTCAACATCTGGAGTGCTTGAGAACAAACATTTCAGCGAAAAAGACCAAAGTGCTGATTATAGAAGTCTTACAAATAATTCTGTTGCTGCACAACGTAATTCTCTATATATTGATCACTTCTTGATTGTAATTCAACACATATTTAGGATGCGCCATTTGCCATGTGGATCAGAAAGATTTTGAAGACACGGAAATTTTAGACACAAACTGCAGTAAATTTACTTTCAAATTAACACTTTACATAGATATCAAAAACGATACGATTACAGATGAATATGCTAGAGAATTTCAGGAAAAAGTTGACGAAATAATAACGGATGTTATCGTAGCGGAAAAGATTTTAAACGAAATTGTTGATAATACTACTTTACAAATGAAGCAGACAGCTGCTCTTACAACTATGCACTCTTGGTCGCGTTTGCTTATAGATGAATCTAGAGAAGAAACAGTAGAATCTTCTATTTTGCAATACAACTCTTCCATTAGTATGTACTAGAATTGATATAAAACAATTGTATATTGAATATTTTTAGATGCAAATATTAACAATCAACAAAAAAGCAAATCAAATATTGCCACAGAAACAAGATTTTCGGAAAGAAACTTAACGACGTTTGCGGACCTCGCTCAAAAGAAACTGAATGAACAACAGAAAGAATCAATTTGTAACTAGTCCCAATCAGCAATGATAGAATTTTATTGACAGTTTTCAGGTCCATTTAACTGTAAAACACCTGATGTCGTTCCTGAAACAAGTGACAAAGATATAGAAGCAAATTCGATTTCTAAGAAAGGAGTATCTTTTGCCAGCCTGGAAAATCTGGTAAGTGATGCACCTAATTTTCTTTCTTTGCCAATCGTTGCTAATTTTTACGCCAAATTAAAACAGTGATTCAGTGCATTTTGGTGCTCTTAATTTATTTACGAGTGGAAGTATGAAAATTTCGTAAATTCCTAAAAATTTACTAACAAGAGATAGACAATTCAGAAGATGGTAAATTTGTAATTTTCAGACAAGAAGAACAAAGTGGCTCTTGTGATTTTTTAGAAGTCAATCAACGTGAAAAAAGTCTGAAAATTAACATATTTAATTTAGTAACAATGAATTTAAACCTCTGCAGAGATAAAATTGTATCTAAATGAGTTGAAAAGGATGTTATTGGAACAAAGGCGTTAAAACTAATATTTGTACGATACTGCTAGGGAATATTGCATACTATTTTTAACAAATATTGCAGACTGTTATTATATTTATGAGAACCGTGAAAAAGTTGGATTCCTATAAAACTTAGTATAGCCAGTGAAATGGATTCTCAAAAGAACCGTCTTCAGACAGAAATATATTTACATATTTTTTTTTTAAATTTCACACCAATTTCCAAATGTAAACTAAATCTTCAGCTTGGGCTTATTTTTGTTTCAGAACCAAGCGACAAATACCGATATACAAAAACCAGCCCATGAAGTATCAACTCACGAATTAACTTGCGCTATACCAAGTCTTGTAGAAGTTAAAGTTTTTCTAGGGAATGATAAATTTGCTTGTGGTGCAATTAAGGTAAAAGATAATTTTACCAGCACCGAAGATTTGGAAAGAAGTGTCTTGGACGCTTCGAACCAAACTCCCCATTCTGAACTAAATCACAGAGAAACTCAAAAAACAAATTTGAATGAAGGCACTGTGAATAGTGACCCGATACATAGACAATGTCTTCGAGAAAATTCCCTTACCTTTTCATGCAGCGATATTACCATTCCGAATTGAAATATCTTGAAAGGCTTTAGTGTAGTGCATAATATGTATTCAATAATTACGTTTGGTAAGTGTTATTGACAAATTGCCTTACTATTGTTAAAAAAAATTGATTAATTTTAGGGAATTATTGTTAAATAAAGAAGATCATTAAACAAAATTTAGTAAGTTGTTTTCTTATTACTATTTACATGTAATAAAATGTAAATTCAAATGAACTATTTTAATTTCCTACTGCATCATATTTAATCAAAAGAAATCTTAAAGAACTTAAGAAAAATGTTAAACATTTCCGTTTGAATTTAGACCCAAATTGTCTTTTTTGTTACAGGAAAGAATAGAACAGTCCCAAATGGATGTTGTCTTCCGTGAACAAACGGTCTCAACAGTATCGGTGGATCTGAACAAACAACCCAAAATATCCATACTCAAACACAAATCTTCATACGAAGAACCAACGTATTCAATCGAAGATCTAGTTAAAAAAATGCCTGTAGTAATTAAGCCCAGTTTTATGAACTTGAGCAGACTTTCCGCCGAAAAATTCTGTTGGGTCCAGAACCAACTATCGAAATTAGTAGAGGAAAATCTTGACATTGTCTCCAATGAAAGTCTGGATGTTACTTATAATATGTATAATGATAAAGATCAGGTGGACAATATGGAAAATGATAGTTTCCAAATAAATTCAAAATCTGAATCGTCAAATTCGAAGGGAATCCAGAAAGATTGGAAATTAAACGAGGAAGTTTTCGATGAAGGTATTCAAGCTGAAATGGTACGTAAAATCAATGAAATTTTTGAAAAGGAAACGCAAACGGTTGCCTGCACCAAGCCTTGCAGCAGGAAGCAATGCAAACAATAGTAATTGAAATGGGAATGCAAAGAAATAGAAATTATCGGGTGCTCAATAAACTCATAGAAATAAAATCCATGTAAGAAATAGTTTAATTGAACAAAAATATACAAATTTATGGTACTACAACTGGACAGCAAACGCCACCATAACTGTTAAAGAACATAGATATTAAAATAAAATAGTGTTTATGAAATGCTACTTTTTACCTATCTAATTCGCAAAAATATTGCTTGAATTTTTCAAAATCTGTCAACTCTAAATAGATGTGTGGACAATCATCCAATAGAGTACATTTCCCCGATGTGTTATATAAGCTATTTTGGCACGGTTGTTTCGCAAGATTTAGTGTTTGATTCAATCCCAAATCATAAACACCTTTTAAAGAAAAATGTATCCAATATATAATATATAGTTTTTTTTGCAATACTTACGGGAATTTAATGTTAAAGTTCCATTTTCATTTAGGATTCCTTTGAGCCAAGGGAATAAGGCTTAATGAGGATAGTTCAGTGACAAAAACTGGTCTTACAGTAGTTGAATGATATGTCCTTTCCATGCCAACCATATATGTAGAATCTAAAAATATATAAATCTACTGAACTTTATTAAACGTATTTTTCTTAAATTTACCTAGACTGGACGGATTGGACCTTCTGAATCCTTGTATTCCTGAAGATGGTACCACAACATTCATCACTCCACTGTAGGCCAACGGAGGAGCTTTTGCAAATTGCATAAGTAAAGGAAAACCTAAAATATATAATCAAAAAATAGATTTTTTCTTTAAGTCTATCCATTCACTCACTAGAACTTGGGTAAAAACCACTTCTGAATTTGTCTGGAGAATCTGTGGATAAAATTAAATTAACTATTGAAATGGACCAATACACTTGAACTTAACGCGTGAAAAAAAATAATAGGACGTACCTTCTAAAGCTGCTGGCTTGGAGGCATCCTCGGTATTAACTTCCCTCGCAGTGTCATTAGGCTTTACAACAACTAAGGAACTAACATCAGTTACGAATGAATATTTCAATGCCAACCTAAGGAAATGAATATCAAAATCCATTTAAACCAATCCAGTGTCAGGAATCATACCGTAAAATTTCTTTGGTAGGACCACTTTTATCTTCGGCAACTTCGCGTTGTTCCAACAATTGTTTCACAGTCAAATATGCCCAGAGTCGTTCCAGACTTCCTGTAGTCTGATAGACTTTTGGAACTAATTGGATTGGACCGTGAATTCCCCACGCCTCGACACTTGGAGGCTGAAAAGCTGAATCTGTAATGAAAACTTTTTTCATATTTTCACATGTTCTCTTTTATTTGCAAACTAACCATCTACCACCCCAGTTACATATAGTTCACCTCCTGCAAACAGGATGGGAAAATTTTGTTTTGTCACATTAGATGTTTTGTCAGTATAGCGGAACGTTACGTTTGATAAGAGAGGTGACGAAATTTGTTTGTAAAAGTTTTCCAATTGGATATAGGAATCTGCTGCTTCATAAATATGTCTTGCAAATCCTTGATTTTTCAAAGAAAGTTTACTCAAAAAATCCCTGTCAGCACCATCACCAAAAGATAAAGAAAAAATTGGGACCTTTTTGCTATTCAATTCTGTAATCTATGTATGGGTATTATTAAAAATTCCAGGAATTAAAGAATACCTACAGTAGATATAATTTTTGCGGTGTTAAATTCTCCAACCGTAGGTTCTCCGTCTGTCAGAAAGATTATTAAAGGTTGATGTCCTTCACTTTTGTCCTTATTTAAAATCATTTTCAATCCAATTTTCAAAGCTGACATAATATCTGTGCCTCCATTGGCTTGGAGCTCTTTTACAACCTGAATCAGACATGTACATTTTAAATACAAAACAATAATCTTTCGTTATAAAAACCTTTTTGGCATGCGCGATATTTTCGGGTGAGGCCTCAAATGAGGATGGCATCACTTGTGAAGTTACTTCTTTCGATTTTTTCGTGATATCTTCATTATAAGTATACCAATCAGGATTATCTCCTTCCCTGTACGTTATTTTCTCTTGAGGAACATCCCAAACTTTTACCTCGGAATTAAAGTCCACGATGGAAAATACATCTTCGGGCTTTAATTCGGCCAAAATACTGTCCATGGCTTCTTTTAACTGTACTATTCTTGTTCCTGTTGTCATTTAACTACTGAATATTTATCTTTTTGATTAAAAATTAGGAATTTTACCTGACATGCTACCACTAGTATCCAAAATGAAAATTACTTGTTTTTTAAAGGTTGCAAATCTTTAGGGGCGAAAAAGTGCACAAAGTGTCCTCCATTGACTAATATCTGTTCATTGAACATTAATTTTTAATCTATTATTTATAGTTCTGCAGCTTAAAATACCTCTCCTCCTTGAGGATCCCGTTGAACGTCATATTGCACCACAAATTGTCCATTAAACCCGTCCTTTTCTTTACCACCGAAGCTCATTGCTAATATATTTTGTCTTGCAATATCTGGATGGAAACTAACAGTTGCATAAGTTTCGTTAACGATTGTAGTATCTGCTTCTGAATTCACATTTGGATCATTTTTTGAAATTTCGTTGCCCGTACGTAAAAAAGGTACTTTAACGAAAGATAGAGGCCTCGTTTCCATAATATTCACCTATTAATATTATGAAAAAATCGTGAAAATTTAAAGAAAGCCAATTTCATACCGTGACTGAAAGATTTTTAACGGGCTGTCCTGGATGCACGTTCACAACTATTTCATATTTATCCATTTTTCTTTCTAATAATTCTTCGTAAGTCAAGTAAAATGTAGCTTTACTGTTTGGTTCCACATTTACAGAAACAGTGAATCTATGAGAGTCTCTGGCACTAACAGCCACATGGGCAGCTGACTGGCCAGCTGCTACAGCCTAAAAACAACATTTGAACATTTTTCATTTGGAAAAAATTTCTTATTCAGTACGTTATCATAAGTTTGTTTCGCTTCCTCTTTTTCTTTCACATAAGCTTCATACTTTTTACCACCAATTTCCATTACAAAACCTGATATGAACGCTTTATCGGGAGTGATAACGGAAAATACTGCTTCCTGAGCTTTGGAATTTAAATTTCGCACTTTACTTGTAATTAAAGTTTTTGCATAACGATTTGACACGTTAGTTTCGATGAGCATTTCGTAAATTTTCGGAATTGATTGTTCTTCCTGAAACAACTGAAATTAGATGGATCATAATGGTTGTATGTTCTTAATTTTGCTTGAGTTTCAGACCCACACTCTGAAGAAGAATGCAGGTATAGACGAAATTTGTAAAATTGTGAATAAATTATACTGTAGCTTGAGAGCGTTTTCTGACTAAATTGACTCATGATTTTTAAAAATCACCCTTTAACCTTTAGGGAGTTCTAATTTTAAGTTTTTAATTAATTACTTACATTCGAAGCAGTATTATCCTGTGTCGTAGCATTTGTAGGTTCTTCTGTAGTAGTCAATATTAAAGATCTCTTAAATGCGACTTTGGCATTACACAATACAACGCATAACACGATTCCAAATAGAATACTTTTTCCCATTGTACATATGTAAAATCAGACGTAGTGGAACCAATGTTGAAACTGGCGTCTGAAATAAGAATTAGAGTTTTATATATACGAAATAATCAAATGTATTATTGGTTATTTAAGATAACAGAAGAAAAATTAGTATGTGTTAGGACTGTTATCGTAATTTCAAAGACGTAAACAAACTAACTTATTATCTTAAAATGGTAAAGTAACTAACTCTGTACGGAAGTGGTATAATTTATTTTAATGTCTTGTAAATCCCCAATTTAACGACACTGCTAGAAGGAAAACAACTAAATAATATTGATGAGAGTTATTCCCAGAAATTCCCATCATGCGTTATTAAAATTCAGTGTTTCCCCATTGTTTTCTTTCAAAGTCTACCTTTTCTTCTAAATGCAAAAATAAACAATGAGAAGATTATTCAAAAACAAGCAATTAGTTATACATTTGCAATCGGTTTACATGGTACATATGACTATTATAAATTAGTTTGGTCCTTTATAATCACTTTACATGTATGTAATTTATTCTGCGTCTTATAACTTTTGCCATACACTGTTTATAAAACAATACACATATTTGCATATAAGATTCGCATGTCGCTTTGGTAGGATTGCGAAGTGCACAACAGTGTTAAGGTCATTTAAATATAAAATAAAGATCATTATATAATTTTTTCATTGAATTAAGCTGATTCAAAAAAGCCGTTGGTAATTTCAATGCAAGATAAGAACATATCATTATTAATCAGAATATATTAAATTGTTAGCTCTTACGAGAAAAATGTAACTATAAATACAGTATGGAAAGTTGAGACAGGGCCAATTTGTAGAAAAGGATGCACCGAGAGAGATGCAGCATATAGTCATATATAGAAATTTCTATATGTTGCATCTCTCTCGACCTCCTTTTCTAGAAATTGGCCCTGTCTCAGCTTTCCATACTATATTTTATTTTTTGAAGAGCTCATAGAAATAAAATCTCTTACTAAAGGACAGGTTCAAATCTTGTGCGCACCTGTATATTTCAATGTTAATAAATTAAAGAAATTTTAAGGCAGCGTTGCCAACCTCGAAGAAATGAATTGCCGTACATAAAGCGAGAAATTACCGAATTTCAAAAAATTTTACCGTACATGACCAACCCGTACATGCGTTACCGTACATGCTTCAAAAGTGACGTGACCGATATAAGAAATAATAATGTAAAGACTAAAAAATACATAATAAGGACTACTGGAAATGTACTGTTCCTAACTATTTTTTGGGCGAATTTAAAAGCCATTTTCAAATAACTCATGCAGATATGGAAGAATTACATATACATATATTTTAAGGCCGTATTAATAGTCGCACCTTAAGTATTCCTCCACACTTAAGCATTCCTTAAATGTTTATTTGTGATTAATAGTCGTTCCATGCAAGCCAAGGAAGGCTTAATGCCTATCAATTATATTGACAGTACGCGTATCAAGGGATACTTGAGGGCCGTATTCATAGTGGCGCCTTAAGCATTCATTGCCACTTAAACATTCCTTGAGTATGCATTTGCGATTCATAGTCGTTCCTCGCCACACAAAGAAGGCTGAAGGCCTATTAATTATGTGAACAGTACGAGTATCAAGAAACCCTTGACCGAGGCATCCTTAAGTATTCCTTCGAGATGCGACTATGAATACGGCCCTTAATAGCTCCTTATATGAAAATCCATCTTTTTCGTTCTGGGTGTTCTTCCGTTATGCCGCCATGTTTCCATGCCTCTGCACAGGCTCTCACGTGGAAATACCGGACGATCGTCCAAATATTGAAGTATTTTTTAAACGTTTTCATAAATTTTACTCGTAAAATAGTAGAGACATATGTACTTACACAGGCTAAAATGAGGGTCTTTCTATATGCAGGGATTTTCCTAGTAACAGGATTCCCCATTAAGTTGAGCACTCTCAATCCAGGCATGTTACCTAAAACCTGAACAATCAAAGGGTCTTCGATGTGATTATTCGCCAAATCCAACACAGATAGTTCCAATAAATGTTCCAGATGTTCAAAATCTTCATAACACTCCACATAATTATTGGCTAAGTTTAACGTGTGCAAAGACTTGATGCATACTAAATTTTCCGTCATCTATTGAAAAGAAACTTTTTTTCAATATGGATGATTCCGAAACAAAGGAGTTTTTTATCTGCTAGTGATAGATTTGGTCATAGTAAAAGCATTGAACAAGTTATTTTAATATAATCAAATCAGCAATAGGAAGCTTAAAAAAGGATTTCAATCAATGAAACGTAATTCAATGGATTCCGAAAGAATGTAATAAAATCGCAACCAAAATAGAACAAAATAGACTGCATTCTCGCCAATTTTTGTAAGTTTTTTATCAAATAGTAGAATTATCGTACATTTACGTACGGAAATAGAATTAGGACCGTATACCGTATTTAAAGTCTAATGGAGTCCAAATACCGTACATATACGGTAATTACCGTATGGTTGGCAACGCTGCTTTAAGGGTTGGCCTTCTAATTCTAATTGTACTTAATAAATTACAATTCTATTTTATTTGTATGCATTTTGAGGCAAAATATGAAATTCCTGTTAAATATTTTGCAACTTTTTCTTGAGTTGAATACATTTTTTTTTTCTTATAATTTCAAACATAATTTTTCCTAGAAACTAGAAATATACCATAATGAATGACATCGTATGTACATTTAAGAATAATTAGTAGGACATATAAATTAAGAACGAACACCGGCAATAACATAACCTTAACATTGGGCTTCAGTCTTGAAGATGATGCTATTCTTACTTTCACTAATGTTGAAGCGTTTTTTAGTGCTTATAACCAAAATCTCCACCCACTATTTATGAGTTATTCATAGTATATTCATGGGTTCCATCCTACAATCATTTAAAATCCATTTAATTCCTCAACATGATGCTGTTTACATTTTTGCTATTGTGTCACTATTGTTTGGAAATGGTGTTGAGTGATAATTTTTCCAGGATAAATTTGCCTTTAATTCACATACCCTACTACATGACATCGTTTCCAAATGTGGCTGAAGAATGTGCAAAAAATCCCACGTGTCCTTATAAGCATTACCTGAATGAAAAAAATACTGGGGTTATGAATATGGACACAAATGGGGTCAGCAATATTCAATTCCTGACTGTCCCGGCGATCACAGAGGATGGGTGAAGACGAAATTTGACCAACAAAACACATTTTATATTCAGGGCGACTTTGGTTACATCAAACAACAATTGCTTGAAATGAAAATATTATGTGAACCCCTATTTGTTGAGGACAGTATGCTTGAGTGCTCAGACCATTTACGTTACTGTAGAGGTCGAAATTTGATGATCAATTTTACTAATTTAATACACAGACATGAACCCCTAAGATATAAAATGGATGTTTTAAGTTATGGTGATATTGGAGGATGGTGTGACTTGAATAAAGAAGAATTAACAAATCGAGCAGATCATATAAGTGCCTTGCAGAGCTGGGGACCAGAATTAAGGAATTTTATTAAAATGAAAAGACGACCAATCCCAAATGGTGACTGTGATGTAATTGTTGATAAGCCTACGTATATCATGAAAATTGATGCAAGTAAGAAATAAATGTTATCATTAATGCCTTACAATGCTAGTTATTTTCTCATTTTAGCAGTCAATATGTATCACCATTTTTGTGATTTCTTAAATCTCTATGCATCTCAACATATGAATAAAGATTATGAAACGTTTTCAACGGATGTTAATGTTCTAATTTGGGAATCTTACACGTATCATTCTTTGTTTCAAGAAACATGGAAGGCTTTCACAAAACATCCCCTATGGAATTTGAACAGTTTTAAAGGCAAAACCGTTTGTTTTAAAAATTTGATATTTCCTTTGTTGCCTCGAATGATATTTGGTCTCTATTACAATACACCATTGATTTATGGTTGCAAGAAAAGCGGTTTGTTTCACGCATTTTCAAAGCACATTTTGCATCGATTAAAAATTCCAATACACTTTAGACATGGGAAAACTATTAGAATTACATTCTTATCGCGAGATACCAGGTACAGGAAGATACTTAATGAAGAAGAACTTTTAAATACACTAAGCGACAATGACGAGTATGACGTTAGAAAAGTGATTTTTAATAAAGACATACCATTCAGGCAACAATTGGAAGTTATTGCTAATACCGATATCCTCGTGGGGATTCATGGTGCTGGTTTAACGCATTTATTATTTTTACCCGATTGGGCAGCAGTGTTTGAAGTGTAAGTGTTTATATGAAATTGTGTGTGTGCAATACTAATAATATTAATATTGTTTTTATCTATGTAGGTATAATTGTGAAGACGCCAATTGTTATGCTGATTTAGCAAGACTGAGAGGACTTCATTATGTTACTTGGAGGAATACTAGCAAGCTCACATCTGTAACTGATGTAAGTTTTAATTTTTTATTTTTACTGCATAGAGTCAACAAAACTATATATCAGGAAGGTTTGAAACCTGTCTTGCAATGTAAATTTTGCTCAATATTTATTGATTTAGTACACAGTACTCTGTATACTAATAATTTTATAGGGTTCATACCAAGGTGGTGCTCATGCAAAGTTTGCCAATTATCGATTTGATCCTGACGAGTTTAAATCCATATTGGTAGAAGCTTCAAGTCAAGTGAAAGAGCATCCGAATTTTGTCGACTCAACGCAGCATCCTCCTAAACGTGATGAACTTTAAATAACTTGTGATTTTATCAGGGTATTTTTATAATAGAAACAATTTTTTTAAAAATGGTAGTGTATATTAATTTTCAACACTTATAACCAAAATTTACAATAGTAATACAAAAAGACAGTATCAGTCATTAGGCTAAACGTTCTCGTTAATTAAGTTGGAATTTTCATGTTCTTCCATTTTAAAACAACAACCACAAAACAATTCACAAACATATATCCTGTAAGAATCCATATCGAATTTACAGAATTTACAAGTTTGGTTTTGACAGATTTATTTACAAGTCCAGTTAACACATTCCCTACCAAAAAAAAATTAAACCATTGAAATTAATGGCATCGTACAAGTGTGGAACACAAATATAATTTTTCAATTTTTCATGAAACATTTTTCTTGTTCCCCGTTCTGCTATAAAAAATAACCAACTCATTAAACTGCCTATGAACAAAATCCAGAATACGTAACCGGCATTAGCTAAACGCCTCGAAACATTGAAATGATAATTGCAATAAACAGTTAAAGTTAGAGCGAATAGTGNGGATGTTAATGTTCTAATTTGGGAATCTTACACGTATCATTCTTTGTTTCAAGAAACATGGAAGGCTTTCACAAAACATCCCCTATGGAATTTGAACAGTTTTAAAGGCAAAACCGTTTGTTTTAAAAATTTGATATTTCCTTTGTTGCCTCGAATGATATTTGGTCTCTATTACAATACACCATTGATTTATGGTTGCAAGAAAAGCGGTTTGTTTCACGCATTTTCAAAGCACATTTTGCATCGATTAAAAATTCCAATACACTTTAGACATGGGAAAACTATTAGAATTACATTCTTATCGCGAGATACCAGGTACAGGAAGATACTTAATGAAGAAGAACTTTTAAATACACTAAGCGACAATGACGAGTATGACGTTAGAAAAGTGATTTTTAATAAAGACATACCATTCAGGCAACAATTGGAAGTTATTGCTAATACCGATATCCTCGTGGGGATTCATGGTGCTGGTTTAACGCATTTATTATTTTTACCCGATTGGGCAGCAGTGTTTGAAGTGTAAGTGTTTATATGAAATTGTGTGTGTGCAATACTAATAATATTAATATTGTTTTTATCTATGTAGGTATAATTGTGAAGACGCCAATTGTTATGCTGATTTAGCAAGACTGAGAGGACTTCATTATGTTACTTGGAGGAATACTAGCAAGCTCACATCTGTAACTGATGTAAGTTTTAATTTTTTATTTTTACTGCATAGAGTCAACAAAACTATATATCAGGAAGGTTTGAAACCTGTCTTGCAATGTAAATTTTGCTCAATATTTATTGATTTAGTACACAGTACTCTGTATACTAATAATTTTATAGGGTTCATACCAAGGTGGTGCTCATGCAAAGTTTGCCAATTATCGATTTGATCCTGACGAGTTTAAATCCATATTGGTAGAAGCTTCAAGTCAAGTGAAAGAGCATCCGAATTTTGTCGACTCAACGCAGCATCCTCCTAAACGTGATGAACTTTAAATAACTTGTGATTTTATCAGGGTATTTTTATAATAGAAACAATTTTTTTAAAAATGGTAGTGTATATTAATTTTCAACACTTATAACCAAAATTTACAATAGTAATACAAAAAGACAGTATCAGTCATTAGGCTAAACGTTCTCGTTAATTAAGTTGGAATTTTCATGTTCTTCCATTTTAAAACAACAACCACAAAACAATTCACAAACATATATCCTGTAAGAATCCATATCGAATTTACAGAATTTACAAGTTTGGTTTTGACAGATTTATTTACAAGTCCAGTTAACACATTCCCTACCAAAAAAAAAATTAAACCATTGAAATTAATGGCATCGTACAAGTGTGGAACACAAATATAATTTTTCAATTTTTCATGAAACATTTTTCTTGTTCCCCGTTCTGCTATAAAAAATAACCAACTCATTAAACTGCCTATGAACAAAATCCAGAATACGTAACCGGCATTAGCTAAACGCCTCGAAACATTGAAATGATAATTGCAATAAACAGTTAAAGTTAGAGCGAATAGTGTACAGAAGAAAAAACGGCGCATAGTGATTAAGAATTTACGGTCTCTATACCTGATAGTAAGATTAAAACATATTGAAAAAAGATACAGAGCCACATAACCGAAGGTCGATACTAAACCTTCCTTATTGGCATCCAGCAAATTCTCTCTATGATGAACATCAAAGACCCATCTTTTAAAAAAAAGTTGTATTAAAGTCTCGTGTACCACAGTTATCAAACATGCAGTTATAAATATATGATCTATATGTATATAATGCAATATATAATAACATATAATTTTTGTAAATGCTAATGTGAAGAAAAAATTCCAATGAACTCCATATTCAATCTCTGACACACTGTAATTGATTAATTTCGTAAGTAACAACCGGGCAAAGCCTAGGATAAGTAGAACTACGAAACCTTTAATAGTTTTGCTTCTTACATCTACCACCTTTCGAGTTTGAGGAGCGACAATACCATTTGCAAAAACAAATAATCCAACTCCAACGTCCATCAGACTAAAACCTGTTTTATGTGTTTTTGAATGATGTCTAGGAAATATAAGAAAGTCTACAGCTAAAATTGCTATCACAGAAAGCAAGTTTACGGTTGATCGACAGTTTGTGATAAAATCTTTCTTAATACTATAAGTTAGTCTAGTTGGTAAAATGGGTCTTCTCCACCAACTACAAAAATATGCAAAAAAGGTGATACATGTGAAGCTAGTTAGAAAATAGAATATGGCAATAGGATCTGTGACATATTCGGACCATACTGTTTGAATTAATATATTTGGGATGACTAAAATAATAAATTCTACAATTAACGCTATTCGTTTGTGCGATATGAAAAAGAGGGACGTTAGAAACGTTGCAATTGTTGTTAAAAATGATGTCGGGACCACCAGTAGAAGAGTCTCAAGTGCATCATGGAAGTTGTCTGAGTTCTACAACAAAAATTATATTATCAATAAACCCGGTTATGTGTGGAGATAACAAATAACTTATGATAAATCACGAAAAACGTTGTAAAAATAAGCAAAAAATCCCTAAAATGCATTGAATTAATGATGCAATTAAAGGAAACACACCTCTGTAATATCAGCTTCCATTCCAAAGTACACATGAATAAAAATTAAAATTAAAAATTATTTAAGAAAAGAGAAATATAATTTCTAAACACAATACAAAAATCTAACCTCAATATCTGTTTAAATTGTGTGCTTCGGTCGTTTCCGGATCGTTGTCAATGACATTAGGTTTTTTGCGCATGTGCCTATGTAAAAATTTCGAAAATTTTCCCACCCAACTATAACGTCTTCCAGAAGACAATTCTTCTACACTATTATTGTCAGTTTGTGTACTAGAAATTTCCAATCGAACAGGAATATTCGGATCAGTCCAAGACCCATTAATAACACGTTTTTCATTAATTTTCGAATCGGAACAGAAGGTTTGCAACAATAAATTTTCATTTTTTATGTGCGGGTCCCATGATGACAATGGGACCAAATATTCATCGTCACCTTCGCATTGTAAATTTTCCGACACTAAAGTAACCAGATTCACCATTGAAGGGCTTTCACCCAAGTGGCTTCCATCGCCTGGAATCGCAATATCGTTCATGTCCCATTTATTTACGGCTTTCTTTTGTGACGTACACTTCACTTTTACAATAGTAATTTCTGAATCGGTATGCCTCAAATGAGACTCTTTATTCACCATTAAAGTGTTTTCATCAAATTTTACAATTCGTACTAACGTTGATTGTTCTGTAATTTGATATTGAAAGTTTGCGTGTAAAATTTTATTTCATTAAAGGACCTGGTTTGTATACATTGTATTCGCCTAACCTTTTGCGGGCATCGATTACGTCCTCAATTTGCTTGAAATTTTCATTTGAATCGAAATTTGAGTCGTTCCCATTTGTATTTATCATTACTTTAAATTTGAAAAAAAAATTGATTCAAAATTTAAACATTTATAGTAAATATCCAAATATTTTGACGTTTTATAAACCAATGACAACAAAATTCTAAATTGTTCTAAACAATCCTAAAGTGCAATGCAATCTAGTAAGTTTGACAACAATGCACTGAATTTATCAAAAACGACATAATTGACAAATGACACCAAACAGCTGATATGTCAACATTTATCTTTTGAGGTTGTTTTTTTCTTTTTGAATGTGTAAAGTGGAAATATATTTTTTTCCTAAAAATATTTGCTTATCGTTTGTGCCGTGTTTATTCTCAATGAACTAATAGCTAAACAATGGGTGAACGTCATTAGTATCGAGCATAATGGAGAATTTTGAATCGGAAGTGAGCAGTTTAGATGATGAGACTACTTGTTTAGTGAATTCTGTGAATAGTGTTAGTAAAAAAGATGAACCTTCCTTCTCTGATGATGACAGGATCGATACAAGGTCTGAATTGAAATTCGAAACAGGTAAATAAGCATTTAAATGAAAGAAATTGAACTAAAGTAGTTATATTTATAGTTGTTGAAAATGAAGGTGAAAAAGCAAAAAGGAAACAGATAGAAACTGCATTAAGTAGTGAATGTACACCGTTGTTAACATGGAAGTCTTTAGCTATTAGTAGATTTGGATTAGTAAGTGGTAATTATAACCGATTATTTACTTTTAATGTAGAATTTAACAAAACTTCTTTTAGACGACTTGCGATTTACAGCTTGGCCTTTGCTATTGGAGGTTGATCCTAGTACAGATGAAAAAAATCCTTCTTTACAAGAATTATCTGATCATCCGGAATATAATCAAGTAATTTTAGATGTAAATAGGTCATTAAAAAGATTTCCCCCTGGTTAGTAACAGTATAATAGATATAAATTACTGAAAACAGCAATTTTCTTATTACTAACAGGCATTCCATATGAACGGAGAGTGGCACTACAAGACCAACTAACTGTCCTAATATTACGGGTCATTATAAAATACCCACATTTGAGATATTACCAGGTAAGATTTTTCTAATTGAGAAAAAGTGCTTACCTTATATTCAAAATACTTGGGCACATTTTTAATAAGATACATATAAAGCCTCACAATTGGGTCAGAATTACCAGCTTTAACTGGATCTTGGTATTTTACCCAAGACATAATTAATTTAGTTTTAACAAAGTAACACCAGTGAGAGTTGGAATTCGACAAAACGATTTTCGGTGTTTGTTCGGATTTTTATATGCAAAAACAAGAAAAAAAATCCAATGAAAATATTAGTTTTTTCTCGTATTGTATAGACTCAGATTGTAACTAAAATAAGTTCAAAACCCGATTCGATTGATATACGATATACGAGGTAAAGTCAAATGGAAATTTTTGAAAAATTTGTTGATGAAAATTTATTAATGGAATGTTAAAAACATTTCGCCACATTAGGTCCTATATAAATCTTCCACCTTTTCGGAATTGCTTGATAATCTGGTACTCTCTTGTAGCAGCTTCATTACAAAATAACCATCAATGCCTCCTTCACTACGGTATCTCACCAGTGAAGTTGTCAGCTGCCAATATTTTTAATTTTTCAATGTTTCCAATAAGACTTTTTATAGTATGTTAAAAATAATTAGGAACATTCTCCAATTGACGGTGTGTTGTAAAAATTCTTCAAACCGATAAATGAATGCCTATAACAAAACTCACCAGCGTAGACGTAACTGAATAATTCCACAAATTCTTCCATTGGATACCGTTAAAATGGGTTTTGTTAAATCCATTGATAGGAAGTGCGACCATGTTTTTTATAACTCTATTCTTAAATAAATTTTCTTAAATAATTTTGAAGATTAGATAGTCGTTTCCGAGATAAACATTTGAAATAACGACGTTATTGCATCAATGTGTATCGATGATAATATAATGTTTTTTTTTCAATACGTTTGCTGATAAATCTACATCTAAGTGGTTGCGGTAACGAAATTTATAAAGTAACACTTTAGTTCAAATAGAGGGTGTTTCAACTATCTTCGTTTTTGTTATCGTCCTATATACATTGCTACTATCAGATACTTACCAATACTGAGAGAACGTTCAATTGCCAAATGTTGAGTTTGATTGTCCAAAAGGCAGCGTTGCTAGTGCCATTTTTATATTTTAACGTTCCCATAATCGTCAATAATTTACAATTGCTTAATTTTCTTTAACCGCGAAATAAAACCGATCTATGCATTATCCAACGTCTATTTTTAATCATATGTGAACGTTCGCAATATTTAAATAAAAAGAATATATGACCTCATCAAATACTAGAAGGAAGTGGGCGCGCAATTTTATGACTACTTATTAGCATACACACAGGGTATATAGGAAATATAAATTTAATGATATCAATTTGATAAATACTATAATATCTATCAGGGATGGGCACGTATAACGGATTCTGAGAGCTAAATTTTGGCTTGTCATGGATTTTAAAGAGACGCACTATACTAGCGTATTAATTAAAAGAGGCGTATCTGCTAATTTGATCAAAATTGACTTAGATCTATTTTTCGATTGTATTTAATGAGCTATCTTACGTTAATGTCAAAAAGCGTATATAATCAACACATGTAGGTAATTATGATTTTAAATAACGACGTATCTGTAAATTTGACTGAAATACAAATACAAAATATACAAAATATCCAAAATCTCGAGTACTAAATTTTATCAGATACGCCCCTTTTAATTAATACGGCAGTATAGGCAGTATTAATATTTTCTGATAAATACATAAATTCTAATTCAGACTAATTTAGATAATACATATAATAATAATAGTATATATGCTAAAAAAAATTAAACGAAAGAAAGCATTGCAGCCACAATCTCGTATAGAATGTTGCAGGATATGGAAACTGCATTTAACTAAATAAAGAGCCGCATTTACTCACTGTTGCTATATAGCGCCCATCATTTTTGACTTGGCTTCTAATGTTTATTATTTTGTTGCCTGTTCAGTAAACATTTAAAATTTCGATCATTTGTTGCATTCGCCAGATTTAAGTCCTATCAAACAAATTTGGAGTAATACAAAAATACCTTAGAATATGCAGCATTGAAGTATGCTCTATTTACAATTTCAACAATTATTAGTTCATTTTTTTTGGACGATTGGAGCTGTCATGAAATATTTGAGCGTTTTTTTTTGTTTTTAGGGTTACCATGATGTGGCTATAACGTTCTTGTTAGTGGTGGGAGAAGCGGCAGCATTTAGAATAATGGAAAAATTAAGTACAGAGAATTTACGCGAATGCATGGAACCGACAATGGAAAAAACGGATTATAGATTGAATTACATTTACGCTTTGCTTTACAATGTTGACAGAGACTTACACGATTTCATGGATAAGTGAGAATCCGACATAAAGGAAATAGAATTTATTTTTAATGGGAAACAATATTTTTTAGGGCGGGTGTCGGCACCATGTTTGCTCTGCCGTGGTACCTGACATGGTTCGGCCACTCTCTGAACCAATATAAAGACGTAGTGAGATTGTACGATTATTTTTTGGCCACACCGCCCTTGATGCCTTTATATGTTGCTACCGCTTTAGTTATATTCAGACGAGACGAGATTTTTGCCGAAGGTAAAACAGAAAAATGTTTGAAAATTTAAACCTAAAACAATCGACTTTATTGTTTTTACTAAAAAGTCACATTCTGTTCCACACTTCCTCTAGATTTAAAAATTGAAATAAATACTTTATTTTTAGGCTGTGATATGGCTAGTATTCATTGTTTACTATCCAAGATACCTGACAATTTGGATTTCGAAACCATACTGATCGACGCCATGCGGTATTACGAAAAGTATCCGCCAGAAAAATTGGAAAAACTAGTTAGAAAACGAGTGGAGAAAGAGTACGTAAACTTTCGTTTGCTATTTCTATTGAAGAAAATGTTTTGTGTTGTGAAGAAGGCGTTTTCTATAAGCTTTTATTTCGTTTTCCTTGCTTCCTTGATTCCTTTCCAACGCCATAAGCACAAAACAAGGACTTTGTAATTATCATTTATTGTCTCATTCGTAGTGTGTAGTTAGATTAAACAATATTTTAAATTACTTTTGCTTATTTCTTTCTTCAAGCTCTCTTCCATTCTTTTTCATCTTACTTATTAATAAAACTTTCATTTGCACATTTCCCTACGTGAATTTTTAACACGTTGTTATCCTATTTATTATATCTACGATCAATGTGAATCGATTGTTCGAAAGGAAACGACGCATAACAACATTTATTTTAAAAGGGCCAAAGAAAGAAAGAAAAACGAACAAATGGCAAGAAATAGAATGAACAGACAAAAAAGTCTATGGGTTCGATTCCACAATTGCATACCGGGCTGGCTGCATATGACAAGAAGAAGCCGATTGGGACTCGTTTTTGCAACAGCTACAGTCGTTATTGGCTACCTCTACTACATCAAATATGGAATCGAAATGCAACATGTACCATTTGGAAGGTAAGCGATTCTTTTTTTTTATAATCAGGGTTTTGATATTGTAGAATTAATACACGCTATCTGTTTTCTAGTATGTTAAAATTATGACCGATGGTTTCTTCGGGATCTGTAAGAGACATGGTACATAAAAGGTTTTATTCAAGTTTTTCAAATTAAGAAACCTACAGTAGCTCATAAATTTAATTGAATAATAGTATACAGGTCAGGTTCATTTTGTACATTTAAAAATGACGTTTTTGTTGTTAATAAATAAATAAAACTCTTTTAAATGTATGAAATACATGGCCCTGTATATAACAGGATTTTTTCCCTCCATAAGTAGTTATATTGTATCATGGAGTGGTTCGTTTTGAATGTGATTTTTTATCCTTAAGTGTATATTAGAATTTTTATGTGTAAAACAATGTGCATTTATTAATTTATTATTCTGTTTTCGTATGTATAGGTTGAAGAACTCTAAAAGTTCTGGAGAATAGGATGGTACAACGGTGTTTTGTGTTTAATATTTCCACTCAAGTAAAGGTTGGTTCCGATTTTTGTTAAAAGTATTTTAAAGAAAAACCAGAATGTTTCAGGTAGATGCTATTGAAATTCTAAATCTAATTGGAACAATCTTTGACTTTCTTGCTAATTCGGTCATTTTTTTGTAATAAAACATTAGAATTAATGTGTTTTTTTAGAAAAATGTATATGTAACAGGTTATTTCACAAAATAGATGTGAGAAATTGAGGCAAAACGTTGCTTTGAACAGTTAATTATCGTTCTATTTAAATTTTAGGTACCATTTAAGCTGCAAAACACTAATTGTTACAACTTACCATAGTTGTAAAGGGACAATTACATGTATAAAAAAAGAAATCCATGATAATAGAGTTTATTTCTTGTATATTTTCTCAATTAATCTAAATCTAAATTAAAATAAAAGTAAAAATATCAAAAAACTTGACATTTTTTTCTAACTTAACATTTACCTTCTAAAAATAAAAAGGTTTAAATGTTTTTATAAATAAAAATCATCACAAAATGGTAGAAAAATCCACTTTCCTGATACATAAGTAGTACGAGAGTTATTCCAAGTCTAATGTATATCGTATTTATTCTAGTAGACATTTTAGTTTTAACGTCATAAAAATACTCTGAAAAAAAATCAAACATTTTTGGAACAGCCCTCGTATAATTGCAACTATAGCCCTTATTATGAGTATAATATAGCACATACGAGGATATCACATAAGTACATACAAATTATAGTTCTATTTTTCTAAAACCTGATATTTCACAATATTATACAAATAAGAGAGCAACTAAACTTTGGCTTATTTTGCTTGAAGACAAAATTATGTACTATCATTGGAACTTAAGGGTTAAATACTTTGAGATTCTTTAGTGGACTGTTCGTTGTCGGGAACGTGATGAAATAATTTGGTCAGCCATTGTGTAAAAGAAAAGATATCATTAGAGTATTCCTTTAAATTTACCTCATTTTTTTGTATTAATCTAGTAATATACTGTTGTGTGAGATTGCTGCTCAAAACTCCCATATGATCCGTATTGGGGATCGCTTCATAGAAAACTTTTTGTTTTTGTATTGCTCGCCAATATTGGCAACCCGTCAATGAACGAATATTGACCGTACCGTCCCCGTCACCATAAATAAGAGTTGGAATACCATCGAGCCATGTTCCTTTTTTATAATACAATCTAGAACAGTCAAAGTAAACAATAAAAATTTAATGAAATTTAAGATTTTTCTGTTGATTTTTTGCGGTTCCGATATTCTACAAATCAACAACATTCTTAATTAGATACAATGACCCAGACACATCAGGCGATTCCTTTAATTGAATGTTGATAAACAAATGGTATTTTGGAGTATTTAGTATTCTGACGGGTCCAAAGTGCGACACCATTGAAAAAGTGATAAAAAAATGTGAGAATATTATCAAAAGTGCTGCTGATGTTTTTAATATATAAAAACCATGAATAAATTTGTTCAAATTCTATGTCCCATAATTGAAACGTTACTTACCTTTCTACTGTATCAATGCCAGTACCATATAAACAATGTACCTCAACTCCTGGTGGTTTAAAGTCCAATTGATATTTCTCAGTATCCTTTTTCATTTCCCATCCATCTAAGAATGATATACCCCTGAAGTTTAGAGACATGTCAAAGTTAAAGCTTGAAACATTATATCATATATTACTCTATCCCAAAATAAAATGTACATTTCCAATTTAAATTTGTATAGAAATGTATATATCTTGTTTTGAGACAGACGGAGTATAAAACTAACTTGAAAAATTCTTCCAAATTACTAAGAGTAAAGTTCTTTTTATCAGTCTGAACGAGTATTTCGTCCGGTTTCCAAAACAATGGCGATGGTAAAAGAAAAGCAGTGCTGGGTAGTGATATTTGTTGCGGTCTCATAATACTTGGGCGAAGAACGAATGATCCCAAATCGTCTCCTAAAATAAAACAAATAAAACATTAGGGATTTTAAATCGTATGTTTTTGCCTTTTACATGTGTACAACATCTATATCCTAACCAGAATTTTCTTAATGACAAAATAACAAATCACGCACTAATGCAAATACATGAATTACCCATTGCATAAACTTTAATCGCTTTCACGGAACCACCCCAAGCTCCACCCAGGGAAATCAGGTTCTTAACGTACTTGTCCTTCCAAGATTGACTTTGAAGGTTCAAAAAATACAAAGACGTAGGACCACCCATGGAGTGTACTATTAACATAACTGATGTTTGATTATTTTCTTCATATGTGTCTTCTATGAGCTTTTTCAGCTTCACAAAGTAATCTTGATTTTCATCTGTAAATATTAAACATCAACACAACTCAATAATGAAGTGATCATTTACAATTGGATTGAAAACTTACTTGGTGCTTTTCGGAAATCGTATGGTGCCCCTTTAATGCTGACATTTCTAACATAACCCAATGATACTAAAGTATTGGCCACATCTTTAAAATATGCTCCACTGGTTGCGTGGCTCGGATCTATCCATTCTACTGTTTCACTATTTCCAAAACCGGGTACTCTAATGTCTACCTATGTAATAATTTGAAAGTTATTTTAAAAATGCATTTGAGTGGGCGGTAAAATAAATAATTGCGTTTTATATGTAGAGTTTAAGAATTAGACAAAAATTTGTTTTGTCCTCAAGTCCAAAATATGATATGCTCACACATATGTAGCTAACGGTGTAATTCTTACTTACCCCAGGTGGATTATGAGTAGTTCTTGTAGCATTATCATAAATCAACTTAATATTGTCTATCCAACAATCAATTACAATGGGAACAAGCAATTCCATATTCAACCAAATATTAAAATAATCTGATGTAGATTTTTCGCATATATAATGTACCACATTTGATTTGTTTAGTTTGGCTTCAAGTTGATTACCTCCATCACCCGGTATAAATACTACAGGGTGCAATATAGGATGCACTGACTTTACAATGCACAAAAATATACAGAAACTGTAAGTAAATTTTCGATTAACAACTGACGAGAACATTTTTAGGAACAACTTGTACTGCAGCAAAACAATATTATATTGAATGATATCTTTCTTGTATTTATAACCAATATGAAATCAAAATTTTTTGTTTATTTTGACGGTTAGGAAATGTAAGGTTATGACGCAAGCGTATAAACGTCAATGGATCAGATGATTTTACAGGACCGTATTGGATTGTTAACATTATTTTTATATAAAATTAGAATTCAATTATTTAATTCATTGTCGATTAATTAATATTTAAAATTAATTAATCGATAATGAAATTGACATTGTTTTTTTATAAGGAAAACATTGATATTTGAGTNTTTTTTTTTAATTTGTTTTAAAAATATACGAATATTGTTCAATAGAAACATGATTGTTCTACAATCACATTTAAACAATTTATACTAATTTTGTCTAATTTTGGAACATTGATGATTTTATTACTAAAACTGTTGACGCACACTCTGCTATGATAGTGAATAAGTATATTTTACTTTGAGACAGTCAAGTGAGCTTATAATTGAAGTAATTTGAAAAATATTGATAATAGTTTCAAAAATTAATTGCACAAAGAACCACTTAAAAAATATGAATGTTTTATTAAAAATTAAAAATGAATTGATAACACATTATTTTATGACAATAATTCAAAATCAAATGAGCAATCAAGGAACTTCATTAATTAATGAACAATTTGGAACTTCTATGGAACGGTATGGAAAAATCTAATTCAACAAACAGTCAAACATTGAAACGATTATGGAACCAAATACAGATAGTGATAGCCAAGCTAATGTAATATAGTAATTAGTACAAATGCACTGAAAAATAGAATATGGGTTTTCATACTTGAAACGTGTTTCTATTGAATAGTCCTTGTATGTTTTTCAAAAATCTGTATTTTCCTAGGGCGTTTTTGTATTCAAAAACAAAGGCAATCGATCCAGGAAGTCTCGAAGCAATATAAGCAAGATGTTGTCTCAAAATTTATGGTATCAAGAATATGACAACTGGTGGTCAGTGTTAAATGAAACATTTGAGGTATTTACATTCATATGTTAATTACAAATTATAAAGCAAAGCATTCCTCTAGGATCTCAATAGAAATGCATTTGCTTCTCTAAAATCAGAGCTATTTGACTTCCTGAAACATTCTCATCAGACAAGAAGAACTGAGATTCCTACTGCAACATTACTAACAGGTCATTATTTACAATCGAATTAATCCGTCAGCGGACTTAGCTTTTGAAATTCGTAGGTATTAATATGCCGGATCACGAAGCTCAATTTAGCACCCTTAAAAGTGAAATAGAAGATAATATAACGCCACATGTAGCCTGTTTAAATAGTCAAGATTGTGGAAATTTGAAATTTTTAATGGATAATATGATATTGCAATTTTTAAATAGCATGGAGCAGGATAATCTAGGAGAGGTAAATAAGAAAAGACCGAATATTTAATGGAAACTTATTTTTATTTAATTTTTTTAGGAAGATGAGCAGACAACAATAACGTTTAAAAAGTCAAATTTAAGTTTAGCCCTGTTACAAAGCTGGTATCAAGACTTATATTGCATAAATGATAACAAAGAAATGCCATTATTGGTAATAATAATTCCAGATTTTGAAAGTTTCAATATTAAAGTGTTGCAAAATTTCATTTTAATACTTGCCCATTATCTGGAACATTTACCATTCGTGCTCGTATTTGGAATAGCCACAACAATATCCACATTTTACACCTCATTCCCATATCATGTAAGAGAAATTCAGTGTCAAACAAATTATTTATCCTATTATTTTATGACATTTTAGGTAACAGCGAAAATTGAGATTCAAATTTTTGAATGTGAATCATCTATATTGAATTTAAATAAAATGTTAGAGAGCTTCTTCCTTTCAGCATATTGCCCTTTTCAACTTGGCGGTAACGTTTTCGACTTGTTCACTGAAATTTTTTTGTATTACGATTTTTCCGTTAAGAATTTTATGCAAAACATAAAGGTATATGAAAATGTCACAAAACGAGAAAGTCTTTGTAAATTGATTTTTATTAGTTTGCCATGATGGAACATTTCTGCTATGGAAACGCAATGGCTTTATGTCAGATTGAAAAAAAAGAAGCAAAATATATTTTAGAGTGTTTCAGTCATGACGATTGCGAAAACGTGCGACATCTTATGTCGTTTAGGTGAGTCAAAAATATACAAAAAGTTCAGTTTAACTCAGAATCGCAGACTGAATTACAGATCAATTTTGTTCCAGAAAAATGGTTGAATCTGAGAGTTACGAGAACAGAATAAAACTCTTGACTGATGACGTTTATTTTAAGGATGTTGTATTTGAAAAGGTAACCAATCTACAAAAATACATTAAAAGACTACATATATTTTTAAAATGCGTTCATGTAATGGTTGAAGACTTACCCGGTTTCCCTTTAGGCAAAAACGTAAGAGAAAACTTCAATATAAATCGATTTTTTCTTAATTTAATTTTATCAGCTACGAGAAATTTATGTTATGGCTGTGACAAAAACACTAACTGATTCTTCCGAATACAAGGAAGCATTTAAGTTGCTTGAATTCCAATCCAAAGAAGAATTACAAACGAAACTGGAAAAAATTGTGAAGATTATGGAACAATTTATAAATACCAGTAGCAAAAAAACTGTATTGAAGGAATTTTGGAATGGAATTTCTCAATTTATTCAATTGTTAAACGATACCGAATGTAATGACCCTGAAGAACTTGTAGAAAATACTGATAGAACTGTTGAACCGCAAATTTTATGCAACCTTACTGATCGAAAATCTTTAAAGGAAGTAAGTTTGTCGAAGAATGATGTAATAACAATACTGCGAGATTTTGAACTTTCTCAAATTCTAAAAGGTTCTTTTTACATTCACAGGCGTTACTTTTCCGTTCAAAACAGAAATCAATATCTTTAAACAAATACGAAAAACTACGCAAGGAAATTCTAGAATTCTTGACGAACAATTTCAAATTATATCTCTTACAACCCACCTCCTTGCCTTTGCATGAAATCTTCTTTTTTGTTGATCTATCAATCAAAGATAAAATTATCGGAACTCATAGAACTGCCATTCATAATGCTCTCAATGACCCTCACTACTATTTACAGGTGAGTTATATAGGATTGAATTACAATTGAGTTTCGTATATTTCTTTTCTAAATTATTGCAGTGCAACTGTTGTCAGATTTCCACTTCGCAATCTGTTAGACCAACTATGCCTGATATTTGTATTGCGTACAAACTACATTTGGAATGGGGCAAAATGATCAATTTATACGACTGGCTGTTGGCATTTTTATGTGTAGTCGATCCAAAAGAGGATGATACTCTAGATGAGAAATCTAAGAAAGTGGTCGTACCCGAATTACAGTAAGATCCATTTGATGGTTTCAATATAACTTTGAAAATTTTTCCATACGTTATAGAGCGAGATTTACTCAAGCCATTGCCGAACTAGAATATTTGGGTTTTGTGAAGTCCTCAAAACGAAAAACCGATCACGTAACACGTCTGACATGGGGCGGATGAATGTTATTAATAGATTATAAACTGATTTTTTATATATTTAAGTGCATTAAAACTTGTCAACCAGATGCAAAATGTGTTGCTGTTCTTGGTCTCTCCAGTCTTTATCACCCTCGTCACCAAGATTTCCTGCATACTCTCTCATAATATGTCTAATTGTTTTCAAAGAAGCTCCTCTCATATTAAGAATCTTAAAAAAAAAACAGAAAGACAATTTTTAAGATAGCAAAAAAATGAATCCTACCTGCATGACTCTCTGTTTAATACTTGGGGGTCCAGCAGCACAAACCTCTACAATAATGTAATCCACTAATTGTAAAGTGAATAATCCACCTTCTAGTCGTTTCAAGTAATTTTCATCTTCGTTGTCTTCTTCCTTATCTTCTAAAGTGTCGTCTATTGTTTCGACTTTTTCTAAATATTTGAAATGCAACTCAAGAAGACGATCGACTTTTTCGTGGTCATTTTCCGTAAATTTACTGATTAATCTTTGACGTTGAGAACCCCTGAAATTAAATGGTTTAAATTTCAATTTTACGTTCATTGTTCTTAACTTATGCAACCTGCAATTCCTCAACATTGATGCTATAATTGAGCATACGTGTTCTTCGTGTTCCTCTGATGAAAGGACTTTTCTTCGATTTTTTTTGGCGTTTTCATGAATAATGGAAAAATTGTTCTCAAACCCAATATATCTACAAACTTCTGGCCTAATAACATTAAACAATTATGAGTACTTAAGATGTTTTAGTGTTTAAATTCAACTTACAATTGTCTTTTCCATGAATACCTGACATTGCGTAATCCAAGACTTTCAAGGACCCATTTCTTGAAGTTTTCTTTTCTCTCAACATCAAATTCATCAATTGTAAGCCTTCACCTTTAAGAAATTTATCTCTGTTTGGAACAAACATTAGAGCGCTACATAAACTAAAATTATAATTCGTGAAGTAAGAATTGTCTTAAAACAAAGGATTGAGGTTGATCACCTATTGAACAAATTTTCCATAAGTTCGTGTTCTTCTGCACTAGATGGATCGTGTCGTTTGTAAAAAGCTAATTGTTGCAACAACGTATCGATACCATCCATTTCTCCCAATATTGCGCGGTTCTTTTCGTTGTCCTGTAATATTATGGATAACATTTCACTTACATAGAGCTTGTTTTGATCAAAAGGGGCTTTCAATTTCAGTCTTTTTAATAACCATGTCAGGAATCCTACAGCAAATTATTGTTAAAAAAACAATAAAAAATGTTTTAATACCATGGATTACCTTGTTTTCCGGTTTCAGTACATATCTCAGACCTCAACTCTGTTAAGTTTTCAATTATAGATAAAGTATTGTGGACACCGTCTGCTTCTTCTTTTACTGATTCATCTAACCTAAAGCACAAGTATTATTTCATTTATATTAACGATAGAACTTACCGATCAAGATTCTGAACTAGAAGTGCAACAACTTGATGTTCTAATAGAGATTCAATGAGAGCTTCGGCACCTTCTTCCGATTCATTAAGAATATCCACGTCCGTTAGTTCTTGTAATAATTCAATTGTTGCCACCTAATTGTATCAAGTTGCTTAATAAATATGTGAAAAAATGCAAGATCCATTACTTACTGCAATATCAGTATTATCATGTGAAAGCAGTTCCAAAAGGCTGGGGATCACTTGTAACTTAACCAGTAACGGATAATAGTCGGGAGCGGTAGCTAGAATCCTCATTTCTTGTAATGTTTCATGCAGTTCCAATTCACTTTCCATAAATTTTTCTGGAGAATCGGGAAACTTAATTCTCATTTCACGATTTTTTAAGGATCTTTTCTCAAAATTTAACACAATTTTTTTAATTGTTTGGGGATCGACAACTTCTCCCTAGAAAAGTCCATTCATTCAATATTATTGGGGTTTGATTCTCGTTAATAAATAATATAAAGAAATATTTTTAAATACAAACCTGAGCCTCTTCTGTTTCCACATATTTCACTATTTCAGCGCGTTCCTCTTCAGTAATTTGATCAATAGTTTGCAGAGATGGTGTTGGAGATGGGGCTCTTACCATTTGTCGAGCCTTGGCTCTGGCAATTTTGCGCATTTTTCTGGTCTTTTCAGATTCATCTTCAATTTCCTCTTCTTCTACAGGACGTTTTACCCCTTGAGGAGGCTATAATCAACCAAGTTGTTATTAAAATAATAATTGTCCACCATCCATTATATACCTTGTATTCCAACAATTCTCCTACATCCATTTTTAATCAATTATTTATTCTGAAAATTAAAAATTATATATATTTTCTATATGAACCAATTCACAAACAAGCAATGTCAAAAATGTTTGGTTATGTTATCTTTGGTTAAACTTAATCTCCCTTTTCATTAGGGGCTAAAAACTAGATGGCATACTATTAAGATGTAAAATCGTTAAGAAGAAGAACTAACTATCCTTTTACCAATATAACTACAAAATGATCGTCAGAATTTAAAAATTGGGTCCATAATAACTGCATTTTAAATGGTTTTTAGAGTTTATTTTGATTAAGACCTCATGCATCCACGATTCAATTTAATTTAATTTCGTTGCCCATCCCTAGCCATCGCAATAGTGAAAGAAGAAGATAAGCAAATATATGTAATATTAGGAGCTAATGGGTTAAATGGAAAAATATTTCTGGATGGGTTTTAATATCCACAGTGGCTCAATCATAGAAAAATATTTTAAAATTAATTTACGATTATAATAACACGTTTTTAATGTAAAAACATACAGGTCTATCCTTTTTCTGGTTAGAAAATCGATTGATTTTCTCCATTTAATGAACCGAATGAATATTTGAGAAATGTCTGGAGTTTTTGGATATAGCCGAGAGGCTGTACGAGTCAAAGTTAAAGTAAGTTGTAAAAGAGCAATTCTGAATACGGGTTATATATTTTCAATGGATTTTAGAAGTGCGAAAATAATCAACCAACTGAAATTAGGAAATTCAGTGTTGACCCTCAAATCACATCTTTTGAGGTGTTGCAAAGCATTCTGGCCAAGGCTTTTGACTTGAAAGGCGAATTCGCTATTTGTTACCGAGCCTATGACGGAACTGGACAAGAAATCTATATGAGACTGATATCAGATTATGATTTAGATGCTGCATTTATCAAGTATACAAATAATCCGTCATGTAATTTCACACTGATTTTATACATATATGTATAATTAAAGGGCTCATAACACTTCTGTTACCACCAATGAAGAAGCATGTTTGTGTTTAAGAGTTGACTTAAAACCGTTTGAGGAACAAGTAGAAAATTGGGAACAGAAACAAAACATTTCAATTATCGCTCAAATAAGAACTCCAACGAGTCAGGAAGCAAAACCTTCATCAAGATTCCATGGAATGATCAATCAGGTGCCTTTAAAATTCGCCATGATAAGTAAAAGTGGCAAAAAAAAATATTTTTAGGTGGGGAAAACCTTAAATATGGTTCAGAAAGCTCTTAATTTTGGAGACGATTATAATACAAGTATTCAACCGCCTAGGCAGCCCCTAAGCGATTCTGAATTTCGAAAGTACTGTGACGCGGTTGGTCAAATTGTTTATGCCAAAGAATTGAGAACGGTCATATATTATGGCGGAATAGAGCCTAGTTTACGGTTGGTACATTAAAAATATTAAATTAATGTTGAAAAATTTGTTCTTTACAGAAAAGTAGTATGGAAACATTTACTGAACGTGTATCCAAAAGGAATGACTGGACGAGAACGTATGGATTATATCAAGCGAAAAGCTGCCGAATATGAGAAATTGAAAGAAACTTGGAAACAAGCCATCGCCCAGGTAATTAAAAGTATTTAAAAGTTAGCAACCATTCTGCTCTTGCAGTACATGGATTTTCAAGTAGAACCTCTGTCGCAAATCCATTTCTGGTAAAAGTACACGCTTCGCTTGCAATTGACTCACTCTCAAACAACTTTAAATTCAATCAATTTCAGGGCCTTGTAGCTGGAGAATTGGCTTACACTACTGGAATGGTAAGAAAAGATGTTTTGCGAACTGATAGACATCATCCATTCTATGCTGGAAGCGATGATAACCAAAATATCGCCTCTTTATTTAATATATTAACAACGTAAGTAGTTTAATATAAAATATCCTTTTCTGAACCGGCAAATATCATTTTCCCTGCTCATTTTTAGTTATGCCCTTAATCATCCTAAAGTTTCGTATTGTCAAGGCATGAGTGATTTAGCATCACCTCTTTTGGTGACCATGAACGATGAAGCACACGCCTACATTTGCTTTTGTGCATTGATGCAAAGACTGGCCACAAATTTTATGATTGATGGTATTGCAATGACGCAGAAATTCACCCATTTGGCCGAAGGACTTATGTATTACGATCCTGAATTTTACAATTATCTGAAACTTCATCAGGTACTAATTTGGAACATGAATTCATCGATTTTATAACATTAACTTAAAATATAGGCGGACGATCTGTTATTTTGTTATCGATGGCTGTTACTAGAGATGAAACGAGAATTCGCTTTTGACGATTCATTGCGAATGTTAGAAGTACTTTGGGCTTCATTGCCAGCTGACCTTCCTGAAAGGGACCTTAAGCTTTACGATACTTTGTTTCATTCAGTTCCACTTACTGCCACTCCACCAATTAGTCCACTGGTATCGCTTATATGTAATAATTTGGTGGTTAGAATATTATCAATGGAACTTTCAGGTGAAAACCCCACGAGAGAATGCATATACAAAGGTGTGCTCATTAAGAAGACAAAGTTCCTCAATTTCCTTAAGTAACTATCAAGTTTGTACGAAAAAAGCTTTGCCGGTCAAAAGACAAAATCATAGTTTAGATGAGACAATCAGTAGATGCAAGGCTAATGTTGGAATGGAAATTAAGCTTAATAAAAATCAGAGCATGGATGATGCCATTGCGCTATCGCCACATTTACGGAGTAGCAACAAAAGTAATGATTCTAGTCCTAGATCCTCCAAGCACGGTTAGTATAGCATTTAGCACTCAGTTGTCTTAATTAGGTTAATTATACATAGAGCTTGGTGCACACTCTAGTGCTCAACGCATTTTAATGTTTCTGTACCAATTATACATTTGTACATTCGTCTCACAATTCTCGCGAACATATAAATACATTATAACACCATCATTGGTATTCGTTTTATGTTTTAGATAGCGTTAATGAAGACAATAATGCAACCGATCCGCGTGCATGTTCAGTGTCACCTTTAGAGTCGAAATCCGATTCTGCAGTAATACTGAATAAATGTCATGCGAACTCTCACGATTTAACATTCGAAGATTCAAATAAAAAAAGTTTATCTTCGAGTATGTCCAGTTTGCTTCGCAATACCAAAAAGGGAGGCCATTTTAAGGAGTTAAAAGAGAAAATTGCAGCCCACAAGTTCTTTTCCTCATTAGATCGATTGGACATAAATCAAATGATAAAAGAAGAGGAAGAGAAGCCTAATAAGCGGATTGTAAGGAATTTGAACGAGTTTTTAAATTTTACCGGAATGAACAAGAATAAGATTTCGGATACCGATCAGAATCAACAACCACAAATTCAAGTGAGTTCTGAAGCATTCAGTATGCTACAATTCTATTATACAGGATGCCTAAGCTCGTCTTATAATAATTAATAGGTCAACGAGCAAAAGCCAAAGATACTGCTAACCAAATCGAGTTTTGACGATTCGGAGAGTTCAAGTGACAAACCGAAGTATTCTTCGACTACCACAACCACAACTATTACAAGTGAGGATGTAACAACTGATACGTTTGACGATTATAGTCCAGAGGATGATAGCCAAGAATACTTTCCTTTGACCACATCTGTTACCAGAGAATTGAGACTGGAATTGGAAAATTTAGATCGAAAAGTGTTTGGAGATAAATTTGTAGAACGATTATCAGAATCTCCGCCTTCGCCTATGCCACAGCCGCCGGTAAATTTTAACATTTTCTAATAATTAACATGGTCAACAACAACATCTGTCATTCCATTTTGAAACTTTGATAAATATCCGTTTTTAGGCTAAACTGAACAACAATAGTGATGTATTTGTTTGGGAGAACCCACTACATCAAACTAGTCCGAAGAATGTCACTGAAAGCGCAACGACGCCTGACGAACAAATTGACATTGATTATGACGTTATGCCAAATTCTGCAAACGATAAAAATGTTATTACCATTCCAAATCCTCCAGAGTATATTGAGAATTTACAGGAATCTCAACAGGCCATCGTTAATTGTCACAATGGTAGGAAACAGAAATACGCTTATTCCTTGATTTACACGATAAATACATTCCTACAAAAATCGTGCAAAACGAGACGACATTCATACACACAACAAATAATTGAGCCGTTGAAAGCCAGAGTGGTATAAGTCAAAAAATTGAAAATTTGAGATAACAACAGATTCAAATTTGGGATGAAGGAATCTATGTCGTGACCAAATTTCAAGAATAATGTTTAGGTATTTTAGCTATAGACATGGCTAATATTTTATAAATCTAATGAGTTTCCCGTTGAGTTGACAACTTTACGTCCATTTATATCAAAACTTAATTTTTTGACTCATACCACTCTGACTTTCAACGGCTCAATTGACGTTTGCGATTAAAGTTTTGAAAAGGGTGTATTAGGTAACTTTTAACTATGCTTTTATAAGACTCCATTTTTATTAATGACATTCTTTTAATTCATAAATGGCATAATGCAAAACAATCAAAACCCAAATAAAAAATATTTTTTTGTTTATTTAAAAACCGTGTAAATTAAGTACCATGAAAATCGAGGAATAAGTGGACAATTTTTAATCAATTTCATTTTCATTTTTTAAGGAATATTAGGTTTAGCCAATTCCTGTGAAGAAGTACAAGAAGTGAAATCTTCGACTTTTCTTCCACCACCCCACGAGTTCGGAGGCGGCAATCCATTTTTAATGTTCCTGTGTTTAACGGTTCTTCTACAGCACCGCGATCATATCATAAACAGAGCAATGGATTATAACGAGATGGCTATGCATTTTGATAAAATGGTTAGGAAACACGACGTCAATCGAGTTTTGAATCAAGCACGTCAAATGTACGCCAGATATTCAAAACAACAGACTATTGCCTATCATAAGAACGAAGTGGGCAAAAAGGAGAAATGTTGATGGACCAATGATGTGTTTTTGTTTTTAGCAAATACGGGACTATTACTGTGATATTTTTTATTGCCGAATCTCTTTTTAATTGTTTTTTTTGTTTTTCTTTTTATGATTTATGAATTTAGATCACTTTGATTCTGATTTGAATAGAACGTTAAATAGTGATCCTAAAGGGTTAAGTGGTTATGTTCTTCACACTATTTTTAAGTGAAAAACCGAAATACAGCTTCATCTTAAAACTATCGTTCATATCAACATTAAGAAATTAAGTAAAATAAAAAATTCTACAAGTATAGTATAATAAGCAGAAGTAGTCTTAATGCGTAACGTAGGTATGCGATAAACATTCCAAATTTTAACGGATTTTCCTTTATTTTACATTATGTGATTGACTCACTAATTAGCTTATATGAAAATGGATGTGAATATGTCAAGCAGGTGTTTGGTATAATAAATGTACAGGATGCTAGATCGATTGTCTACGATCATCACCAATTTTAATCACTGGAATTATCAAAATTTAACTATTTATCTTGTATACTAATTGTAAGTGAGAAAACATTGCACAAAGACTTAATAGTTTTAGCGTTGGTGCAGTTCTCTACTTAAATTCCTAAAAATATGTTCACTAATCTAGTCGCAGTTAAAAGTTAAGTATATGGTAAAGATCGGTCATTTACAAATACAGAAATGTTAGTCAGACTTGTATGTACAGGGTGTTTCAGTTGTGTTGTAGATATATACGGAGTTGCTCGCTTATTAATTGACTATTACACGAATGATTGAGCTGCAAATGCATTTTTAGACATTATTTTTTTATGATAAATACATGCAAAGAGTGCAGAGTTTTTATTTCTGCTGGTATGAGAGCTACCTCGTAAATACAACGAAATTGGGACAAAAAAGGTCTGCGACCTCAGAAATTGAAAAGAATTCATGTTTTTTCTTTTCATCTATGACCTCTTTAAACTTTGTTAAAACGAACGTGTTTAGTTATGTATGTTTGTCACGTTCTGTTTTTTTCGTCTCAGTTCAGACTATGTGTAAAGAGAGCAAGTGGTCAGAGCCAAAGCAAATTAAGTTTAAAAACGTAAATTATACAGTGAGTACATATTTTAAATATTTTATCTCTTAATTTTATAAATTACTTATCAATGGTACGGGATTATCTTTAGCGAAGTATTATTTTCAGAATACACAAGGTTTCCTGTAAATAAAGGGCTATTACAACGTAATGCTTGGACCAAAAAATAATGTATTAAGTATTGGTTATGGAATTACGGCCCGTTATTAACAGAACACCCTGTATATGGTGGCTGTTTAAATTTAATTTCAAGGCACATTATAAAATAAATCATTTTATTTTTGATTTTTAATTGATTTTTGGATTTTTTAAAATTTTTTTTTAATGACATGAAGAGTTGCATCGTAAAATAAACAAATTCAAGGTATAAAACGTGTATTGATAAACAATCCAATTATGATATCACATTTATTAGCACAATATTAAGGCACATGTAACAAGTAGACAAAAGGTAATTTTTATATACAAAATATTAGAGATTGCTGTTGGTTTCTTGTATCATTTTCAAAGATTATGCTACTCTTCAATGACATTACCAGCTTTCCTTCTATTTATATGGACTTTAAATTATATAACAATACCTCACTCACATAACCAATCGCAAGGCAATCTGGGCATCTTGTTTGCGGGCCAAGGCAGGTAACCGGACGACTTGAAAATCCAATAGTCGTACGTAACTTTTGAAATTAAAACTGAAAAGCATAGTGTTGATAATTTTAATGCATAGCAAGCATGGATTCTGTGGACACTTACCAACTAAAAGGACCACTTCAACTCCAATAATATAGTAAATGTAATCTGTCCACTGCTGAGGATCCTGGCACATTTTCCCAGCATCCAATTCGATAACTTTGACATTTAAATCGTAACATTTTATATCGTCATGATCAGGAATGTGATTTATTTTTGACAACAACCATACCTATACTGAATAGAATGAAATTGTGGAATTTTGAAAAAAGAACCTGACCTTAAGTTTCATAGTATTACAGTCGCATTGTAGCTTATTAAAACCCAATTTGACTTTACGTTGATTGTAATTCCTTTCGAATTGTATATTGTCCAGAACGTATGTTTCCAACTGTAAACAAAATATAATTTTAACGATTTGAAATAGATAATTTAACTTAAGTAAACGAATTATTACAAAAGTTTTTACGAAATGTACTTAAAACTTTTAAAATAATTCTCGTAAAATCGCTTTTGTTATAGAAAGCTGTAAAAGTGGTTTCAAACTTACAATTTTAATATGATTCCTTTGAAGGCTCAAAGTCTCAAAATTACTGATGAATTTCGTGCCCTCCAATGGTTGAATGGAAGAAATTTTATTGTTGTCAGCGATAAAATGTCGCAGATTTTGATATGAAGGATCGCTCAATTCTTTAATAGATGTTATCTACAATTTTAGAATAATTGACAATACCATAACTATAAAACTATTATTGTTGCCTAAAGGTTCGGTTTCCTCCAAAGCGGTACCGCAAAATAACGTGCGTCATTTGACGAGCGTTAAAATACGGCCGCTTTTGAGAATGCCTTTACTGGTCCTGTGCCAAAACTGACATATCTGACCTAGGTATGTTAACCATAACCATTCATAACAATAAATTTGTTAGCTGATGTACTCACATTATTATTGCTGACATCCAACATGATGGTATTATCAGGTAGTGGTATGGGCAGAGAGAGAAATTCCTTGCCTGAACAATTCATAGCCACTTCGAACGTAGGCAATTTTCCTTGTGATAAATTTAGTCTATATGTTTCACATGTACAATTGTGATAACAATTCTTTTGCAACTGTATTAAATATATAGAAATTATTTAAAAAAGAACACTTCACTAGGTAATATTACTTCATGAACAGCTTTCACTTGTGAAAAAGGCAAAGTTTCCGCGGTTTGAAACCACACAAAATCTCTGGACGTAATGCAAAAGGTATTATTTTCATTATTGAAAATAATCTCTGGACGGCTTACTAGAGTATCTTTCAATTTTGAACAAATCAAATTAGAATTATCTAAAAAACAATATGAAAATTTAATCTCTTAACAACACCATCGATACTATTAAAGACAAATTACTTGAAATATCCAAAGTTACACTTTCCTTCCTCACACTTGGCACTTCTGTTAAGTTATTATATGATAAATCCAAAATACTCAAATTATATAAAGTTCCTAATGCTCTATCTTCAATAGTATTAATATGATTTGAAGACAAATTAAGGCACGATACTCTACTATGTTTAGCAAATTCCCCGTCAATTCGTGAAATGTTCCCATCTGTAATTGTCAAGTAGCGTACCATTCGCCATACGGATTGTGATAAACTTAGATTGAATGAATCAAATGAGGCATTACGTATATGTAAAGACTCAACTCCATTGCCAGCTGTAATGTCTTAAGTGAATAATACTTTTGTTATACAGTTTAAAGTTAATCGAAATAAATACGAACTTGCACAGGCCAATCCTTCTTTCAACGTAAAGTTGGTCACGTTGCAACAAACGGCTGCTTTTTGGCAGTTTGGTAATAAACGACATTTACACATATTTGGGGCATGTGGAGGACAGGCTTCAACAGGTTGATGGAAACATGGATTGTTACAGCTACTATCATCAGGCGGTAGTAAACTGTAAACTGGCAAAATCAGTGCAAAACATATGGGAAAATGGAAGAACTTCATCTGAAAATGTTAAAATCAGTCATTTGGGAATGTTTCAAGCAGGAATATTTAAAAATGTATTAGAACTGCGCCATTGTTTAATGTTATTTACCTTTTATATCAGTTTATTTGCATAGTCATAAATTGAATATATTGTCAATGTCTTATGTGTTGACCCTCTTGTTATAAATAGCTATTCAATATCATAATTTATTTTATTTCATGCCATAATAATAAACAATATTTTTATTGCTAATTGTCAAAACTATAACCTCCAAATAAAGATTAGAGGCGAGCGATAAATCAAAAACAGTTATTTAATCAGTGATATTTGACGACGACGAGTAATGAACGGTGACTAAAGAGTCCGATACCGTTACTGGATCACATTTCTGGATGACCAAGGAGCTGTGAAGAACTAATATTCTCACAAAATGTTCAGTAGCCTTGTTTAAATTTCGAAAGTATCCTTATCCATAATTGTCAGTGACAATTTGTTATTAGAAATCCATTATCAACTCTAAGAGGTTATGTATGGATGCGGGTATGCATCTGAGGGCCGTATTCATAGTCGCACCTTAAGTCTTCCTCAGCACTCATGTCTTGACCAATGAGGAACGACTATTCATGGCAAACAAACACTCCTTATTGGTCAAGGAAGACATGAGTGCTGAGGAAGACTTAAGATGCAACTATGAATACGGCCCTTAGCCTTTTAGAAACGGTGATCACACAACATAAGGCGTTTTGTCGCGAGGCACCGTTGACGCAACGGTGCCCTCTATTTTATGACCACTGCGTTGTCGCGATGAACCGGTGTCAAACTTTTTGTGCAGAGTGTACTTCAACGGTAGGCAAAAATCGGAACCGTATCATTCGATGTGGTTACAATTTTTGAACCGGCAAAAGTGACAGTTCTTAGTTGACATATGTGAGATTTGTTATTAGTTATGTTAATTAAGTTTTAAAAATTGAAAATTATCTTTAATATGGAAAATCTAATGGAGGAAGAACTTGTAGAGATAAGTATTAATTACAAAGGTGAAGATATACATGTCATAGTGCCACTGGTAGAGGCAGAAGTCTTATTGAACGGTAAATTATTTTTAGAAAAACTATAAGACTTCTATTTATATAAATTTGTAGATGATGAAGCAGCAAAATATAAATGTCATCGTCATTTTAAATGTGACCGGTGCATTTTCGCGATTGAGTACGGTTGAAAAGAGAAAAGAATAGAACCGCTGTTTTCTCGTCGTTGCATCAACGGTGCCTCGCGACAAAACGCCTATAGTTTAAAATCACTGATATTAAATAATCACGGTATCACTCATCAATATTACTATAATATGTTTATGCTATAAACATATTACAAGGTTCTAAAGGTTTTTTATAGCCCATAGTAGAAAAAAAATTTAGAGTACACAATAAAATAAATAAATAAATAAAACCGTACAGTAACTCGCTCTATGGATTCATTTTGTCAAAACTCAAAATATACGTATACGGATTTCTAAATTATGTTTTACAGTTGAAAACAATAAACTCAAAGTACTACTGTGTATTAATATCGCAAAAATTCCATTTTATACCGATATTGAACTTCGTGTGGTTTCATAAAAATATTGTTCTCCTTTTGTTTGGTTTGACTAACCCAGACCTTGACTAAGAATTATACCACTTTTACATATAAATTATCGGTTTAACCTCCTCTAATTAAGGGAAAGTATATTTGTCCTGTAAAATTATGTTTTTCTTTATGTCAGACTTTCGCAAAGCAACTCATAAATATGGTCCTGTTATTTTGAGACGTGAAACATTTGTTTTTCAGTATGATTTTTGTCCAGAATTCGATTATAACTAGATCTAGCCAGAATGTAAAACTGTCAAGCATTATCATGCAGAAGAATGGTGCCTACAATACATTGGGTTTTATAACAAACTTTATTTTCTGTATTAAAAATGTTTGTACCATACATCTGTTTAAATCTGACATAAATTATTTAACCGTAAGTCTTTCTATAAAAATTATTCGCTGGATCGTCTTCGTTTTCGTCTTTTTTGTTTGCGATTTTTCTGCGTGGGTTTCGGAGATATCTTATCATCAATTTCATCTACTTCAAAAAGTGCTTTAATTTTATTTTCAATTTCCTGAACTATTGGCTGAAAAACCGATAATTACGATTGGCATTTTTTCAAAAGATCGTTAATTTTACCTTCAAATCCGTTCGACCCACTTGATGTTTGACACAATTCTGCATGATATTTTTAAACGAAGAATAAATTTCGTTGTCGTGCAACATGTTCTTATAATTGTTAAAGTTCTCATTCAATTTTCTTAAAGATTTGTCGTTATATGTAATTAACGAGAGACAATAAGCCACATTGCGATGCTCTCGTACGTTATCTGTTATGGGAAATTTAGCACAGAATCTGTCTACTAAGTTCTCATTGTGCTTGGATTTATCCATTAGGTCGAAAAGGAACCTAGAAACAAAAATCACTTAAATGGGAACACAACCTGATTTTTTACAAATATTCTCACTTCATAATTTCTCTAACTTTTTCTTCTGCAATTTCTTCTGAAGAAATAAGTTGCGAAAACAAATCCGGCAAAATGTTGTATAGGTTATTCTCCTTTTTTGAAAAAGTTATAAAGAACGTACGACTCATGTCGTTCAAATCCTGATCGACATCGATTAGACCATAGGCCATCAAGGGTACGTTACAATGTGCCCGAACCATGTCGCGTAATATTAAACAAGATAATGTGAAGAAAGTTGCTCTTCTTATTTCCACGGATGGATCCTTTAATCTATTGAAAATTGATATTAAATAATGACGTTAGATATTTAGTTTAATACCTTTCAAATATATTGGATGTCCACGGTTCAATTATATTTGGAAATCTGCTGAACAAATCTGGTAAATGAACCAAAATGGAAATTTTCACTTCGCTGAATTTTGTCTTTTCGAATATTGTGAACAGTAGTCGTATATGTTTCAGACAGAATTCACTTGATACTAACATATATCTACAAAAAAATGCACTACATTCAGTATACAAAAAACTCTTTTCTGTAACTATTATTAATGACCTTAGCAAAGCTATACTGGCAGCTCCCTGTAAATGGACGTCATTGTAAGCGTTTTGATTTTCATTAATTTGTACAATTATGTCTGATAATTCGGCCAATGGATTTGGACCAGTTACTGTAAATTTCTCCAAAATTCTTACTATGAATTCTGCATCTTCGTCCTCGGCTTGGGCTCCTTCCAAAAACGATTCCTGGATCTATTTCCAAATCAAATTTTTATAAATAATCTACAGTTTGAAATGAATTAAAGACTTACGGTAGAGTTGTCTAATGGTAACTCATCTTTTGTGGAATTACGGGTTCTTTTAGTTTTTTTGAAATTTTTTATATTTTTTGCTTTATTTGCCTGTCGGCAATATTCTCTGCGCTTCTGTTCTTTATACACAGTTTCGTCCAGATAATCCAAATGATTAACGGCCAAAAGTCCTAACAACTGACACAGACGTATTAATTGAAAACGATCGAGTGATTGCACATCTTGATCTTGTGAGGACTGTGTTAATACCAGTTTCTCTACGATTTGTTGCACGAATCTTTCCCAAAAACTGTCAGGCTTATCAGACACCTAAAAAATACAATTTTTAACAATTCAAACCACTTTTTTTCACAAATGGTACCTTATAAATGAATTCCATGGCCCCCGATAAAGCATGATAATAAAACTCGTCGGGTATGACAAATTTTTCAAATAAAATATTATATAATTGTTGGAAGATGGCCTCTTTATGACTGATTTTAAATGATGGTTTCGATGAGGTAATGTCAACTCTCTCAAGTCCAGCCACTGCTAGAAATCGACAACAACTCCCAAGGAATGCTAAATTGTTCCTACCCATGTTCCCAAAAGCTGAAACAAGAAAAACTAGAATGCAAAGAGACATTAGGACTCTATAATATACAGTCATAATAACATATTATGTTGTCAAATTTCAACTTCATATCTTTAATCTTTCAATGTTAAAGCAGATCTTACCGATAACAGAAACCAGTTTAATATTTTTCATCACTATTGATCTTCGACCGATTGCGGCCATTCTCAAGAGTTCTACGCTAGCGTGACAATCTTCATCCGAAACAGGATTTTTTTTTGAAAAATACTCCCAAAGCATACAAATAATACCGTTATCTATCATTCCTGAAAATTACAAATTAATATAATTCGTTGTACAACCTGTTCTTCACTCTATTTTACCTTTGCCTACCCACTCTGATATAACCAGTTCGAATTCTTCTATATTCTCATCTGGCATATTTTTTAGCAAAATAATCAATCTTTTGATTATTGTTGTACAATGTTCACTAAAACGTACAATATGTTAGTGAATTACATGAAAATGGTTTGCTCCTTTAACTTTTTTACGATACATATTAAGCAAGATTTTATATCGGAATGTCAAGTACGAGGATGGATTGAATAGTTTCCGGGTTGTCCTATGAGATTTCACAAGCTATTCAAAGTGATTTAAGACGTGGAGGATATTGCTTGTAGACGTGATTTATGAGGAGGCTATATAGAAAAAAATCAATACGTCCTCGTAGAACATCAATCTTAAAAGAGATTCCATTAAAAATTAAAATACTTTTTCTCAGTGCTTTTTAATACGGAAATTATACATCTAACCCTCGTACATTATTAAAGAAGCATTGCTTGTAAAACTTACTTCATATTTGATGAATCCGTTGTAAGATAAATCGTCTTGAATGCATTAATAATTAAATCTCTTCGGTCTGGTTCGTTTTTTTTCAACACCTTAAACATGGCTGAAAGGTAATGAAATTTTAATTATTTTTGAAATGTTAGCATTGCAATTAGAAGAAATGACAAAAATACTAAAAAACGCAATATTCTATACCTATAATTCCATCATTTATGTTATCGATCTTGAATTGGTAAGCAACAATGAAAAATGAGACAGCCTCTTGAAGATCGTTCATGAAAGGTGTGTCCAATAATTCCGTGATCAATTTCACTGCTTTGTGTATGGCTTCAATAAAATTAATTGTTTCAGTTAAGTACACCATCTTTTCCTAACAAAGTAACAGTTTCCTTTTGAAATAATAGTAACTATAACGTAAAATTCTTACCTTAAAAGTTACATATTTATTGTAATCGTCTTCGGTAAGGGTAAATTCTCCACTGAAAAATCCTTCATTCACTTTCTCTCCTATATTCCTTCGCTCCATATAAATGCTTTTGAAATAAGTCAGAATATCATCTATGATATTTTCTTTATTCCTAAAACCAGAATTATCAAACAAATAAAATTGCCTCTTCAAGAACTTCAAAAAAGTTGATAACTTTTTTTTAGCTCAGTCAGATTATGATGATACTCACTCGTCGTTATCTTCTTTATTTTCATTCGATAATTTCCATACGAGATACGCTTCTTTAAACTTTTTTTCACTCAAATAAATGCGAATAATTTCTTTCGCGTCCTTAGAGTTCATTTCAATGATTTCACCAGCTTCATCTAAATAAAAAAAACGTGTATTCATAATAATTAATTTGTTTTCAAGCTAATTTAACCATTTGTGTTTAGTTCTTTCAATAAAAAATTCTTCAAAGTCGGAACAATACCGTCCCACAAGCGTTCCATGGCTTCATGAATTATGGCTTCAGCTCGATTTATTTTTGGCTGTAACTCATTTAACGATGCTTCATTTCTTTGTAATTCCTGTTTCATTCTGAGAAGAGATAACTAAGAAACGAGAAAATAAAACTATTAATTAACTTAAAGCTGTTTAGGTAACTTACATCTGAACTATATGCGTTATGCGATAAAAGAGTTGTCACACAATTCACTGCACATTTTCTAACTGAGGCGGCTTTATCGTGCACATGATAGTTGATAACTTTTTCTAATAATTCATTGACTAACTCTTTTGGGATAGCATTTTGGGCCTGTAAACGACCCCAATGCTGAATTACTCGAGATCTAAAAGTAGGCATACATATACATAGGTTATACAATATAAAATAAACATTAAATATTATTCAAATTTACCTTACGTGAGCCGAATTATCTTTCATATGTTCGAATAAAACTGTTAAAAATTCATCTCGATACTTGGATTCATCCTCAGTGAGTTGATGATTAGTTAAAACATGTATGATCACTTCAGTTATAACGTTTAATATTGAATTTCTTAATGTTGCTGACTGAAACAAGTTTTAAATGATACACTTTTGGGAAAACAATTCTCTCTAATTGTATGAAGTTGAACGGAAGCATTAAAGAGTTTGGGGTTACATTTAATATGATTATGCTCACATTTAAATGAAACTGATAACGTAATGCTACTTACCTCATGACCAAGATATCTGTTCAAATACAAAACTTCTGGTAGCATCATTGTGGGCATTTTTACAGCTAATTCAGTTAAGAATTGGGCACAAAATCTGGAGCCCTGAAAAGAACAATGAAAAAGAGGCTCGATATACTTGATTAATGTTTTCTTACCTGACTATCTTGACATTTTTCATCTGTTTGCCATTCAGTAATCTCTTGCACCAAAGCGTGAACTAAGCCGCTGCAATTAAAATCTTCCACCAACATTTTGATACCATCTGGCAAACATTGAATTAAATGCTCCTCGTCTCTGATCATTTGTCCTATTCGAATTGGAAAGGTTGTACCATGATTGTACAATTTAATTATAGTACCTATAACATTAACTGAGTTTTGTATATAGTTAATTTCATTATTAATTACCCATAAGATGAAATAATTGCTCCTTGACCTCTTTCTCTCCCTTAATCAATGGGTTTTGCAAAAATCTGTAACAAATCTCACTGATCAAACTAGTAAGATTGTCCTCTACAACTGGGGGGTCCCAGAGTACGGCAATATTCAATTGTAAAATGCTGTCTAGAACAAGAAGAACATTCATTTTGTCCAAATTAATACTGCCACATTTTGGTTTCTTAGTTTTCTTTGCAAATGCATAATCTGGATTTTTGCAATTTTTTTCTTCAATTGCCAATATTATCTGCACGTAAAAGTATATTAACATTTTGATTAGAGATTGATACTTTTGCTTGTCTTCTTCAGAGAGAGTTGATACGTCTTCAAGAAGAAAACCAAGGGTTTTCTTCAGTTCAACAGTAGCTACAAAAAATTAGTACATAAGATAAAAGGGTAAAAATCTAAGGATGCATACTTATTTGAACATTAATGTGAATGAGGTAGTGCGAGCCACTCTAAATGAACATTTTTCAAAAGATTTGCAATGTGTTGTGAATGTTTCAATTGTTATTATGCCTCATTTGCATTCATGGTTAAGATAGGATAAGGTAGTGATTATGTCATTAAAATAGTTGATGTCTTATGCTCACCAGTATGTAATAGATTGAAAATTTCAATAATGTTAAGTGTTGAATCATCCGCATTTTGTAAAGCGGAATAAAATATATCCAAATGTTCAAGAATACATTCCGGTCCATTTTCCCTAAGTTGACTTTTGATAGCTACAAAACAATAAAAACATTAGGAAAACATACTACAACCAAATATAGATAAACAAACTTTTTAGATGCTTGGAAATTTCTGAGACATTTATAATATCTTCAACAGAAAAACAACCATCTTTTGTCGTTAATAATTCTTCAGATTTTGAAGGAATAACAAAGTCAGGAATCATAATTATCACGAAAAAATAAATTAAACATTCATTGTCAATAAGCAGCTTTATGATGCCGTTACCGTGACGGTTTAAATTTGAATACGACAGAAATCAAACAAACCAATGGAGCCAACAGAAACATTCTAAATAATAAATAAAAGAGGAAGAACTGAGAAGAACTATGAGTAGTACCAAGGGCTAGTACAATTAAGTACAATTATTTCTCAATTTATCTATCAAATAGAAAAGTCCAAAAAATGGAGGTGAATGGAAATTGTAAGGTACTTGCGCAACCGCTGTTGTCGCTTTGACCCTGGATCCAAATAAAATAAGGCCAACCAAATGCAACTGAATAACCAACTTTTATTATAGTACAATTTTCAATTCGCAGTAGTACATTTTTGAAATATAGCAAAACCAAATCTTATACCTAACCTATAAAATAGAGATCAACTCCAAAAATCAATTGTTAATAGTACACGTGCGTTCGCCGGTAAAAGATTTAAATTATACATTTTTTTTACATTTTATTGTGGTGTATATCTAGATTTTTGAAGAAGACCAATGGCCGATATTCCCTATAAAGTTGGTAAGTTACAAGTATATTTAAAAATTTTATATTTGATATGAAATATAAATAAAATTTATTGTGGCAATTATTTTCTTAAATTATCATAATTTTTATTTCTTTATTGGCTGTTGTGTAATGTTTGTTCAACTTTTATTTTTATTTGATTTTTTCACCTTTAATTCATGTCCTTATTTATTTTTTTTCAGCTGATTTAAGTTTGGCAGAATGGGGCCGAAAAGATATCAGTTTATCCGAAAATGAAATGCCAGGCCTTATGGCACTTCGCAAGAAATATGGCCCAAGCAAAATTTTAAAGGGGGCCAAAATAACCGGTTGTCTCCACATGACTATTCAGACAGCTGTTTTAATTGAAACCCTTATCGAATTGGGAGCCGAGGTGAGTGACAATAATAGCTACTCTGTTTGCATTACAAAAGCGATTCTGGTCAAAGGTTATCACTGAGAAATAATCTCTTTCAGAGAGGTTGATAATTCATTTAAACTAAAAGTTATTGCACAACATTTATGCCTAGTCATGAGTGTTTTTCTTATTTTTAGGTGCGATGGTCCAGCTCCAATATATTTAGTACTCAGGATCATGCAGCAGCGGCTCTAGCTAAACGAGGAATACCCATTTTTGCTTGGAAAGGCGAAACTGATGAGGAATTTATATGGTGCATAGAACAAACCCTTGTATTTTCTGATGGTTCGTTGCTTATTTTACTATAGAGGAAAAAACTATACACACTGTATAATTTAAAATTAGGAAAACCTTTTAATTTGATTTTGGATGATGGAGGTGATCTAACTAATTTGGTCCATAAAAAGTATCCAGAATATTTGGAAGGATGTCTGGGTCTTAGCGAAGAAACAACCACGGGGGTTCATAACTTGTACAGAATGCTTAAGGAAGGTCTCCTAAAAGTACCTGCTATAAATGTTAATGATTCTGTTACGAAGGTATGACTTTTGTAAATATGAGTTGTTTTTGTCTATATTCCTAAAGGCAGGTTTACACAGTTTAACTGGTCGTTTCTAGTTACTGTATTTGCAAGGTGGTCAACTACTGCATGTGAGTTATTTCTTTTTATTTGATTGGCTACTTGCAATAGTGTAAACAAGTGTTCAGGATTGTAGTGCAATCTACATCCATTTTTGTTTTACCGATTGTCTTTAATTCACAATTGTGTTTCAGAGTAAATTCGATAATTTATACGGATGTCGTGAATCCTTAATTGATGGTATTAAACGTGCCACTGATATAATGATAGCAGGAAAAGTATGTGTGGTTGCTGGCTACGGAGACGTAGGAAAAGGAAGCGCTCAATCTTTAAAAGCTTTCGGTGCCAGAGTCATTATAACGGAAATAGATCCAATTAATGCTCTTCAGGCTGCCATGGAAGGTTACGAAGTAACAACTATGGAGGAAGCATGCAAAAAAGGACAAATATTCGTCACCACTACTGGTAATAAGGACATTATTCGAGCAGAACATTTTCTAAACATGCGCAACGAGTCAATAGTTTGTAATATCGGTCATTTCGATTGTGAAGTGGATGTTGCCTGGTTAGAGAAAAATCATAAAACCAAAGTAAATATTAAGCCTCAAGTTGATATGTACGAATTATCCAATGGTAGTCACATCATTGTTCTGGCGGAAGGACGTTTAGTGAATCTGGGGTGTGCCACTGGACATTCATCTTTCGTTATGTCTAATAGTTTTACAAATCAATGTCTGGCCCAAATCGAACTTTGGACAAAACCCAAAGAATATTACATTGGAGTTCACACGTTACCGAAGAATTTAGATGAAGAAGTTGCCAGATTGCATTTGGATCATTTAGGGGTTAAATTGACCAAACTCACTCCGGAACAAGCGAAATATATTGGAGTTGATGTTAATGGACCATTTAAGCCTGATCATTATCGATATTAATTGTCAGCTTAAAAGTTAAAGTTTATAACTTTACTAATTCGAATCTGTGTAGAAAGGTCTGAATATCTTAACATATTTAAAACGTCTTAAATACATTGTATTCGAATTAAGAATAGTTATATTTTTAATCTTGAATCATGATTACTCTATACATTATCATGTTTAAAATTATGGTTAATTGAGGCTTTAAAATGTTTACAAAGTTATTTTTTCGCTAGTAGTTTTTAATGCAAAAAAAAAATCTCAAGAAAACACCGTTAAAGGACTGTTTACATGCCAGTTCACACCCGCAAGGTTTTGTTAATAAGATTATTTTATTCAATTCTTATTTGTAAATGAATAAGAAATAATATAATTTGTTTAAAACTGAAAATAAACAATTTTAGAAAAGATTGCATATTCAAGGTTTTTGTTACGCAATACATACGTTTAGTGAATCGTTATTTCATATCTGATACACAGCTCTTTTTCGCACGATCCCTATATATCCGATGTAAGAATATGTCGCTATGAGGACTATCATATATAAACCGTTTTTCAAAACTTTATCATAACTTGTTTCGAAACCGTAACTTATTAGAACGTCCTGTCCGGTATGAAAACATGGATATGTAGCATTACTTAAATCAGCACTCTCAATTTGAGGACATGTATCTAATAAAAATAAAGATACGTTGGCTATAAATATACAGTACTTGTGGATTAGTAATAGTGCTTACCCATTAGTTTACCCACATCCATCCAATATAAAATACATATTGACTCATACGATACGTAAAAGGGAGAGAAATATTTCACGATAGAGAATAACTGAGATACGGAGTTTATCCTAATCCATAATCCAGAAAGCAGTAAACAAACCAATTCTAGAGGTACTATAAATAAATGAATCGATTCAACTGAAGGGAATAAAGCTGACAAACATAAACCTGAAAAAACCAATGACAAATAAAAAATAATACACTCTTAGATGAAATTGGCACACATTTCAGCATTTTACTGACGCTTTAATTCAATTTAGAGTTTATTTAATGTGCTCGTTATGTGATTCTTGTTATTCTTCAAAAAAAAAGATACTTGCCAAACGAACTACCCGTAAGGGCTGCACCAAATAAAACTAAGCACATGCTTAGAAACAATTTAATTCCTTTTACGAAAGGCAGGAGTAAAAAATAGAAAACCAAAAATCCAAAAGAATGTAAAATGCCAAATGGTATCTGAAAAATTAAATTGTTTATTGTCAAATAAATTAACATCCACTTTATATAAAAACTCACCAGTGAAAAAAATTTCGATAGGAAATATGGCAGTGCAGAATATAAAGATTTTTCCTGAACAAAAATTTCAATTTCCGCTGGAAATGTATAAATCACCTGGTACATTTGATTGAAAATAATTTCAGACACAATGAGCAACAGAGCACCTTGTATACTTTGAACTGCAGTCATATCCTTGATATTTGTGCCCGAATAGGATAATCCTATTATAAATGCAGTTAACTAAAAAATAATCAGGTAATTTCCAGGATATTCAAATATAATATGGACAAGAAACCATAATTAACAAGAAAATTGTAAAATAGTGCTTGACACGTCGACTTAAATCGATATAAACGCGCCAAATTAACCAGCCCAATGCAGAGAAGAAACTTTTTAATTCTCCGTTACCGCTAGAACTTCTAGAAAACAAAGTCTTTTTAATAATCTCGTAGTTGGGAATACAGGGTGAAAAGAATCAGAAGAAAGCAATTCTACCCAATTGTTTTTGTATAGAACTACCTTAAATATGTAAAAGTTGTTTCTGGACACCCTGTATGTTTGTATACCTTTCTCTCAATAGTACACCATCGTATTCTCCATTAGCAAAATCCAGTTTTAGAACGTAATCTCTATTAAAAACTTCAATCATACTCTCAATTCGTTTGCTATCCGTGGAGGAGTTCACAATCATGTTTTTAATATAAAAATCGGCCAGATTAAAAGCAGCAGGACAATATAAACCTTGACTAAAAAAAACGTTAGATTTGTAACGATTTTTTAGGAAAGAAACTGACCTTTCAAAGAATTTTTTGGCATTATCTTTGGATCCTTGAAATGCCACTTTGCCATTGGATGCTAACAATATAATGTTGTCAAACGACTGAAAAAGTTCTGAAGATGGCTGATGGACAGTCATGAAAACAATTTTTCCAGATGCTGCTATCGTTTCGAACATTTTCACCACTGACATGGCACTGGAACTGTCCAAACCGGTAATCGGTTCGTCACAAAATAAAATATACGGCTCTGCGAGAAGCTTAAACAAAAGCAAAAATATGTGGCAATAGGAGGCCGTGCTAATAACATTTGGCAGAACAACTGTTTACGTAGCGATAGTTTAAAAATCGAAACTTCACGAAGGAGAAAAGTATCATGTTACACATTCTTTTTTTTATTGCTAATTAAATCCTTGAATATTCATTGTAAAATGATGCTGCAAAAAGGCAATTTATGTAATAGGAGACAACTTCAAAAATTATTACGCGCCAATCTATTCAAACAAACTAAATATATGTAGTTTAAAAAACACTTACACTGGCTGCCAAAGAAACTCTTCTCTTCTCGCCCGAAGATAAACATTTCAGTTTTGTATATTTGATGTTTTCTAAATTAAGATTTAATAATAGCTCACGAATAATCGACATCCGTAGTCTGAATGGCTTTTGCAAGTACATGGCTGCCTTAAATGAAAATGCCAGGGTTAGTTATGAATATCCCTGTACATAGCATGCTTGTCTAAAGTCATTCTTAAATTTGGAATCGCCTGGTATATCGATGAAATTGAGAAGAGTTAACTAAATAACTAAACAATACTTTTTGAAATCCAAGGTGGCGACTTAGCGCTACTTTATAGTATATTTTTTAAAATAGAAGTGGTAAATATACANGAATTTCGTAATGTTCCTAACTAACATATTTTATGTCCAAACTGCAAGGTCTCTGCTATAATAAAATGAAAATAAAATTTCTTGTATATTTGGTTGCATATGTTTGACATTTCACATTTGGGGAACCCCGGAAAATAATATTTTCTTGACAAATGGTGAACGGATTCTTATAAATTTGAGTTTATTACAAATTTTTTCACAGAAGTACACCAATATAGCATGTCGACATTTCTAATGATGTTATGAAATATTACTTATGAAACAATATAGGTAAATATTAGACTTCAAACTAGTTACAATTTAATAAAAAATGTATATGTGGCTGTCTACATTTGCTAGAAAAATATAGATGTCATTTGACAATTTTCAAAAAGAAACATCTTCATTATAAAACGCATGATTGCATATTCTTCAAGAATGAATTAAGAACCATTAAACGTTCGTTTTAACAAAAAACATACACTGTGTGTATCTATGTGTTACATTCTGTGCCGATTCGGTGTTCTATTTTTAGTTGGATTTGTGTTGGGTATACGTTAATTATAAACTGGTAGATTCTATTTAGGAACACTTGGACGAACAAAAAAAGACTACGCCACAGTTTTAGAGCGCTTCGGCTCTATTTGTAAATCATTACGTGAAAAAAAATGGATTTATTTATAATAAAGATTTTCTATTTTTAACACGCGCAACCTTGGCGTTTTAACGCGTTTCCCGCCCTGTTGCCACATGGTTTGCCAAATAAGCACTTTGCCTGCCAAAAGGAACTGTTGCATCTGTTGTTATTGACGAGATTTTTCTCTATGGCACGTGGCGCTTACAGTTTTCTACTTGTCCTCCTTTGTCGGAACAGTCCCGAGAAAATATCGACAAAAATTCGTATAATAAATTCGGATCTTCAAAGTGGATCATACATTTTTTCCCAGATTGTATGCCAATGAATACAGTGACGTTCCAAAGGGTATTGTTGTTTATTAAATTACTTCTTTAATTTTATTATTATTTGAAACTTTAGTAAAACGCACATGATATAAGGTGTATCTATTCCATTGAACGTGTCCCTAATTTGCACTCAACTTTTTTTATATGGACATATTGAAACGTCTTGATCACTGAACATCAATAGGATATTTAGCGTTCTATTGAGAAAAAAGAAAAAAGTCAAGTATGGGCAAAAAAGAAGATTTTCAAAGATTCCCAAAACATTTTTTGAAAGAAAAAGTGCTTTTTTTAACATATAAAAAGTGAACAAATAAAAACAAAACAATTGAACGTTAATAATATTCAAATGTGGAGATACGCCATTGGTATGTAAGCAGGCGTAGAAATAACCTGTCGGTAAATAAAGACAAACCAATCAGTGTGATGCGAATGGAAGCGAGACGGCAAGATTCCTGCTGTTCGCAGCAGTAGCAGCAGTGTGTGTATGTGAATAATGCTTATCAGTCGTAATAGTTATGGCAACGTCGCCTTCGAATTTGCTGCTCGCACTGTTCTGTTCCTATATTCAGCGTAACTCCGACCGAAATGACCTCACATAAAATCCTGACTGTGTTGTTCATAAGATATTTGATAAATTAAAACGCAAAGTGTTTGTGCGTGTTTAAGTGCGGACCGTGTTTAGTTCGTAATATAGTGTTTTTAGTGATATAAAAGTTAGTGTTGTACACTGGACCCTGCCCCCCAATGTCATGGACAACAATAACTAATAATAATAAGGTGATGGCGGATGGTGAGGCACCCGAACGCGAACTCGAACAACAAATCCTGCAGATCAAGAAACAACATCAGTTGCAACATCAAATCCTGTTGCAACACTTTCACCAACAACAACAACACTTGGCTGAACAACACGAACAACAGTTGAGACAACACCTGAAGGAGTTCTGGGACAGGCAGAAACAATTGCAGGAAATTCGTCAAAGGGAACAGCTTGAAGCACTCAGAAAAAAGGAGAAACATGAGGAAAGTGCAGTTGCATCGACAGAAGTTAAACAAAAGTTGCAGGATTTTTTGCGTCAAAGAAGATCGGGAAATTCGAAAATTGCACGGCCGGATAATTCCTGCTGGTGAGTACACTCCTGCAAGTAATCAAGTACAAAGGTTCATCAGCTGTTTTTCTCTATTTATTTATTTTTAAAACTTGTTTGCAAACAATTTCCATTTCTGCCTGATTAAGAACGACCACTGGCTCCTGCTGCATCGCAGCAATTCAAGGTTACCTTCAACTAAAGTGGTTTCCGTGTATATTACAGTTTTTTTTACATTAATCACCTTTAATTATCAGGAGTACCAACGAGAAATTTTAAATGATCGTTACAAAGTCATATGTATAAAGGTAATATTTATATTCAAAAAAAAGTTACTCTAGATCTTTCCTTAACCTTACTTTTTCGTAGAAACCACATATTAATTTTAAATGTTTTAAACCGAACTTGTTGCCTCTTCTGCTGAAATTTTTTTTATCGATCTTGCCGCATTCTTTGCGTTGTCATTTTAATCTTTTTTGCACTAGTTACAAGCCGCATGGTGACAATTCAGGAGAATACATACATATACCGGTCAAAGATACAGCAGGTTGTTGCAGTATTATTACAAATCTTTCTGTGAAATTTTTCTGATAATTTAGAAAATTGTTTATTTTTGATCATATTTGAACTGAAAATTTATGGTGATTAAAATTCAATTAGAAATATACTAAAGATAAAACATGTGATGTGATATTTCAGATTTAATAAATCGCTATTACTGCACTAGGTTATTTCTCAGTAGAAGATTCATTAAATTTATTTGTTTCTTTTAATTATTCATATTTTAACTTCAAATTCTTTCTAAATCTGTTGTTATTACATGTTTTTTCAGCGAATTATTCGGTTTATCAATTGATGACGTGCAAAGAACGTGTTCAAACCAACAAATCATTTTTAATCAAACACAAAGAAAACGTAAAATAAAAAAAATTAAATATTTATAAGAATTTTTATATTGTATCACGCAATTTTTTGTATTTTCTTTGTTTTAAAATTTGTTTCCAGTGGAAATTAATCTATTCCAGAATTTTCAGATTTCATTTTGTTTGAAAAATCCTTTAATTTTACAAATCAGTTTCAGTTGAATTTCTTTATGGATAAAATCATTCATTTTATTATCTGTTTTTCTGTTCGTCGCCAGATTATTTTTCATTTTAACATTTTTGTCTGTAAAAATATTTATTTTCTTAATTTTATTCATTATTGTATTTCTCTATTTATATTGACAATTGCAACAAATTGTGTGAAAAGTGCTCTAAATATTACACCAACCTTCATATTCTCCTGACCTACCCACAAGCGATTATCATGTCTTTCGACCATTTAAAAAATTGCAATCAATCATGCCGTGTATGAGTGTCTAGGCAGACGAGCAAAGGTATTTTTGTCTCACATTTTTTTTTGCACTGCTTTCGTAATTCCATTTGATCCTTTCTCGTAAACATTAAAAATGGCTTATACACAACCCATTTACATAAGAAATAACAATTTCTCTATACACTAAAGACCATGTGCTGTGTCAGTTTTAGCTCAAAATTGTTTTCTAAAGCAGTGGCTCTCAAAGTTTTTACTCATTTCCAATGTAAGCAGTGGGAAGTTTACACAAAAGTAAGTGACACCCTGTTTGAACAAAAAAATGTATAGTTGGCTCGACAATCTCGTAAACTATCGTTAGTTTTTAATTCGCTTATCTACCTACAGGTTTAAAAATAGACTTAGGGGGCAATTAAATGAGACATCAAACAAAAATACTAAATTGTATGTGTGTTGTAACCTTCGCCTTCCAAATATTATCATTCGTTGTTCATTGTTGTTGTCGTCAGTATATAAATAATGCTTCTTTTTTTCGGGTTCCGATGACGTCTTGAAAAGGTATGTTGAAGATCAAACATGCTGAGCCAATTAAAACAGAATGGACAGGATTAAATTTTCATTCAAATTCAAAATAAATGTTGAAAACAACTGAATTTACCAGGGTTACCTAAAAAGTTCCTGGTATCATTGTCAGTTGAACAAAAAATGGCACTAATTTTTCGAAAATTTATGAGTCAAATTTCTACCATTCTCATACAATACATATTAAATATGTATTGTATAAAAAAATAAATGTATAAATTTGTATAAAAAGAAATAAAATTAATGGATATCTCTGATCGAAAACTTTGAAGTAATTTTTTGCCCAATCAGTTTCCAAAATCAACTTTTTATAAAGAGTTCAATGTCTAATTCCCCTAACCTACCACGATTTTTTTAATGAATACTTGTCCCGCTTGCGGTTCGTTTTGATTTCTTAGATCACCTTGAATTTTTTTGAAAACACAATTGGAAAATTAATTTCTATTTCAAGAACTCATTGTTGTTATTCCACGATATTGCTTAACTTTTATTAATAGCCTGTAAGGTAACAATGAATTGATTGATTATTGGTTATTTTTAGTAGTTATTGCCCACTGTTCGAATGCCAATGCAGGAGAGTCACGTGTCACGATTTCACCTTCTCTAAAATTCTTTCAATCTTGAATTCACATTATTGGTTTCTGGAGTTGACATAAAATTGTGTCTTCCAAGTTTCTCGTCAGCATGAATGGAGATATTTTCTCTTTTAAAGGAAGCAATCCAATTTTTCACTACAAAATATGAATATGAAGAGCAGTCGCCATGAATACTAGACGACATCTCTTATTATTATTATTATTATTTTACTATGAACCGTAAAATTTCGTCAGGCCATAATATAAGATAGTGTCTACGTCCAGTATCAAATACATATATGTATACATAATGCTGAATTTGTTCGAATAGTTTTTCCAGAATTCCATATTAAAAGCTGGATATTTGGCATGTACAAAAAGTTCATATTAACTTTGAAACTGTCTAAATATAAGCCTGAGAAATGGTCGATTTACATCTAATTTAGACGGATTGAAGCGTGTCGTTTTAATTTCATTTCAATTTATTTTTAGTATCAATAAATACAGTTGCAACATTTATTATTTATTTTTTGTCCATTCTAAAAATATTCTTAAATATCGAGCATTTGAAAATATGGGTCATTAAGGCACAAATCCATTAACGAACAACTGGGGAAAAATCGATCATCATTTCAATAATTCCTTAGCATTCCTTTCAAAATCCTATTATTATTGATGTAACATATACATAGTAGGTCACTATATAGTCACTAAACGTGACTATTATAATTAGAACTGTGTATGTTTTAAACTCATCCAGGTGTTTAGAACTTGGATTCGGTTCAAGTAACTACTAAGCATCACTCATATTTTCTATGTAATATTTATGCTCAATAGTCTTTAACGTCATCTTTTATTTTCATTAATGGAGTGTAATTGAAATGAATTACTTAACAATTCCTGAAATAAGGTCATTGTCACACCGATCTCTCAAAACAACAACTAGGTAGATATACTATAACAAAAACTGACATTGTGTTGTATACAGAATTATTGTTGCAAAAGATTGTCATAAAAGAAAGTATTATTATATGAAACTGAAAAAGAAAATAGAAAATTAGAAAATAAGACACTAAACAAAGGAAAAATTTAATACGCATTTAATATTTAATTAACAATAGCTGGAAAAAGTAAATTGTGTTGTTTTCATTTCGAAATTCGAACAAAAATAGGCTCTTTCTTTGTTCCTGCAAAAAGTTTTATTGGTGGGCCTCAAAAATTATCGCGGACAGACAACAGTATATGTATATTTTAAAAATAAATTCAACTCTCAACTAAAAATAGTTGATTTCATTAATAGAAATGTCCGCTTAACCGAGGCAGAACGGCAACGTGTTCGTGACTCAATGTGAATTTTTATACCACATGTTAAGTGTGTATTTTTAACTGCAACTCTCAACACACAAGGTTCTGTCTAATGACCAATAGATATTAAACACAATATCAAAATTTATTGTTAACATAATTTGCTCCTACTTTCACGTTGCTACGTAAAAATTGGCTTATGAGGAATTTCCTTACATCACTATTAATCGTACTTGAGATTATCAAGTGAAATTCTTAGAACCTCATCTCTTGATTTGTCTTCCTTTAACTACTTGGAGTGTAAAAGGAAACTTCATAGTTGCACGTTTTCTTAGTGTTTTGCTTTTTCTTAATCCTCAATGAATTCTGATACTATGAAGGTCGTTTAACTATTCTAAAGAATCTCCTAGTGTTTTAGTTTCTTCTTTTACTTTTTTCACTTTTTCTAGAATGATTGCAGCTAAAATTTATAAGGTGCAGTGAGGTAAATGCGTAGCTGGGGCAAATGTATTAACACGCCTTCTCTACTTGACTGGAGGAAATATTATAATCATTCTTGAAGTAGAAATCTTAAGTAATATTAGTACGAAACAGCAAGATATATGCCCAACCTCTAATCATGTAGATCACCAAAAAAAAACGCGTTAACGCATTTGTCCCAGCTCCACACTTACCCCATTGTATGTTAATATTTATATTTACTAAAGCTGCATTCGTTATATTTTGTCTAAAACTTTTCAGTGTGTTACCTTTTATATATTTTAATTTAAAATTGAAAATTATACAAAATTTTCTATCCTTAACTATTTTTAAAAGTCACTCAATGAACCTTTAAGAAATTAATACGCAAACAAGACACTCTGTATATTCAGTATTTTGTTTCATAGTTTTTTCGAAAACATAAGTTACTGGCCGACAATATAATTGTTACCAATCTGACTCATAAAGTTTAATAAATGCAATATTCCACACCCACTTCGTCAATAGACTTTTAAAACTCAATTCCCCATCTAAAAATAGACCAGTTTTTTCATGAATATTTTCATTTATGCACAATGGAAAAAAGGATATAAAATACTTGTATTTAAAAAAAAATTCTATATATTTTCCAGATGTCTAGCGTTATTGTTTACATATTTTGAACACCGGTCCTCGTGACATCAAATCATTCAAATTATGATTCCGCGTCAATGAATCAAATTTTTCAAGTGGGTATCTTCTATTGTAATGGACATTTTTATCTTCATAATAAAATACATATTTACTATTAGTAGGTATGCGTTTTAACATTGTGTAATGTAGATTTCAACTGAAAATGTGTTAATTATAACATACCATTCCACTATTAATGCGGTTGTTGTTTAAATTAACACATTGGACTTTTGTATTTTTGAGAGAAACGAGCTTTTCGTACAAAAATTTTATCAAAAGTTCCCTGCCATTCAATAAGAACATGTGTGATTCGTTTTATACAAGACACGTTGTATAATTTTAACATCTTAACATTTTCTGTTGAAACTGCTCCTGAATTTTGCCTTTTTCCTTTCTAAGTTCTCGAGGAAAACATTAAAAAAATATATACATATGTATATGTAAATAATTCGTGATTTTGTTTTGAATGTAGGTACATTTTCCATACATTGAAACGTTTGAATCGATACTTTGTTATCTCATTCAGTTTTAATTTGTTACCATTTGCCCTTGTAATATTTCCATTTTAGTACCATAATTACTTAAACAAGATGCGTATATACGTAGTAGTTTATACATATATCTGTGCGGTAATATTCCGTTTTAGTTTTGACCCTTGCCATCACGTTCAAATTCCAGACCGGATTTTATTAAAATTTCCGATTTACGCAAATACTTATATTCTATTTCTGTATTTGTAGTTTTCATTTTTTGTCACTGCCTTCAATCAACCTAGGGATGATTTTCTGTTTGTATAAACAATTGAATATTTGAAAAATGGTATTTTTCTTCACCCATTTTACGACCCAGTATCTAAATTAAGCTTAAAATGTAATCACTAATTGTTCAAATTAATGTATGTATAATTACATAAGAAGTGTATTAAATGATTACTGATCAATAATCCCCTGTATGTCAAGTAATATATTTCAAATAATTTAATTAAAATAGGCACGTGTTCTCTCTAATGTTGCGTAATGCATGCAAAAACCGAAAAAAAAAGAAGACAATTGCAGGATTTACAGTGTTATTGTGACGATCAGAAAATGTAAAAAATAATAATTCGCATTAACCGCGCAGCATAAACAACGCAATTTGTTATTGCAAATTGTGACCTCCGCATAAATCAACCCTGTCCTATCCAAGTTTTATACTATTGACCCCGACAATATTATTTTATCTTAAATCGATTCAATTAAAATCAGCTTCCAAAGTCGAAATCGATGCAAAAGAATCGGTGAAACCTTGAAGTTTATTAAACTATTATTTTCTACGTGTTGATGTAATTTTACGTTTTAAAATCAATGGGATTCTATTGTAACGACGTAATTCAATGCAAAATGCCTTTCTTTTATTAGCATGGCACTTTTTGTAATTAAATTGCATTTTTTTATCTCATCACGCTACAAGGGAGACTAGACAAGTACCTATTTAAAATTTTTGTGAATCCACAAGTAATACATTTTTAAAATCATAATTACGGACTAGATTAAATTTATCATTGAACAATCCTCGTATTTACTTTTAATAAGAGAAGAGCAAATTTGAAATTAAAAAAAGCCGTTTGTTTGAACCAACCCACTACTGTGTATTTTTATTGTTTAATTTTGTATTCGTGTCAGTAGGATACTACGCCTCTCCTGCAGATTACGACGACATCCCTAGCCCTGCAAACAGGTTGCCCCCGAACTATTTTTAGATTTTTACGACGTCAATGCTTTTTTATACTGTTATTTTTCACGAGGGTGACAAACGCCGGTTAAATATGTTGACACAGACCTATATATTCTTGGAGAATTGTCACAATTTCGTTATATTTGAATTTTTCATGAGAATCGAATAAAATTCTACTTAGGGATGTGCAAGAAATTACAACATTATGATAATTATTGACATCATCAATCATTGATATAAATACATATACAATAGTATAGGAAGTCGCAGAAATGACTGTACAACGTTAATTAAAAATGAATTTCTAATAGTGTGTGCTAAATTAATTTTTTATAAGGAACTCGTACAGCTAAGGAAAGTTTTACAAAAAAAACAAAAAAGTTGCCAAATGGAATAAACTATATAAGGAAAAAAATTAGTAACAATAACTTTATATAAATAAGTAGATACAATCGTTTATGCAGCCAATATGTATGGATTTTTCGGAAACCTGATGCTATAAAACCAACTTTTTTAACATAAAATAATGTCAGTTGATATCAAAATACATAACAAAAATAACAAAAATCGATTGCACCATTTAGAAGTTCCTATATTAGAAAAACAAAAAATTTGATGAAACTTTGACGGTCTCTAGCGGCCAAAAGAAACATTTTCGGTTATATCTAAATAAAGCCAGTTTGCTTTTTAAACTTCGAATTTTTGATTATATATTGTAAGTCATTTCAGAGACATCTTGTACATCTGCTAATCGTACGACCTGGAAATGGCTGACGTTGACAATTCTGTTCTAGTATAAAAAAACAAGAAAATAACCGGCGGGCAATTTAAATTAGTTTTTGCGAAAAATTGATCGTAAATCGTTTTGCCTGTTAATTGGGACAGAATGCTGAAAAACGTTTCTTCGATCGATTCTAGTTGGCTCCAAAAATGGAATTAGAGTCGATAATTGAAAAGTAATTTATAAAAGTATTTTATGGGATTGATTCGGTGATAAAATATTCAAAATAAATGATCAACAATAATTTGTAGAAACGATTGTTTGCCCACAAATAATAATTTATATTCACGTTTTCCTGGAAACACTTACTAACTAGCTTCAAAGGGAATGTTAGGTCTCCGTTAGCGACGCACCATTTCATTTATGGCGTCTTTCTATTCCTTTATATTGAAATTCTCTCTATCTCTCCCGCTTTCGTAATAATATTATCGTGGAAAATTAAGTGCCTCATTAGATAGGAGAAACTTGTCTGTTATTGGCACTGTTATTGTATTGAAATCGGAACAAAAAGTGTGCCCGCTCTGTATTGTGGATAGTTAAGTTGAAAAAGATAGAGGACTATTTATATATTCAATTCTATCATACAATTAGAAACATATCAGAAATTCGTGTATATGATATGTACATATTTCGAAAATTAATATTTCTACATCGAGTTATTATTAAAACACGTGTCACAAATTGGCCGGAACATTGAAAAGCGAAATTCTACGAAACTGTTTTGCTGCTGCCCTTGGCCTTCAAGTTTTATTTTTTTTTGCTTTTTTTTCTCAATCAATCAAAAAAAATGTATAATACAGTACATAGTGCGGTTAAAGACTATAAATTAAAAAAAATAACAACAAAACACTTTCCAGGAATTTCTCAATATCGACTGGATTTTATAGAAACTAATTTAAAATCGGGAACCAGTTTAGGTCAATCATTAAAAATCTGGTTTTTGTCTTACTTTACTCGTAACTTTGACGTTCACTATTTAGTTTCACTTTCACAAGATATGAAATTCTAAACTTTTTATGTAGCCCACGTACAACAACAAGCTGGTCGTTGTTCATCTTTTCAGGCGTCTAATAAATAATGACAATGAACATTTGGTCAAGTTTCTATAATTATAATGTTCTTGAATAAAAATCTTTAACTGGACTTCGGCCAAACACACTAATTCACGTTGCATTACAGTCGTTTTTCCGGAAAAATAGATTGCGTGTCGATTAACTTTCATACTGTGTACGAGTATAACATATGCACGATATGTTTATTCGCGATATATATCATAAGTTTAATAATTGCAATTTTAAAAAAATTATATATCGTTACTAGTTATATACAAGGTGTTTCTTAATGGCATGTCAATATTTCACAGATCCCCAGTTTTATCCCATGACGAAAAGTTCCTATAGATATGGGATCCAAAATATTTAGTAGACGAGAGAGAAAGTGTTAAAACTTGAAAAATGTTCTCGTCTCTTTAATTTATTTTTTACATGTTTTAAAGTAAACCATTCAAATTTTGCATGCGGTACCACAATAACAATCTCTACTCATAGGCTCTATAGTAATTTAATACAATTTACAGGGTGTTATAATTTTTGGGGTCACATTTGTTAGGTGAGCAAAAATATTTTATGTTTTACGTTTTATACCACTAAAACAACCATTTAATTTTATTTATCTTTCCCTTTTTTATCGTTTTAAAGCGTTGACATTTGGCCTTTTAAAATTTCATGCGCTTTAGTGTTTGATGCACATAACGTCAGAAATCAGTCGATATTCACGATGGCAAAAATAAAAAAATCATATTAGATTTTCCAACTACTTCGCGTTGCATCTTGAGAAAAATGCTGCTAAAGCCACTGAAATGATTTGTGCTGTTTATGGAGAGAACGCTGTAAGCCGTACTATATGTAGGAGATGGCATCAACAATTTTGTCAAGGTAATTTAAGTCTTGAAAATGAATTAAGTGCTGGATATCCCCAAAAGATGGACGAATTACAAGTATTGCTGAATATAAACTCTGCGCAGACTGATTGTGAGATGGAGCTTATAGAGCAGCTTGACGTTATGCGGCAAGCTATTTCCGTATGTTTACATTTAATGGGAAAGGCTCAGAAGGAAGGCAGATGGGTTCCGCATAAACTGCCTGAAGACAAAAAAAATTGATGGCGTGACACTGCATTCACTTTGCTTTCAAGGTTCCGAAAAAAATATTTTTTGCATACAATCATTCTAGGCGATGAAAAGGGGATATTTTATAATAACCCTAAGCGCATAAAATCAATCAATCCTTGACAAGAACGCCAAAGTTCAACATCCACGCCAAAGAATTTCACTCAGCATATAATGGTAAAGGTGTGTTGAATTATGAGTTTTTACAACCGAACGAAAGGGTTAATTTGTACAACGCATTAAAAGAAAAAGATCATTTATTGGCCAAGAAAGTCGTAAAGTGATTTTGCTCTTCGATTCATGACAGTGCCTAACTAGGTACATGTTGGAAAAACGACAAGACATCGTTTTCATGATAGACTGGAAACTTCTTTCTCAGGTAGCGTACAACTCATACAAAACAGCTTTCGATTACCATCTCTTTTGGTCGCTGTAACATTATTTAGCTGATACACATTTTGTAAAGCTTAAAGATCTATGAAAATACATTAATGACTGTCGTTTCAAAGCTGGCCAACTTCTATCGTGAAGAAATGGTTGTTTACTATTAGAGAGACGGAAAAAGGTCATTGATGCAAATGGGGAATATTTCGCTGATTAATCTCTTTCTATTTGTTTTTGAATATAGTTTAAATTTTGCAAAGAAAAGTTTAGTATTTCCTTGCTCATCTAATAGTTTTACAAATCAGAATTTAAATTTAAGTTGAAACGTGCATTGATGTGAGTTATTTTCGAAAGGAACTTGAAAACGGTACCAGACACTCAAAAAATGAAAGAGTTGAAATGTTTTCTAAAAAAGGCAAATAATTAAAAAATAATACTAAAACCCAATATTATAGGTTCGAGTTAAATCGTGGATAAATCCTATAATTAATATGATGTATAATTATTATTTATTGAGTAATCTTTTTAACGTTCGAGTTAACTGTCGAGTAAAGGATGGTTACCCTGGTAACATTAAGGTTAACTCGAATCTATAATATTGGCTCTAATGAATGAATATCAATGGCATTATAGGAGAAAGTACTGGTGGGTAAAACTGGTATTAACTGTTAAAATTATAATCCCCTATAAATAAAATATCTAAATAGTGAAACAAAACTTCAAATATTTTGAAAATTTTTACATTACGACCTCATATGTGATCTCATGGATTATAACTGCAGGTTAAAATTTCAGATTATTTAATAAAGCTTTTTAAGGCCATATACGTAGAAATTAGGTTATCTGTATTAGGACATCCACCATATATACCCCGGTTTTACTTTCCTGTAACTGTACACTGTTTCTTAAAATTAAGAGAATGTGTCAATGACAATCGCTAAAGTCAATAGAACAAAGAACTAAATGAAAAAATATCGTAAATTTCGAAATTTTTTTAGCATCCTATGTGAATGTACAGGGGTTCAAAAACCGTCTTATACAAGGTTAATTAAATAAAGTGAAAATTGTATTATGCACATAATATTGAATAATTGATTTTACATTTAAACATCGCAAAGAGAATTGATTTGTTTTTATTATTATTAAAACTACTCTCAATCAGACAGGTAGATAATATTTTTCCGGAATGACCTACAATTTTAAATAGGCTCCCGTTATCAATTAAAGTATTAAAGTTCGTGCCCGTGTTTCGTTTCAAGGTTGCCCCCGTAATCACAATGTCACATCTGAGCTAAATTTATACACATTTATCAGCTATAATTTTCGCTAATGGTAGAATTCTAATAACAGGTACCGAAAAAATCACGTTTGACACATGGAACAATAAAACTTTTTGTTACTGAAAAATTAAATATTGACATTAACATAAAACATTAATCATTAAAAAAACATTTAAACATATATTTTACGTATGATAATAAGGGTACGTACCTATATAACAGGTTACAGTTGTATAAAATGATGGTCGATTTTTCAATAGCTGTACATTTTCATTTCCACATGTTTTTCCCAATTTATAAAGTATTCATTGTCATTTCCCAACGAAAATGTCAAAATTAATGTTTTCTAATGTTTCGGTATGTCGTTTTTCCAGGTCAGAGAGTATGGACACAGCCTCGGATTCTTCGACAACGAATAACGATTTTCCATTACGAAAAACAGGTAAGAGCTATTTTATTTTTATCCTATATTTGTTAAGGTCCGGTTCACATTTATTGCGTGATTAAGAGAAAAGAAAAAAATACTTCACTACGGACAAGTATACATAAGTGACCTTTCACGCGAAATATTTATTATTGCAATTTTCTTATTCACTTTTACCATTTCTGTAAATTTTCTCCATTACATAAACAGAAAAGAACTAATTGATCAGTTCAAGATCAATTATGATTTTTTTTTCATAATATTCATGAACTTTCGATTTTTCCAAATGGGCGACCGTTCCTTTTGTCTTTTTCTTGAAAAGAAATAATCTTGAATAATTAATTGCAAGAAAGAACCTTGATAGAAAGAAAATCGAGTAAGAAAGTATGAGAGAAAGCGGAAAGCGAATAAATCGATCCACGAAAACCGAAGGACACCTAACAACATTTCAAAAACGCATAAACCTTACGAATTCCTAAGGATATGTAACAGGAATGTGTGTTTAATTTGTTTTTTCCACCGAAAAAAAAGCTTTATGACAAAAAAAAGTTAATTAAGCCAGTCAAAACGACTAAACGTTCGTAATGAAAATATACACAGAGCCTTTAAAATGTTATCTAATTTGTTGCTATCCATTTTAGTAAATGTGAAAAACTAGGTCACATTTAACTTTTTTTTTTGTTTTTTGTTGCAGCTTCAGAGCCTAATCTCCTTAAAGTGCGATTAAAGCAACGCGTTATGGAACGTAGAAGTAGTCCAATGAGTAAAAGACTTCCGCCATCGCTCAAAAAGAAATTACTGAGCTCCTGCCTGCCACCAAGTGATTCACCTCCACAGGAGCCGCCCAAGGTATATAGAAACTTTCCGTTTTTTTTATTTTAATTTCAAACACATATAAAAGAATTATTTTTTTAGGAATTAAGCCCTCCATGTGAAGCCGAGGAATACCAGCGACTACCTCTATTCAGCAGTCCATCGATGCCCAATATCTCTTTGGCGGCTCATCACGTTTTAACTCCTGACCTGTCGGAGGCGGCAGTTCGGGCGGCGTGTACCGCCCGTTTAGGTATGCCATTGACTGGACAGATGCTGTCGGGCAATTTACCTTTTTATCCTTCGTTGCCCGCCATCGACAGCGAACACGAAGAAACACCACTAGATACCATTAGCGAATTACAAGTAAGTATTTAGCATTAGAAATTATAAAATTCTCGGAATAACATTTACTTGTATTATTTCCAACTGCCCTTTATAACTTTATTTCGTTTGTGAGTTCTTCTAAAGAAGTCAAGAAGTTATTATAACTCTTTAATTTTGTTGAAATTCTTTGAATTTGAATTTCAACAATGAATCAATGAAAATTGAATTTCAACTTTTCAGAACATTCTTTAAAGTTTTTTACTTTTCAATTCCTTACATTTCTCTGAAACCTCGACATTCCGTTCTTTCGTTTTCTTTCTTTGCAATTGGCCGTATAAAATGACGTACTCAAAGTACCCAAAATATTTATTTTCTTTTGATATCGGTTCAGTTTCTAAGCAGGAAGCGATAACATTTCGATTAAGAAGTTTGCTTTTACAGTTCAAAAATGATTACTTGAGTACCGCGAGAAGTAGCACCAGAATAATTTTTAAACAATTAATTGTCAAAAGGTTTTTTGTGATTCATTCTGTTATCTCAACAACATTTTAAATTTGTAACGAAGTTTAATTGGATAATTCCTTTGTGTTTATTAACCAATTAAAAACTGGTAATACATACACTCTATAAAGAAGTCTTTCACTGGATATGCTATGCACTGAAAGAAAGTCTGATTACAATGTATTTATATTTTCTAAATTCTGCTGAAACAGTAAATGGAAAGTACATATGTATCTTTGTAGGAACCTCAAGTTCGCGGAGTGATAAGGCCGTTAGGTAGGACCCAATCATCCCCGCTACCTCTCGGCCACCCATTGTTGCGGGGTCCCCTGCCTCCGGAACCGGAACCGCCTCAGGCTCCACCGGAAGAACAGGAGCAAAGGGATTTGGAATTGCGAGCAAACGAATCGAGAAGGTGATTATGTTTTTTATTTCTCCAAAAAGTTAAGTATCGAAAGATTTTGCGATCACGCTGTATAGTTTTGCCGCTGCTGAGGTTGCACAGCCGATTTGTCGAATGTCTATTTTCGTCTCCGGTAGGTGGTCGCTATATACTTTATTGATTTCTCTATTTTTAGCAAACTCCTTCAAGGCCGCTTTTCATGGACTCTCTTGAATAATTGGGGTTGGGGGGTGGGGGGTTGGAGGGGGGGCGGCCAGACTTCGAAGCGTAATACCCAATACCCTTAAATTACATGACCCTTAATATAAAATCTGATTTTTTAGTAATTAAGGATTAACATTTTCCTATTACTAACAATCTAAAATTTTTGAGCTAACCCTCGTATATACGTTTATAATGATTGCAATTAATTAGGGTAATTGACAAGTCTGACTATACAAAATCAGGACCATATGGTGGACGCGAAACAAAACAAATTTGAAACTGATATAAATAAACAAATCTTAATATTGGTCTAATATTATTTCAGTATCCGCCCATTATCTCGAGCCCTCAGTTCGCCAGTGGTGCATTTAGGCGCGCCAGATGGAGTGGTACCAGCTTTGACGCGAAGACGTGCCTCCTCATCTCCCACAACTGGATTGGCTTACGACAGTCAGATGTTGAAACATGCGTGCGTGTGCGGTAACAACATTATCCATCCAGAACATGCAGGACGATTACAAAGCATATGGTCCAGGCTTTTGGAAACCGGTCTGGTCGCGAGATGTGATCGGTTACGTCCTCGAAAAGCCACTACGCAAGAATTGCAAACCTGTCATTCAGAAACTCATGCGCTACTTTACGGTACCAGCTCGCTCAATAGGTGAATTTCAACATGTTTTCAGTTTAGTTTCACTCGCTCATCTTCGTTGTTCCAGGCATAAAGTGGATATGAGCAAGCTAAGCGCTCTCCCGGTGAGTGCGTTCGTTCGCTTGAATTGTGGTGGAATCGGTGTGGACACTGACACGACATGGAACGAACACTATACAGCACCAGCCGCTCGAATGGCAGTAGGTGGTACAGTCGATTTGGCCGTCCGCACCTGGACTGGTGATATTCGAAATGGTTTCGCAATTGTCCGTCCACCAGGACACCACGCCGAACCCCAACAGGCGATGGGTTTCTGTTTTTTCAATTCCGTCGCCATTGCCGCCCGTGTGTTACAAAAAGAACATCGAGTCCATAAAATATTGATATTCGATTGGGACGTGCACCATGGAAATGGAACTCAAGAGATTTTCTATGACGATCCTCGCGTGTTGGTGGTTTCTATGCACCGACACGACGATGGAAATTTCTTCCCTGGCACCGGAGGCCCCAATGAGACCGGGACCGGAGCTGGAATCGGATACAACGTAAATATTGCCTGGTCGGGTGGTTTGAACCCACCATTGGGCGATGCCGAATACTTAGCCGCCTTTCGAGGCATCATTTTTCCCATAGCAAAAGAATTCGATCCAGATGTAATCTTGATTTCGGCCGGTTTCGATGCGACTGAAGGTCATTTGCCACCATTGGGCGGTTATCGTGTCTCCCCAGCATGTTTCGGTTACATGACAAGACAACTGATGCAACTCGCACACGGACGCATTGTATTAGCTTTAGAGGGCGGCTACGATTTGACGTCGATATGTGACTCGGCCGAGGAGTGTGTGCGAGTGCTGCTTGGGGACACCCCCTCAACCATTTCACCTTTGGAATTGGCGCGGGCGCCGTGTGCAAATGCCGTTGTCGCCCTGCAAAAAGTGTTTACCGCTCAAATGTCTCATTGGTCCGGATTAAGGGAGGCGAGTAAAACGGCCTTTTGTTCATTCGCAGATGCCATTCGGAGTGAAAAAGAAGACAAGGAAACTGTCACGGCCATGGCCAGCTTGTCGATGCAACATCAGCATCAACAGCATACGCCTATGATTACGTCACCTATAATCAATTGTTCCACTTCGTCGCCGCCGGCCTGAAACCTGCACACTTTCCAGAAAAGTCAACCGAAAACATTCCCGCGCAGTCGCTCAAGAAATGATAAATTGATGAATTCAGTGACCGCCAGTTTTAATTGATACACACATAGTATGTATGTATATTGAAAAACAAATCTATCGCGTGTTTATTTTTGTTAATATATTTCAGAGTTTTTAATAAAAAAACATTTATTTACTTTGACGATGATTGTTGTTATTTTAATTTATTATTGAGNGTATTTTGTATTAGGTAAAACATCAATTGTTTATATCTCCTTTGTTTCATTTTTTTTTTCATTAAAACACCTGATTTTTCATTAAAAGTGGCAACGTTGATTATTGCAATTTTTAAATTCATCGATAGTTCTTATTTAAACTGAAAATTTTCTTTAATTTCAATTTTAGGTAATGACGCTTCCCTAAAATGCCACCACGGTTAACACCGCGAAAATTATTTCTCACTTTTCTGGTGGTCATTTGCGTCACACTTTTGGCGGTAAGCAAATATCAATTTTCGTATTTCGCCAATCGGAAACAACAGTCGCCATTGGATTTGGAGAATGACGTCGAAGTGTCAAAAAGAGATACTCTGGTCCTGGAAAAAGAAGAGGTAAAAATATACAATTGACATATTAAAAGTGGACATTTAATAGTTAAAAAACCGATGTCCATTTAACCCTCAGATTAAAGAAGATATCTTTGAAGAGAGAAAAGAACCAGTGAAGCCCTCTGAACGACCTTTCTTCTTATCCGGTGGTACCTATTATCCGAGTAAAACGAAAGGTCCTACAAGACTGTTTCCTGAACAAGCCGATGGTGATCGAATTGTGGATCAGCTCTTATATGTTCCAGAAGACTATCAAGGTACAATCTAAAAGACAATGTTTTTGGAATGGGAACGTCCCATCAATATCTTTAAAATGTTTTAACGGAGGTCTTAAAGATGTCTTTAAATATTGATTCAAAACGTTGAAACGTGGAAAAGAGAATGTCCTATGTAATTACAAATAAAGTGAGCTTGGATTGAAGCCAAAGTTTCCATTCTACCCATAATGGAATGAGTGACATAATCGAAAATGGCGTGCAATTTTTGCTGGTAGTTACGCTAAAGTGAATTTTTGATGAAATATGACTCGATTAATAGGAAAATCAATAAATAGAAATTTGTCTCCAATAAGAAAAATACATAATTTCCAAAGAGAAAATTTCGGGAATAATTTCTTAAAATTCGTTTTTTTTTTCGTCTGGATGAATGGTATTTTAGGTGCATGTAGTAGATCGATCGTAACACAGCTTTTTCGTTATTTGACCTGAATAGTTGAAATTCCTAGTCGCCCCATTTCAATGCTCATTTTTCCAATGACTTCCAGGTTTTGATACCCCAGAAAAAACCATTTTGTTGTTCAACGGATTGGGCGCTTGGGGTCAAAAATCCGGCACTGGGACTTTTCATCAGTGTCCAGTCAACAGATGTTCCTTGACAGCTGATAGAAGTAAGGCCGCGAATGCAGATGCAATTTTATTTAAAGACCACGTCGCATATCCTGGAGTCGAAAGACCAATGAACCAGGTTATTGGTTTTAAATCAAAATAAGCTGATGTTCAATTAAATAATACCCTTAATTTCCAGGTCTGGATACTCTATCACCTGGAATGCCCCTATCACACTCAGAGCGTTAAGGATCCAAGTTCGGTTAATTGGACCGCTACTTATAGACGGGATAGTGATATTGTGGCCCCGTATGAACGATGGACTTATTTTGATCCAGAGGTAATTTATATTGTTTCCGCTAATTTTCATATTTTCAAAATTGTTTGCTGAAGAGGGATATTTTCAATATTTCAGGTGAAAGAACTACCTCTAACCAAAGACTACGCAGGGAACAAGACAAAAAAAGTCGCTTGGTTCGTATCGAACTGCGCAGCACGTAACAATCGTCTCCAATATGCAAGGGAATTGGGAAAATATATCGAAGTGGATATTTATGGAGGCTGTGGTGCCTTCAAGTGTCCCCGTTCGGACGACAAAAAGTGTTTCAACATTTTGGAGAGCGACTACAAGTTTTATTTGGCTTTTGAAAATTCGAATTGTCGCGATTACATTACCGAGAAATTATTCGTCAACGGACTGGAACATGACGTATTGCCCATCGTTATGGGGGCGAGACCGGAGGATTATCAACGGAGCGCACCTGAAGGTTTTGTTTGAGGCATTGGCTATCCCCCCATATAGTAACTGCTAACTTTCAGGTTCTTATATTCACGTCGACGATTTCGAAAGTCCACAAGACTTAGCCGCTTACCTACATCGCTTAGACAATGACAATACATTATATAATTCGTACTTCAAATGGAAAGGAACTGGTGAGTTTATCAACACGTATTTCTGGTGTAGATTGTGCGCCATGTTGCACGCACCCTTGGTGCATCGACACTACGAGGATGTAAACGATTGGTGGCGAGGACCAGGAGTTTGCACCACGAAATCCTGGAGGAACGCCGATTTCGTCTAGTTTTTCATTAGGATTGTTCAGGGTTCTTCTATTTAGTGCTAGGAGTTCAATGATTCATTCATCCTAGTTAGGGAATCCAAATCAGTCAGTTACAGGAGCTGTAAATATCGATATTCACAAATAAGATCGAATTTTGTCAAAAATGACATTCGAGAGCATTCGTATAAAGAATTTGGGTTTAATTGAGATAATATATCAATAAAACTGTTATAAGCAAACTTTTGGTATGAAATTGATTGCACGTGATTTCTGACAAGAATCGAGATACGATGATCTAATTTGCGATTGTCGATACAGTTGAGCACAACATTTTACGGCTGGTATAGGATGAGTCAACGATAGAATATACATATTTTATAGTCTAAAATGTAAAATTCACGTACAATGTAGGAGAAAAAAAATAATCAACTTAGTTTATTTGTCTGAAATGAGATTTTGTTTAAATTCGAAAATTATTTTCTTCCTTAATAGCTTTTTAATATTTTTTTGTCTATGACTGAGATCCTGTACTTGATTCTTCTCATTGACTGAGTGAAATATTCAATGTAAATTTAAAACAAAAAAAAATTGTAAAATATTTGTAAAAAGACTGTATTGTTCTTTTTAACATTGCGTTACGTTGTATTCTTTGGTTTTTTTCATAAGCTCCATGCTCAAATGTTAGAATTTTAGGCACAAATTATTTAAAAAAACAAAAAATAAATAAATAATAGTAATCCATGAAAAATAAGTACAAAAAATTGTATGTAAACCATAAAATAAGAGGGCTTTTTTACCATGGCCTATATTTTTGGTTCCTAAAACAAGCATAAAATATGATTTCGTGTTTTTGTTAAAAGGAATTTGATAAATAGGATTAGAAATTAAAAAAATGTACAATACTTTATACACGCCTTTATTATAAATATTCGTTTTAAGATATTGCACATTTAGTTGTTATACTGTTTGTACATAGTGTTTATATTAAATTTCTTTATTAAATAATTACTTATGTTAAATAACATTTTATATACTATATGGTGTTTGAAAAATTCGAACATTGCAAAATAGACTCACTAAATATAAACGGAAATGAGCTAGTACTTGTGCTTTAAAATAACAAATTTCAGTAGTACACACATACCTTTTCAAAGTATAACAAAAAGAGATGTCTTAAGAGTTTCATCTTAGTTCAGACATCCTACATATACTACATAAAGTGTATTACACATGTTCTTGTACTGATTCTTGTATTCACTTTTCATTATAAAGGAATTATTGAAAGCGAACAAGAGAGGAAGGATGCTGCTAATCAAAGAAAAAGTACATTCCATTGTTGACTACTTATATGTATTATAAAATAAACACAATTTTATTAAGTTTTTACTTTTTTGCGTTTTTCTGTCTCTAATACCTTTTTATAAAACCTGCAAAATATTAGTTCAGTCTTGATGGATGGAGCGTAAACTATCGTAAGCTGATTAAACTACCCCCCTCTATACGTAATATATTACTTTACCAATAATGAACTGAAAAGTTTCAAGTCCAGTCTATAGCGCTACGTCCAAACAAAAGTGGGCAAACTTTCCTTCAAAATTACTAATAAAATTTTGATTTCACACATGAATCCCTTTGAAATAGTCATGACCTTGCTTTTAATCTCTGTGCTAAACGTATGATTTTACCGGAATAAGGATTGCAATGAAACAAATGCGAATAACTAAACATTTTATTTTTTAATAAGAAACAAATTAAAGTAAAATTAAATTAATTTGAAATGTTTGAACTGATATGGGTTAGTTCTTGAATTGATATAATATAGGAAATCTCAGTGATTTAAATGACACCAACATTATACGCGAACCATAATGAGTACGAGCAGCAAAAGCGGAGGATTCTAATTAAAAGTAAACTCTCCTATAGCGCGGTTCTTTTGAAAATTGCCTGGTTCTTACTACTGGTTTTCTATAGGTATATGTATAATCGTATATTAGTTTTAAACGCATACAGGGGACGCACACCACTTGGACAATGTTATAGGTAGTATATTGCATTATTATGATATGTATCTAAGATATTTCCAAGCGTGCTTTTAAATAATTTTTACTGACTATAAAGATCACCACGTGATGTATTGTTTAAATTTCCCTGATACTGATATTACCGCACGATCTGTCTAATACTGTTATGTAAAAGCATGTTACATATCTTACATTCTAAATTATTGTTATGGCAGTTATCGTATCGTATATTTCATCCTCAAAGCATACAGAGTAAATTGGCACAATCTATGGAATTTCTTTAAGCACCCGTTTCTGCTTTTTATTTTTCTAGAAACTTTCAGGTTCCATTGATTGTACAACATCCTCAATAATTTTTAAATATCCATACAGTATATTGATAGCAACAACAACAATTTTAACGAAGTTCCGTTGGCGGCGGTGGCTGATTAACTCTGCCAGGTGTATCCTGATTTAATTGTGAAGCAGTCACGCTTCTTGTTTGCAAAGTGGAGGTAGGCGTTTCTGACAGCAGCTGCTTTAAGCGTTGCAACTGCGCCTCCAGTTGACGGTTGTGGTCTTCAAGGATTTGCATACGTGCCTCCAAACGACCTTTGTGCTGTCTGAGTAGACGCGCTTCGGCAAGAACGTCATGATGAGGTGGTTGGGAAATTGGATGTGGGATAGCCGATCCTCTCTAAAATGTATGAAATTATATTTTAAACAATTAATATGTGCTTTATAATACCTGTAGCTGTTCGTATTCCGCTCGCAAGGCTTGATTTTCAATTTCGAGTTCTCGAATCATTTCTTGCAATTCTGCTCGCTGTTCTTCATCGATTACCATCATTAGTTGACCAGGACTCGCTGGTGCGCCTTCTAGTGAGTGGCAATAATCGGCTATTAACCTATGCTCGTCATCGGGTGACGCGGCCCTTAATTCAACTTCGGCCAGACGAGAGGCGTAAATTTCCAGTCTAGGATAACATTTAATTATCAACGAGTAAAAATGTAATGTTAAAATTACCTTGAATGCATATCGTTATGTTGCGGCGACGCCACTGGACTCTCCAATTCGTCACCTTCCAACACTGATCTAACGGGCAAATATCCCACTCTTGGGTGTTTCATAAAATACCTTTTGCTCTTGAATTTGTTTTTTAAGGCTTTCGTAAAGTCCCGCATATCTTCAATGGACGTGGTCGCCGCGCAGTATTCGTGCATCGGATGCGTCAATTTATGTCCTTTGGTTAGTTTGCCGGAGAAAAAGCACACCTGACACATGTCGAAATTAAAGCATTTCAAACATCGATATCGTAAACCAACTATCGGATACTGTTTGCAGGAATTGCATTTAGCCTGATGTTTAGCCGATTCTGCAACGGCCACGCGATGTAATACTGGCAACCACACGAGAGATTGTGGTTCCTGTTTGAGCCACGCCAAAAAATGGGCTACCTCCAAATCTTCCCTTTCTCCTAATTTAAAAAATTTACAGCACTGATAAATACTCCGTGTAAAAATTTACCTAAACAACTTCTAACACTGGGTTCTATGTTAGACCCACCAAATGCAGCGACTTCTCCAAGTTGTCTCGGAATTTGCAATACATCGTGCAACAACAAACCTAATTTCCTTTGATCGGCTTTCTGTTGGAGATCCGCAATTAACCGAAACAGATATCGATATTTGTCTTCTAAATGCCCTTTGGACAGGATAGTCAACCCCACCTGTATAGGTATTTCTTAAGAATTCCACTTTTAAAGTTATAGAATAAAATTACCTTAAAACTAAGTACCCTAAGCTGACCTGTACGCTGGCTATCGTATACATTTAGTAGCCAATTTAACGCCATATCAACGCACAAAGGTACATCGATTGGGTTTGTTTCCTGTTGTAGGGCAATACTGCCATAAATTGCTCTTAGGACTAGAATCATATCGGCCACATCTATAACAGAAATCTTAATCTATATAAGATTCGTGAAATAATTCCTAATATCACCTAAAATTTTATCATTTTGTGCCCTTAAGCCGTGTAAATCGAACGATTCCGATATCACATTCAACGCAACAAAGTCTAAACATAATTTCTTCTGAATAGTGCGTAGTTTTAGTGCCGTTCGATAAGCAGAAAATCGAACCTCGTTCAACTGAAGCAGCGACGCGGCCAATTCCAACATTTGAGGATGATCCCAATGTGTCGTCTCCGTACTATGATTAATATAGTATGGCACTTTGTTAGGTGTAGTTGCCCGTTCCCATGGAGGCTGAACACTGGATGGACCCGGAGATATTTCACCTTAAGATTAGAGATTGAATCAATAAAATAAAATATGAACATTTAAAGAAAAATTATATTTTTTCAAATTCTACACGTTGGCATAATGAATGTAAAGTATAACTGAATTTATACAAGTTCTTTGGATGTTTTCTCAAAAAAGGACAGCTCCTTTTGTATCGCCTCCATATTGATTGATAAAGACGCTGTATTAAGTTCGATCGTTAACATGACATTTTGTTCAAGATCTTCTAACATTTCGTCATATTGAGACACCAATTGAAGAATGTTAGTTTCAGACGCAACATTGTTATCGTCGTCAGCTACTATATTTCTTGCATTGATTTTATCACTCATTGTCTTTGATTAATTCCACAGTAGATTGTTAATAGAAAGAAATATGTCGAAGATATACAGTGCTGGCCACCGAAGTCTACCAATGCGGTTTTTAATGTGTTAAAAAGAGAACGTAATTTACGAGGCTAAAGTTGAAAAGAGAAGGAAATAAATTTCCCCGACTTTCGCCTATTGCCCTTCCATTCCGATCCGAGTCCGAGTCCGATCGCCGACCAACGAAACCCCACGAAAATATTAGCCAAATTCGCGGATGAATCCTGAACCAGTAAGCGCCATGCTGATTGGTCAAAAACAGTTCAGAACTGTTCGCGAACTGCTTTTGACCAATTAGCATGGCGCTTACTAATTCTGGATTTCATCCGCGAACTTAGCTATTAATCCGTCATAATAAACTCCTATCGGCCGAGCAGCTGTATTACTTTCGGCTTGGCTCGGCTAGTGGATAGAAGGGGAAAGCATACGCATCCGAGATCTGTATCGCTTTCTCTCTCTAACCTTAACGTTTAAATTACGTTCTCTTTTCAACACATTAAAAACCGCATGGGTAGACTTCACTGGCCAGCACTGTATATGTCAAAAATAGTTCGAAATAAATTAATAGCGTTTTCCTTTGGTTGCACTTTTCGACACTCAGTGTATTTCCATCTTTTTTTTAATACCTTCAGTAATAAAGGATAGAAATACACTGACTGTGACTGACTGCCAAAAAGTGCAACCAAAGGAAAACGCTATAAGTTATACTCAGTTGTTGCCAACTTAAAATTTTTGACAACAAAAATTCCTAAATAAATTTTGAGTAAAAATCCTAGTAATTTTTTATTTTATTTCTTACGTATTTTCATACCTTTTTATATCAATTGAATTTGTCAATCGGTTTTCTTGGTATAAAAAAAATCTATAAATATTTTTTTTCGTTTTTCATCAATACCTAATCGATTAATATACTAACCCTGTGAACTACTTGTAAGTACGTCCCGTCTTTCTTTAATCGCCGCATGTAATGCACGACATCTAGCGTTGCAATCTTCTAATTGTCCCGATAAATTGTTGGGCAAAGCATTGCCTAAAACGTGGGCCTGTATTTTGGCGTCTTCTAACGATCTTTGCAACTGAGGCAACTGTTCTTCTAAAGATCGCAAATTATTAAGTAATTCCCGGGCTTCGGCTGCACTCCTTGGTCCGCTCCAAGTCAACGTGGCTCTTTCTAAACGAGTTACCGCGGTACATGCCTCTTCTAAACTCACTGTTAATTGCTTTAGTTTCTAAAATATTCATTGTTTTTCCTCAATTCTAGTGGTGTTTTTTTTTCAGATCATTGCTTACAATACAGTTTTGTTCAAATTTTGCCGCTAACTTATCAGATTTATCTATGAGAGCGTTCCATTTGTCCGATAGTTTTACCAATTCTCGCCGAAGATTTCGAGCAAGTTCACCGGAAGGATCACCTGCAACAAATTGACGTGCACTCCGTAGACTAGCTTCTACTAGCGGTCTTTTATCTTCAAGTTGTTGCCTGAAAATGACAAATACAATTGATGAATAAACTATTTTAAAAGCAAGTAATATGTCAGACCTGAATGCTCTATGATCGTCTTGTCGAGCTGCCAAGCCCAATTCTGTATCTTTCCTAATTACCCATTCAGTTAGTTCTCGTAATGATAAAAGCACTGAATTCCAATAGTCCGCGTTATGTTCTAACCGATTTCTTAAATCAGCAGCTCTCGTTTTCAATGCCTAATGTAGGTATATGAAGAAAAAATGAACCTCGTTTTTTAACATTAAGCTGAAATTTATATTACCTGCCATCTTCTTTCCATTTCATCACCTCTTAATTGGACCATAAGCGCATCCTCAGGAGATAGAGTACCCAACAAGGCCATATATGAAGATCTTAAAGCCGCATGTGTGGGTGCCTGTCTTTCCAAATCCGCTTGTATTTCTTTTAACTGCTGTGTGGCTCGTCTGGATTCAGTGTCGCCTTCCAGGTTTTCCACAACGGATTCTACTTCGCTTAGCCATGCAAGAAACTTATCTAAGGATCTATCAAAATTTTGTAGGGAACTTAAGGCTGAATGTAGTAATTTGCCGCGATTGATAATACACGCGTCCAAACGCAGGTAATGTTGATTTATATATTCTGCAGCCTGAATATGAGAAAAATATAATAATTTATTACTGGGTCTTTTTACAAGATTCCTGCATAAAAATTACCTTTTTATATTTAGTAACATCTTCATGTTGATGTGCACTGATCAGTCTTTGGATTGTTTGTTGAAAAGATTCAATTTGTGCTTTGAATTGGTGCAGTTCAGCATGCAGGCTCTTTTGTTCTCTTAATTGCAGCTCTAAAACGTCTGCTGTATGTCCCACTGGTGCCATACTTGCAATTCGAGACTCCATTCGTTGGAGGTAAATCTGTAATATTTAACAATTTCTTCTGACTTTGAATCAACGTAAATAGAAGCTTGGGTTAATGCACCGTACCTCAAGATCTAGTTTCTTCTGGTCAAATACGTCATCTTTTTTCTGCATGATGATATTAGTTTCTAACCTCTATGATAGACAATATAATAGAAACATTATAAAAACTCTGGAAATGATTTTCCTAATATATATAGATTTTCAAACGTTAACTGGATCAATGTATCTTTAGGATATGAGGTAAATGACCGCGCATCTTATTGAATTTCGACGAGTTCGTGGAATAGTCCTAAGGCGAATCTATTAGAATTCAATTGCCAAAAGATAGTTTTAGCCAACATCATGATAATACTATAAATTTAACAATTATTTTCAAAGATTTTCGACAACAAACATTGGAATTGGACGAAAACACTCCCAAAACTAAGAATACCCGGTTATGTCAATTTTTGACATTCGATGTTTCGATTTGACTGAAGTTAACTTTCAATTCAAAACTGTCAATCTGACCAGAAAAATTGAGATAGTCAGAATAAGTGTTAAAAATAATGAATATAAGAATGCAAAAAGTGAAATAAAAAAAGGGTTCTTACCGGTTATCGGGCCGCCAAAAAAAAAAATTTTTTTTTCAAAAATTATTTTTGATTTTTTTGACTGTTGGCGTTAGATAAAACTAATAATTGGATAAAATTAAAAAAAATAAAACTGTGGGTGTTTGTTTTGGTTAAAATACCCGCAAGTGTTAAGTTTGTTTTTGTGGCATCTGCAACCAAGGTTAAGATGCCATTGTCTCGTCTTCTGTTGCTTAAAATGACAATAGCTGTCAGGATTGTAAAAACGGGTGTTTAAGGAAAAAAAAGGTGATTTTAGAGTGAAGAGACTAGTTTCTAACAAACAACAAACAAAATAACGATAAAAAAATACAACTAAACGGGGGGGAAATACAGAGATATCTTGCAAAATGGTTGTGAAAGGAGTGTGAACCATAGACTTATAAAATATATATGTAGTTGGTTGAAAGTATGTTTTAATGTTGAATTTTAAAATTTTATTTCAATTTTAGTACTGTTTTGTAAAAAGATAAAGTAAAACAATCAAAACAATCAAAAAAAAATTTTTTTTTTTGGCGGCCCGATAACCGGTAAGAACCAAAAAAAGTAAAGGTTTATACTATGGTTTTGAACACCAACCAAAAATAAATATTAGGAAATTGATCGTCAAAGGATAGAGTATTTTTCGCCATTTTATATGACAAGAAGAAGAATGTATTTTTATTAATGACATTTCAAAACCCATTAAAATTAAACAGGTTCTACATGAAAATAAAGAAGTTCTATTTCGAAACCTTTTGGTGTCAAAGGTCGCTTATATTTATCAGTGACATAAATTTTAATTTTTTAATAGTTTGCACATTAATGCCTAAACAGTACTGCGCATAGAAAGTTAGTATTTTTGGTGAAAGCTCAATCAAGATGACCACTTCAACGCCCTGGGATCAAACTGGCAATTTGCAAAACTCATCGCAAATATTAAGAAATCAAAACTACACAAATTTCATGCCAGGTAGACCGTCACCAGTATTACCTCCAAGGCCTTTAACATCTACAACCCCATTGAGCTCCTCTTATAATCTGCCCTATGGATTCTCTTCATACAACTCGTCATATGGGGGTTTCGGAACCCCCTATAGAAGTTCCATGTTCGGGAACTACTACAACAACAACTACAGTATGTACAACCAGTATCCAAACTATACTCAGGATGATCATGAAAGACGCTTTATACAATTTGCTGAGGAGAATTCGAGACAAACCTTCGCCAGTGTGGAAAGTGTTGTACGTGCTTTTAACAGTTTAGCGATGATGTTGGACAACACATTTTTCGCAATGACTAGTTCCTTTCGCGCTATACTTGGGGTGGCAGAGAATTTTGGTCGACTACGTACAATGTTTGGTCATATTTGGTATTCGGTGAACATTTTCCGATATATTGCATGGTTGTACAGGAAATTGAGACAATTATTAGGTTTAAAAGTGTCCCAAAGTGCTACAAGTTTGGCTTGGAAAGAAGCTGCAGGCACGAGTGCTCCAACTCCAGGTCCAGGAGGATCCAGTTGGCCTACATTAGCTTTCTTGGGGGTGATAGTGTCTGCCCCATATATAATAAGTAAATTTTTACCGAAGTATGAGGATAAGCTTGACCCAGCTAATTGGAAAAGTCCAGGTATAAGAGCAAAAGCTTGTTTTGACTTTGTAGCCACTTCACCAAATGAACTTACCATACATACAAATGACAACATTTTGCTAGCTCCCAGTTATATACAAGATGAAATGCATTTGAAAAATACTGGTTGGGCCTATGCAGTACATAATGGACAATCTGGTGTTGTTCCAGTAAATTACATTGTGATTAGTAAATTTGGCAATGAGAATAAAGTTTTAGTGCCTCGAAGTAGTAATATGAAAGAATCGAATGGAAATAGTTCAAATGTTAAAACTCACACTAAAAGGGTTAGTTTTGGTGATATTGAAATTTTTGAAAACGATGAGAATTTGATCCGAAAGGAAAAAATTCCGGCTGAAAGTTCAAGTGAAGTAAAAGATAGCGTTTCCGATGAAAAAAACTAAGTACTATAGTATTGTTAATAAGAATGTTCTCAAAGTGGACTTGAAAGTTTTACAAAATATTTAGTGTTTTTAATGAACTTGGGTTTTTAATTGTTTACTTTTAAAAACTGTATTGTTTACTCTGTATGTATTGTGTACTTATTATTACACGAATACAGGGTGTTTGTAAGATTTTAGTTTTTTTTTGTTGAGGCGTAGGGAAGGGGTGGATTACGTGTTATCCTTAATTAAAACACCCCTTATGTATTGGGTTATTTCATTGGCCATTAATTAAAAAATTAAATGTATATACCTCATATGATATATACATATATATAGTTATGTAAACAATATAGTATATCATATTAGGTATGTGTATTTTACATATTAGGAATATGTAAAACTTTTTTCACAAAAATAGAACTTCTTTTCATTTAATTGCCCTGTAAAGGTATGCATTGAAGTACCCTTTATTATACAATATTATATGACACAAGTATTTTACTCTCATTTTGGTAGAAAAGAAGTGGATTTTTGGGTAATTGATTCTTAAAGATAAAAAAAATATTAGGATTAACTTTAAAATTGCATATTTTGCAGGTTTCTTTATCCAAAGACTGTGTATTTTTAATTTTTTTTACACATATTGTACATTTAATCTAGTATGGTGTTTTGTATTTTGTTTTAATACTTATAGGGATATGTTTATAACAAAAATCAAATATACCTACAAAAAAAATGTTTAGTTTTCACAAGTTTTATGTTTGTCATGAAATTAATTAATGTTGTATGTTAATTTCTCGACAAATATGAAAATTGTGGTTGTGTAATTACAAAACTAAAGAATTTAAAAAAATTAATCCCTTCTTTTTTTCTTGTCTCTGTCGTCTCTCTTTTCAGGTTCTTTACGTTTGCTGGCCCTTTTCGCTTGAGACAAGAATTGATCCAAACCGAAAGGATCTTCCTCTTTTTCAAATTGTACTGGTCCACTACGACCCGCACCAGATCTATCTGTCCCACTGAATTCCTTATCCGGTACAAAACGGCTGGTTTTAATGGCCTTTTCCAAGTCTTCACCTCCATACATATCTTTATCAACATTTTTGCTGGGCCTGTATATGTGATTAGCCATGGAGCCACCCTCTCTCCAAGGTTTATCATAAACGTTATATGCTTCATCATCTGCGTAACCCTGTCCCAGTCCTTTGGCTTGTCCAAATAATCTCTGGTCAAATTGAGTTTCATTGGAAGACGGTCCTCTGGCAGGCATACCAAGAGCAATTTGTTCTGAAATGTCACGTTCTCGTTCCCGTTGCAATTTGCTGCGCTTTTCAGGTGCAGCTCGGGCTAGATTTCTTTCTCTTGCTCGTTCTTTGTGTCTGTCATGCCGGAGCATTTCTCTTTCTTGTTCTTCGTCGTTAACGTTTTTAGCATGGCCGGAACTTCCACTTTTAATTCCTGCCCTTTCGTCACGAGCTTTTTGAGCCAACTGTCGTAAATGCTCCTCCTTTGCTTCTTTTTCTTTTTGGGCGAGTTTCTTTTCTAACTGAGCCCTGGTCTCCACTGCTTCTCTAGCTTTACGATCGGCAATATACAATGCTTCAGCTAATTTTGCAAAGTTTTCATTAATATGTTGTTGTTGTAATCCTCTCCCATCGGCAGCCAATCTTTTGTCGAGAGGCACAGTGTAACCTTTGGCGTTTTTCCAATTGGAAATGCATGGTGGTATTTTCCATTCCTTTTGTTCTTTAACAGTAACACGTCTTGTGGGGCTGTGTAACACAGGGGCGGGCGGTGAAGGTGGTCCTCTGGGGATCTTTTTATTAATTTTAAACTTTGGTGGTTCCATTGGGTCCACTTGAGCCTCAACCAAACGAATAACCCTCTGTTTGGCTCCAGAATTGAAAGCAGCCCCTTGTTGTGACGGTGTGTAACGAATAAATTGGGCAGGACCCGCTTTTTCAGCAGCTCGGACTGGCATAGCTGCAGCTATCTTGGAATTGGTTAGCTTCATTAATTCCAATCTTGTACGTTCTGTAATTTCTTCGACTTCTTCCTGAGGTGGTTTCTCAAGAGAAGGGTCGTTTTCAGATACAACTTCAGTGGGTAAAAGGTCCGATAATTTCGAATAGACAATTTTGTCTTTACCGTGACCCTGCCTGGCGATAGCATCATATTTAACTTTACCTTCAGAGTCCAATTGGACAGCTAAAGCGTTTGATGTTCCGTCTCGTTTTCTACCCATTTCCAATGGATACTGGGCCACGTGAATTTCAGGAAAAGCCCCGCCATCACCGTAATCCGTTACATTTCGGGGCACCCAACCTCTTCTTTGTCCGTATGGGGGAGCAATGGCTTGAGCAGATACCAAAGCAGTAGTTGGTTTTTGGACAGCTCTTTTCTTTCGTTCGTCATCTCTATCCCAAATGGGTTGAACGGGATTCGGCAATATACTGGATAATTCCATTGTGCAATCACGCTTTTCACTTTACACGTTGAGTCGATTTAATAAATTTATTAAACAATCAGAAGACACAATTGACGGTAAAGTTGACAGTAAAATGGTGGCTTCTGAAATAAATGATACGTTTGTCGAAAATGACACATGACATTTATTTGATACAGAGTTTAAAACACTGGAGAAGAAAGCCAAGACTTTTAAAAGGAAGAAGAAATATCAACTAACCTTAAATTTTCACGTTTATTTTCCAATATTTGAATAATTTAATATTTTTAAGCTTTTTTATATTTTATTATTTTTTAATCACATAAAGTATACAATGAAAATTAGAAGATATAAAAAAGTCAACAGAAACCTCAATTTTTTCATGACCAATTTCGGATTTCGCAAACCCTATCAACTGTTAACTGATGGAACATTTTGTTTAGCTGCTCTTAATGTAAGTCTCACTATTTTTTTTATTTATTAGTAAATTGTTGGCTTATTAATGTTTGTAGAATAAAGTTAACATAGCAAACGACATCCCCAAATATCTACAAGGCGAAGTAAAATTAATAACAACATCATGTGCAATAGTAGAAATGGAAAATTTAGGACCAAAACTAAATGGAGCCCTGGCAATCCTAAAGAACTATGTTTTACACAAATGTGGTCATGAAAATAAAAATATACCAGGATTTAAATGTATTCTTTCCATGGTGTCCAATGGAAATCCTAATCATTATATGGTGTGCACACAAGACCGAGATTTGCAAGAAAAAGTTAGGAGTTTACCTGGTAAATTCACATTTATAATTTAAATATTTGTCGTTAAATGTTTATCTTTAAGGAGTACCATTAATATTTCTTCATATGAAAACTCCCACTTTGGAACAACCTTCAGAAGTATCAGTAAAAAAAGCTCATGATAAAACTAGCAATTTGGCACAATCTGAATTGGATAAATTGAACGAGTTAAAAGAAAAGGAAGGATTGCTTGTAAAAGAAGAGCAAAGAACGAAGAAGAAAAAGAAAAAAGGTCCTAATCCGTTATCATGCAAAAAAAAACAAGAAAAAGATACAAAATGGTTCTGTACAAAAAAAAGGAGACATTGATAAGAAGAAGAGAAAAAAATACGGATACCAAGTCATGTAAAGGAGGAAATATTAAAGAGAACTTGTCAAAAATTAAAGAAATAAATTCGAAAGATTAGAGAATAAGAAGTTTTTCATTTTTTAAAATAAACTACGAATATTACTGGTTAATGTCAAATGAAAAATATTAAAAACAAGTACCTTAATGTTTGTTGTCAATTCAGTTATATACTGTATATTGTTTGGAACCTGTCTTTATCTCAATGATAACCAGAACAATCAAATATAAAGCCGTAAAAGGACATAGAATTTCATTCAATTGCACATTAGACCTCTCCGAAAAAGTATCAAGTGTAAAGGCTAAAATGCTTGAAGATTTAAAAGGTCAGTGTAAGTTTTTTTTCATTTTTATGATTCCAATAAGATCTAGTTTTAATGATAAACTAATCGAAAAACTACAAACAAATTATTATCCATCATTAAAATTTTTCAAAAAGCAAATTTTTTTCCCTGAAGAATGCATCTTAATAAGCCATCCAATTATAAACGTATTTATTTATAAGAATTGAAATGTTCGTTATCAGGTGCGTCTACAATCCAACAGAAGAAGTGTTGGTCACAAAGAACAATGCTAAACGCAATTCTTCTAATATTTTTTTCCCAAATTTTTGTAAATTTTGCAAAGCAAAATCACTCGCAATACCCCTCAGACCAAAGTCATATCTTCTATAACATGTTCTACTAAAAGAATACCGTGACCATAAACTTCTATAAACATTCTGGAGCTCCACACGTTATTAAAATAATCAGATGCTTAAGATAAAGTATACCATTAAGACAAGCAATAGTTCTAATTATAACTACAAGAAGCCAGGTGTATGGAACTTTCCGATACATCGTACGTATAAACACTAGATCCTCCTGTTATCTGTATGATTGAACTTTTATTACCTTTCTATACCTTTTTTTAATAATAATTTAAGTACAATGATATTTTACATATAGTACTAGGATTGTAATTAGACCAGTAACTAATAAAATTAACTGAATCAATATTAGGATCTTTAAAATGTTCATTTTATGTTTTTCTATTTGTTCCACATCTGTTTCATCTTCTTCGTTTTCCTGGTCAGCCAAATACTGTTCGATTTCCGATCTATTGCCTGTGGCTACTATCATTGTTGATTTTTCTATTTTATTATAGTATGTGACAATCAGTTTTCATACTTTGATATATTGACATACGCATTATTAGCTTGTATACAAGGTATTTCGGTGAGGACTGAACGAAGCCAATTTCTCAACTTGTCAGAACTTTTTTCAAAAAACGAAGATGATTAATCGACGTAATTTTTTTCGTAGAATCCAAAAATGAGACCTAAAAGCCAATTGCATTTAAAACAAGAGAAATACGAGGTGGTCTTGATATTTTTTTAATGGATAACAGGGTATTTTGGATTTGATATTTGGAAAGTTCGTCTATTTTTAAAAATGTAATCTCCATTTTAACTCTCCATTAGCTGCGCTAATTATAATAAACTAATTTAGTTTTATTTCTGAAACAAATTATCTTTCTAGCAGTAATGCATGTAACATAGGTAACGATGAAAAAAAAATTAATTATACCATAGCAGCAAATTGCAAAGAATTCAACGTTGTTGCTCTGAGAATAACGAGCGTCATATTCCACATTTGAACTATTAATATTTATTATACAGTAATTATTATAGATAATAACTAACTATTATTAGTTTATACCTATAATATTATGATTAGTTATTATACATATATTAATTTAAATATTTTAACACTTTTTAACCTGGTAATATCTATAGTACATATACATATTTAAAGCTAACGTATGTAATTAGTTTAAAATTCATTTTATATAAACTGAATTTTTTGTTATACTCATAACTTTATCTGTTATTTACTCAAAAACTTGTTTTTGGGGTTGGTTCCTTTCTGCAAAACGCCGTCCAATTGATGTATAAATATATTTATACAATATATGTATATTGACAATTACAGTCGAACTTCGATAATTATCGAATAAAACAATTGGCAATATAAAATGTATACAATATAAAAATGATCTTGATATCTTAAAGTATTGATATTTCGAACTTTTTTGTTAGCAAGTCATGGTTCGAGTTATCGAAGTTTGACTGTATTGGAAAAATTTTATTTTCAATTTAATTTAATTTTATTAAATTGACTGAACTGCTTATTTCAATGCCAATTCACGCATGTCTTTGTTTTGCGAAACCTCCAGTATTCGCGTGACAACTTGTTACATGTCGGGCGTAATCGTATTTTATACATTGGTGGGGTACATTTGTCACCCACGCGAGTACTAGACGGTTAAGAGAAAGAATTAAGAAAACTTTGGTGAGAAGTTTTAATGCATTTATTGTATGATCTTCAACTTACACCGCCAGACTATGCTTAAGAAACTAATGCTTAATGATTAATAGGATCTGCGAATATCGTCTGGTTATGGTTTTCAATGAAAAGCTCTGACAGTTTTATAGTGATACATACTAGAAAAATATTAGAAGTTCATTGATAACGCATAATTGAATGAAAAAAGTGCACACGATAATTTTTAATCAATCTATTAAGAGTTTTGACTGCATTCATAGGCCATTTCAATAACACCTATGGCTACTGTCGCCTGTCCATCGTAAAATTAAAGTTATTAAATTAAATTTATAACATCAATTAAGTTTACAATGAGAATGTGGTACAAAAATGAATTAGCATGAAGTATGACTTCATATTAATCTACTTAATTCTATTTAAGCTGGTTATCTGCAAGTATCCAAATACAAATAATAAACGTATCTTTAAGTAGTTCAAACATCGTTCAAGCCTAATCCAAATAAAGGATTACATGAAGTCGAGAACCTTATTAAAAAAAATTAAAAAATCCTAAAATATGGTTCATTTAGATGTTTATCCATATATCTTCAAGGTATTTTTTTAGAAAGCTTAACTGTGTTAAGATAAACTCTTGAAAGCTCAAAGTCTTAATCATGCAATCAACAATAACACTTCTTTAGCAACATGAATCGCAATAGCTACAAACTAAATTTCATTGTTCTCTTTTACACTTTCCGAAGGGCACGCGGGCGGCACAACTTCCACCCATTCACGAAACTTTAGTAACCGAAATTTAAGACGCGACAGTATGGATGGAGATCGATGTTTTTTTGCAATTGAGGATCGAACGTTTCAGTCGATCACTTACTATTCCTAATTTAAATGATATGTAAAATGCCAAATGAATAGAAAAAAAGACGGGCGGAACTTTTACCGCCTCGCGCCTATTCATGTGACTCCAGACCGCGCCCGCCGGAAAGTTAAGGTTAGGTCTCTTCAATTTTTCTTTTAGACACAATGGTAGAAAGTAAAGTTCAAAAACTAACCTACTGGGGCCACATTTCCATTGGTACTGCTGAATTTTTGGGAACAACATTTTTAGTGTTCTTATCATGTTTGGGTGCCTGTAGGGGTATGCAAGGTGATGGTATGTCTTCGATGCATGCCAGTTTTGCTGCAGGTCTGGCTGTAACAGTGGCTATTCAGGTAGGTAATCTCATATTTTCATCATTTCGTTTCATTATTTTAATTAATTGTTTAGATATTTGCTCACATTTCTGGGGCACATGTCAATCCCGCAGTTACTCTTAATGCCCTTATTGTAAAGCAAATTGGATGGTATCATTTACCGACTTATTTACTATCTCAAGTGTTGGGATCGCTCTCTGGAGCTAGCCTTTTTGTGGTACTTAAAGTGTTTTAATTAAAATTGAAAATATTTTTTCGTTGAACTTTCAGAGTGTTACAAATACCAAATATTTAGAAATACCTGATGATGGTAATGGTGTCTGTGTTAATGCCATTCATGACGATCTGACAGTCTTTCAGGTCCGTTTATTTTGTTAAATACCTATAACATTCATTTTTTTGAAATTCAATTGTTTAGGGATTATTAGTAGAAATTTTGCTCAGTATTATATTAAATCTTGCCATTTGTTCTTCTTGGGATGCAAGAAACTCGGATAAACTCGATTCAGTATCATTGAAAATTGGCTTGCTAGTTGTCGTACTCAATTTGGGAGGTGTAAGTTAAAACTCCATTTAAAACTATGCAACTTTTATTCATAAATACATTTAAGGCTGTCTACACTGGCGCCAGTATGAATCCTTGTCGAAGTTTTGGACCCGCAGTTCTAAGTGGAGACTACACAAACCACTGGGTATGTACATGTACCACAATTTAACAGTTTTTATTCTTTTATATCCGGATATAGGTTTATTGGATAGGACCGATTGTTGGGGCTGCAATAGCTGCAGTTACATACAGAGTGCTATATTTGAAAAATTTCAAATAAAGTGAATTTCATGCAACATCTTAAAGATATCCCTGTTCATATATTTAAGGTTTTTAAGATGGAATTTTTGTTATTTCTTTTGTTGTTATAGATTTGTTAGAAAAAAATTGTGTGCTATTAAAATTTTGTACTTTGTACAACTATTGGAGTACAAATTAGTTCGGTCTGTTTTTAAAAGATGGCTTCGGTTTTATGAATGCTTCAAAGTGACAACTGATTTTGGTGGATTTAGAGAGGTTAGATCCGTACTAATAATATCAGGTTATATCGCCTAGGAGTGTATACAAAAACTGTGTTAAAAATGTCAAATTTTGTGATAACGAAGCAGCATTTGCGGGAAGTTTTACTTTTCTGCTATAATTGGAAGAAAAGCGCAGCTGAAGCTCATCGAATGCTTGTGGAAGTTTATGGTGACACTGCTCCAACCGATAAATCATGTAGGGAATGGTTTCGACGTTTCAAGGATGGAGATTTTAGTGTTGAAGACAGGCCCCNAATACCATAATTCTAATAGTATGTCGCTTTTCTGGCCTTGTTAGTAAATTTCAGCAGAACCGATATCCAAATAGCAGAGAGATTTTTTTAATCCAGTAAAATACATAATAAAAAGAATAAATCACTGTTTTTATAAAATAACTTAATTAAAGCAACGCAAAAATTAATTGAAAAAATTGAAGGGGAGAGAGTATATCGCAATGCAAGTAATTAAATGTTATAACTGTTAATTATTGACGTCGCTTGTTGACGTTCACATACGTGGGTGTTACATGTACACTTTTCTGCGATTGTACCATAAAGTTATCAAACAATAATAATTAAAAAAAACTATTTTTGGTCATGAAGTATATGAAACTTTTAGAAGACTGGGGCCTTCCGAGTTTTTTTAAGTACACACATTGCATTATACCTAATATTAATAGTAGATCCTATATATTAATATTTTAGTAGTTCATCACCATATAGCTAATACAGAAATTTTGTATAGGGGGTGCTCGTTGCATCGTTCACCAAGTCGACGGTGTTCGAAAAAAGAGGTGATTTGCTATTTTTTAAACCCTAATAACTCAACTTTTTACTGTATGTTTTGAAAAATTCCAAAATTCTAATTTTAGTATATACTGTAAGCAAGTAACCTCTAGTTTCCTTTTTATTAACTTACAAAGGAAGAAACTTCGAATTTTTTAAAAAGTTTTCTAGTCTATCCCTTTTCCAACTGACTCCAATATGCCATAAAATATTGTATGTAATACGCGAGTAAAGGTGTTTTATAAAACATAAAAAAAAAGTTTTAAAATATACAGAGTGGCCCACTAAGAAGTTCTCGGAGGATACTCAATAACTACATATAAATCGTAAAAAAAAAGTGTAGGTAAAATTTATTTTATTTTTCCAACTTTATAATCTAAAAACATTTTCATTTATATAGAGCACATAAAAAAACTTGTACAGTATGATTTTTTTTAAATAGCAAGGAACAAAATTAGGGAACTTAAAACTAAAAAGTCGATTTATGCAAAAAATGGTTTTGCTTTTATTATAGTTTTTTACCATCACATTTTTATAGAAATTATCGAAATATGTTTGGCCCTTTTTACTGATGTAGGGAAGAAGAGCTTTCTAATCTGTTATTTTTTCCTTTGGAACGTCTAAAATTTCAGTTGGAATGACTACTTCTAAATTGTCAAACATTATAGATGTTTCAAAGAAAAATGTTTCAGATTTGCCAAAAAAAGAAAAAAAAAATCATACTGTACAAGTTTTTGGTGTGCTCTGTATATCGTAAATGAAAATAGTGAGCCACTCCGTATATTTTAAAACTTTACCACAGTACAGTAATAACAAGTAGAATAACTCAGTGGCGGCATCTTTGATCTACGTGACCTTAATGCGGCCATGTTGAAAAATTAGAAACCCAGGTCCGGACGAGAGAATTTTAACAACTTTTGCAGGACTGTATTAAAATTTTTTAGGACATGTTGATTTTTATAAAATTGTTGTTCAGGAAAATTAACAAATTAAACTTCTATCTAAACGTTTAAAAAATCACTTCGATTACAAAATGATAGTTTATTGATGTTTCCAAATAATCAGTTTTTGTTTATTATTTCTACATTTCAAATTTTGATTAATTATTTTTAAAGTGTAATAAATTCTTTCAAAAAACAAATTTACAAAACAGAGAATACACAAAAACACCGGTAAAGTGTTAAGATTAGCACCATGTGTAGGCTGTTGCTAATTTTTCAAGATGTCGGCTTGGATGCGCGAACCTACCCCTTCCACCAAAGTTATTCTACTTGTTATTACTGTACTGTGACTTTACTATGCAACTTGACTCGTCAGTGCGCCAATAATTTTTGAATGTTTCTGTGCAAAAATCAAGCCAATCCGATTATTATTAACAGAGAAATCGCAAGTTGAAAAATGTAAATATTAATTTCGCCGCGGCATCCCCTCCCTAGCGTATTATTAGGCTGAGCTGGCCGAGCTCGAATCGCGTTATGCTTTCCGAATCCTCAATTATATTTTTTTTTTAAAAAAGCATACAAACGTATGACGACGGAAAATAAACTATGGTGACTTATGTGTTTTATACAGACAATGAGTCGTCAGACAAAATAATCAACATTGGCATTAAAAACATGAATTCATTATTTTATGATTTATCTTCTTTAGTCTGCCGACTCTACAACTGTTAACGGAATTTTCCTAATTTAAACTCATTTCGAAAACACCTCACCCAGCATTCTAAAAATTCATCTTTCTTGTGAGTGTGTAGTGTCTGAATTCACCAAAAAAAAATAAAATAACTTGAAAGAAGCAGAGGCCATACGTTTACTTATCCTTGTACAAGAAATAGCAGAATGCTAAAATTCCTTAAGTGGTTTAATAATGTTGCTTTAGAAAAACTACTTTTACTCTTGTAAAACAAATTTTTGACTGCCTTCCAATCAATCAAAAAATTTTACTAATTTAACCAATAATTTAATTGGAACAATGATAAAATTTTCTGTAAATGAGTCTTTACAGACCAAATCTTGTATGTAGTTCTTGCGGACGAAGTTCGTTTCACTCGGACATGAAGCACCCACCAAAATTGACTTATAACTTTCTATATGTAACATGTTATTTCAGTTTGACATTACACTATTTAAATAATGAATGTCCTAAATTCCTGAAAAAATAATGTTTTCTAAAAAGATTAAGAGGTCTTAAGAAATGTTTGTAAGGCGTTCTACCAGTTTGGAACCAAATAGAGCTCCATAATATAGCAATTTTTGGACGAACGATCAGAAGTTAAGCTATACCTGTCTACTCCATTAAATTATTAATAACTTCTAGTAACAACAATAAGAAAAAATAATAAATTATTCTTGTTTTTCCTTCAATACGCATATTCCATCCAGAGCAGGACTGCATTGTTGAAATTGGTCGGTTGCCAATTCAGCCCTTTCGCCAGCGGCTAACAATACGGGTGTGCTATGCGTATGGATACCTGTTATAGTTTTCGGCGAACCTACAAACTATTTTCAATAACAATCCAGAAAAAAACAAATGAAGTGAGAGGATGTTTATACCGGCTTTGCCTACGACGTCGACGGCCTGTCCTACTCGAACAGTAACAGGTGTAATTTGAAGATCCTGATTAACCGCCAACAACCATCTGGGGTGAATTGAAATCGATATACAATAAAGCAAGTAATGACATTTCCCCAGTATTAATGCATGTGGATCAGAAAGAGCTACAGTTATTATAATTAGACCTAAAATTTAATTTTTTGGTTATCACTTGATTTGCATTAACTATTATGATATTTATATGGTACCTGCCATTCCAACTGGATCAATCAACATTCTATCAGTATGCATAGGGTTCAATGTAATTGTGCCTTTGCCCATATGAACCAAGCCTTGGGCTATTCTGACCATGAACAATTGTGAAGGATTTTTTGCGTGAAACACTGCTAAATTTCGTAAATTCGCTGCCAAACGAGCATTATTCGTTCCACATCCAATTAAACCTAATAGAATGGGGATTGTACAAAACAAAAGCTTAGTTTTTGATAATGAAACACACCTAAACCAAAGAGTGCATTACAAGCAACATCCTCATCCGAATCGTGTGAATATTTAGTTAGAACATCAAGAACGAATAATTGAGGATTGGAAACGGAAGAAAGGGCGATCGCTAAAGGTACCGTTTTCCGGACTGATGGTTCTCCATAGCGACCAATGTGACCAAATATTCGTTGCACCATTTCCATACCTTAAATATAACAGATAAACATATGAAAAGAATGCAAATGTTTCCTCACCTATTTCTTCTCCAAAAGATATGGTGGCGACTGCTAAAGCCCCCAATGCATGCCCCATCAGGTTATCCCACTCATTGCTGCTTTTTTACTTTTTTCCCTTGTTTTATATTTTATTTTGTACCGTGCTTATAGAACTTTCCGTTTTGTCATTTAGGGACTTTAGCAACTCTTGAATAATTAAAACGTCACAGGAACCCGCGTAGGCACACATTATCAAAAGATTTTTGGCGGCACTACAAAGTGGTTCTGGAAAAACCTAAAATTTTTCAATTCTCCATAACATTACAATTTTTATGGATCACTAAATAAACGCTATACCTCAACAGTTTTGGATACAACATTAATATCATCTCTAAGTCCATAATAACAGAGACTTAATCCGAGGGCCATTAATCTCATAAAAATAGATTTGCAATTATCTGGATCTTTGGTATTAAGTTCAATCATTGTGTTTAAAATTATAGATGGTATTCCGGTTTGTGGTTTACCCAATGATACTAAACCGCAGGAAATACTAGTGATGCCGAGAACTTCTAAAGAGCACGAATTGCTCAATACGGCAGATATTAGGTCTAAGATATCGTCTCTGTAGCTTCCTAAATAAACGTTTTAAATAAAATATCACGAAATTTCTTCAGTTACTATGTAAGAAGTGAATAACCCCTTTACCAAATATCTAAGAACATATATGTATATACCTGCATAAGCAATGCCGATACCTAAAATGGCACCGATTTGCAAAATTTCATTCTCGCTAACAACGTATTCATTTAAAAGGGCAAAAGCTGGATCACACTCGTTTCTGACTCGTGTATTCACCAGACCTAAAGCCAGTAGGGCTCCTGATTTGATGTAATCCTCATGTGAATATAAATATTTGTCGATCGGTGTTAAACCTCCATCCACATCCCATAAAAAGATCAGGCCCAAGGATGCTGTTGCACTCAACATTCCATGTTCTAAAACCAATTAAAACACTGCATAAAATGAGAACATCTAAAGTACCTTTATTTCGGTAAATCCATTTATTTCCAGCGTCGTTCGACATAAGTTTGTCACATCCGAAACCTGCGTTTACGAACCCATTCACAAAAGTAGAAGCTAAATTTTGTTTGGCACTATCGATGTTTTCAACCAATACATGAAATTTGGTTGACGTGGGTTCGAGCCAGGTCTTGTAGACGTCCTCTGGCAGTTTTGGTTCCATCACATCGAACTTAATTTAATTTAGTATAAAAATCAATTAAAGTTTCATGTAACTGTTTGTACCTCCTTAGCTAAAGATAAAAAAAAAGTACTCAAGAAGGAATTGTTTAAGATATTCGTTAGGTCTTCGTATCCATTCATTTCTATTGAGTCAACGTTAATTGGATATAGGTGTCTTGCGCAAATAAATGCTAATTGATTTAAAACATCTCTGGAAAACAGACGTCTTTGTAATACACAAAACTATAACCTATTCATAACATCTTAAAAATGTCTGTATTTATACTTGTTCAAGAAGGAAAGGATATTTTAAAGACATCTTCAAGAAGTTTTAGTACAAGTTATGAAATAACAGTTATACAAACTTCTCTTTGCATCTAAAAAACGAATTGTGTATCAATTCGTCGTCATTCAATTGAAGCCCAATAATCAAAGATCGTACATATTCTCCAAATTTTATATACTCCTCATAACATAAGCGCATTATTTCATTTCGTTCCGATTTATCCGTATATTTTGCGCACGATGTCAAATAACAGCATATTCTGAGAATTTTCATAGTTGGAAAATTTCTTAATGATATATTAAACTATACCTCTGATATGTATTTTCATTGATATATTCCGATAGTAATGGTAAACAATCGATTTCCATAAGCAAATCGCAAGCCTGAATTTCCGCATTGTGAGTACAATTAAATGCCAAAATATCTTTGATTAGAGGTTGCAATATATGCTCTCCAATCTCACAATGAGCTAATCCTAGTTGCTCGACAATTTCACTTTCCAATTGGCGAATATACTCGTGGCCCCAATCACCAATATTCCTCATGGTACCTACATATGCATGTGAATTTAATGTAGACCAAAAAAATTGTAATTTATAAATTGTTTCTCAACCCATTAAACAGTATTTGAGACAATCTCTTTGCTTTTTCGCTTCTTCACCACCAGCAGTACCTATTGCTAGTACGGAAATTACATCGGCAAGTGAATGTTTTATGTTTCCTTTCGACACATTTTTGTGAAATGCTTTAAGTTGGTCATAGTACGGTGCCAAGTATTTTAATGGTTTCGGCACGGAGGTCATTGAAGTAGTCGAGGTTCGGATAAGGTACTTTAGCATTTCCAATGCCGCTGGGATCAATTTCTCATTTGGACCCTTGGAAAAATCCATATTTCAGTATTTATTATTAGTGGCTAATGGATACTTACAATTATTTTTTCGACTAGTAGGTTTAGCTCCATTTGTAATTCTTTATCTTCTTCCAACTAAAGAACAATGAGAATAGAAGTTTTCATATACATAAATTTAGACTTACGTCTTCCTTGCGGGATGGCTTGGTAGCTGCTGCAGCACCGGTCATTATGTTAGAAATTTACAGCGTTTTTCAGTAAACTCCGATTAGACCAGTTTAACTTCAAAATGTCATTTTATTATATCGTCAAGGATACTACATTCATATACTACTACAAAAGAATGATCCAAGTGGTATTTTTACTAGTATAGCATCTCTACTAGAGTTGCAGCATGGTTTTAGTAATTGGGCAGTAATAGAGGACCGACTAATCATAGAGAAAATTTTAATAATTGTCGCAATTCCATAGTCTCGTGTAAGCCAACTACAACTATTAAATTTTATAGTTGGTGTATATAAATGAGCTAAAGAGGAGTTGTCTTATTAGAAAGGGTGTGGCTTAATTTACCAGTTTGTGGCCAGTAGGCGGTACTGTGTAAAAAAATATTCAACAATGTTATGGGTTGAAGTTTAAGAAAAATGCCTATTTTGTTACTCAAAATCGTCCATGAATTAATAAAATTTTCCATTATATGCTCGTATATAAGTTGAGAATGATATGTTCATAAGGCCAGTTCGACAGCGTGACATTATGTCAAGAGAATTTTAGCCAACTTATTTTAAAATTGAAGAAGACAATTTGAGGTTAAGTTTGTCTTTTGAAAAGTTGGGTTTCTATTGTTGACTTTTAGGGTTTCCTTAATTTTTCATAAATATTTGGTAAATTCCAACAATTTATTCAATCATGAACAATCAAATGCAAGACGAGCCAATGGAAGAAGAACCTCCAGTAACTGTTGGACAACCCTTAAGCGATTTCTTGCTTCAATTGGAAGACTATACACCTACAGTGAGTAGCATAATCAATCGTAGTTAGTTTTTTCGTAATTTCATGTTCTTTGTTAATAGATTCCTGATGCTGTAACAGGATATTATTTAAGATCTTCTGGATTTGAGCCCAAAGATCCAAGATTGATTCGTCTAATTTCAGTGGCTGCTCAAAAGTTTATATCAGATATTGCAAATGATGCCCTGCAACATTGTAAGATGAGGTCGTCAAACACAGGCAGTAGCCACGGTGGTAGTTCAAAGGTACAAAATTAGAAAATATTAGTTTTTAAGGGTTTCATACATGATTAATTGTTAATTGCTTATGCCATAACAGCTTCAGAATAAATTATTAGTTTTTATTATTATTATTGTAAACTTACTGTATACTTGATATTTTTGTATTTGCAGACTGCCAAGGGGATCAAAGATAAGAAATATTGTTTGACCATGGAGGATCTTACTCCAGCCCTTGCTGAATTTGGAATTGTAATTAAAAAGCCACACTATTATGTTTAATGTTTATTATACTCAGTTAACTTTATTGTTCAAATTTCTTTTTTTTTAAGGAAGTTTCATGTATCACCTTAATTGTACATGTTGTATTTTGGTTTTAAGTAAACATTTGTCATTCTATAATACTAATTAAGTCCATAATCTCCTATTCTTGAACAAGTTACAATTAATCTAAATATTGTAAAATATAATTATCTACAATAGACATATTCAAATGCCATTGGTAATGGTCTACTCCTGGAACCGTAATAATTTTCAGTTTCTTTTTTGGTATAACGTTTTCAGTCCAATTTTGTCATCTTTGAAAATGTCTCTTTCCATAAAATTGACTACAGTCCCATTAGAATCGTAATATCCAAATTGGCTGGAAGTAGTCAAATTTAGATTAAATAGTTAATACAAAAAAGGAACTCATCAATCATGCGTTATTACAAAAATTAATTTTACCTGGATTGCCAGGGCGTTATCACGTTATCATCAGGACCTCCAATAAGTACCATATTTCGCAATTTTGTCAATGCATACTTGAACTGTTGACTGCTATTTGACGGAAGTTCGTTATTAACATATGGCAAGTATTTTGAGTATTCCATGTACAGTTTAGTATGGTACGGATCATTCCAGTAGTTGCCTACAGATGTATGTTGGCCCACTCTAGAATAAAATAGTTCATATGCTGTTTCTAAAGCTAATCCAGGAAAATATAGATGTAAAAATTGAGCTAAAAATTATCAGTTCAGTCATTTTGATAATATCATGGAAATCAATTAGGTTTTAGTTTCACTCACTTCCATATTGTCCGGCTTGAGGCCCACTTAAGGAAATGAAATTGTGAATTGTATGGTTTGGATTTGCTTGCAGAATGGTTCTAGCCAATAGGGCACCTTGCGAATAACCTTCAAAACATGTTTGATATGGGGCAGAAGCAATAGCACGTGTGGAATCACTCCAAGACAATACATTTGTTCCACGATATTACTTTAGTTCCTTTTACTTCTTACCTAATAAATGTAATCCATCTAGATGCATATTTGTATAGTTAGTAAAATCATCACTGATTTGTTGAACCTGATAATTCATGTTATCTAAACTGGACCATCCATTAAACCTATCTATATTATATACTATTGTTCCAGGATGTTTCTAAAACATAAATTCACTGTCAATAACTCCTGCTAAATTAATTAATTAAAAACAACTCACTTCTTCAATTCGAGCTTTAATCAAGTCCATGCTTTCAAATCCAGTCCATATTCCATGGAGAAGAATTACGGGTTTGTAACACAGTATTTTTGTAATAAAAATTACAAAAATGAATATAGAATTCATACTCTTTTAAACAATAATAAGCACGTAAATTAAAAAATACAATTGGACTCCAGACGTATGTTTCTGACGTGATTTTATTGGGCAACAGTTCGTGGTCAATTGCGTACAACATTTAAATGGCAAATTTATTAATATAACAAATAGATAAATATAATAAATACATTGAAACTCTTTGTTTCAAAATATGTTATTCATAACAAATCAATGCAATTGACAATAATGTCAAATTCTTCTTCTTTTTTAATCAATATTTTGTTTATAAACCTTGGCCAATGTAACTAAAGCCAGGAGCTATCATTAAAATAATTAGAAGAATTCATGTTAAAAATGAGTTTGATGTTTGTTGTTAGTTTAGAAATTAAACAATTATAAGCATTAAGTTTCATTAAAAAATGAGTTTCTATTGTTAGGTGTAGTAGTATTCCTATTGGACCTGCGTATTTCAAGTTTCATTGTGGGTGAGGTTGGATTTTACTTTAAAGAATGCTTTGCACCGTTATCAATCAATGAATAACAATGGCTTTAGAAAATTTGGCTTCTGAATATTTCAGAAGTTTAAATACTATAGCTTCCCGATTACACGCTGATTTAGAAGAAACCAAAGGGGCTTATGAAGACTTGTGGAAGACACTATCAAAAGAAGAACAAGACCAAATTCTAACTGAAAGCATAATCAAACCTGAAGTGTCTGTAAGGTATAAAACTTCTGAAAAGAAGCCTTGCGACGAATATGCTGTAAGAATTGTAATGGACGATCATTGTTCATATCGAGACGAACACTCCGGTCCATTTAGCTTTAGAACTAAAAGCCAAAGAAACTTGACTGTTTTTGAACCAAATCACGTTGCTATGAACCAGAATGAAGAGCCACCTATTTCAAAGTCGAACCTAAACCGTTTACCAAAGGTAGTTTTGAAGTAAAAGAAGCTTTAATTTTAATATAATTATATGCTATTTTAGTCAGCAGCTTTACACACTGAAGAACTCAATTTGGAAGGTATTTCTGTTGTGACAAGGAATGAAAGTGGCCTGAACTCGAATTCAAGCACCCTTCCAAAGACTGGACTTGATTTTTTGGATAACTGGTAGTGGAGGATTTTCGTTATTAATTCAAAAATATTGTTCGAAATGTAGCACTACAAAAAATGTATTTCTTATTTATTTTTACTTTTTTTAATGTTACATTATATTTATACTAAATAAACATAACACTTAAAAATGTAATACTAGAACAGAGTGAATGAGTTAGGAGGTAATGAAGGAAAAACACTCAAACTTAAAAAATGCCCTTGCCTTTGCATGCGATGTGTTTCAAAATAATATCGACGCTTGAAAGGAAAAAGGGCATAAGCAACATTTTGGGAGAATTCGACTTGTTATATTTATTTTTATCGTTGTTTTTTTTGTATCTTTTAATATAGTATTTTCAAAACTGAAATTGATCCACGTCATTACTGACATTATTCATTAGACACAGTAATATCAATTCAATAATACAAAAAATAAAATCTTATTGTTAATATAATTTTTGATTCCCATTTTCATGTTAAGATGGCATTGAATGCGTGATTGTCGTCTGTATCCATTGATGTTTGTTTGAAAATTTGACATTAAAAATCAAAATTTTTAATAATTGTAATCAAAACAATATATTCATTACGAAATTATTTATCGTAAACTACCGAATCGCTTAAATATCATTCCTGTTAAATTTTTGAGGAGAAAATTCCCTATAATTCATAAATTGAATAAAATTTAGTAACAAGGTATTCTAAATGTCAATCACGTGTTTGATGACGTGCCTCAATTTCAGCTTTGAAAATACTAGGTATATGTCAGGGATGTCAATTAAGTCGATCGCAATCGATTGGTTGACAGCAATGGCTTCTAAAAGTCATCAAGTGATCGCAACCCCTTTATGTTATCTACATTATATCATTTACTAATCTTTGCGTGGCCGGGAAGAGAACTGAATTACCCCAACATTACTACTTTGTCCTTCTTAATCACTTATAATGAACCGCTTTTGCTGGTTATCAAATTTAGCCTGAAAGTGTGTATTAATGATTTTCGTGACAAATTTGAAAACTCTAAGTCAACCCATTTCAGACTTATGGTTAAATTTTTTTAAAACGTCAATGAAATAACGCAACTACCTTATACGATTATTCTCGTTGCAAAATGGAGCACGGCTATGCAGGGGTTAAGTGATACAAGATATTTAATATAAAAAAAATCGAATTTTGGTTTTGAAATTAACTTGTGCAACCAATGGCACATTATACATGGGTCGATCCCTAAATAGTATTTGAAAAAAAATTGAACGCCCAATAAAATTAGTTGACTGCTATATTGCCATGCTACGCTGAAACATAGTGTCTCTGGTAAAACTGAAATAAAACATAAATTTGTTAAATTTTCACTCAGATACCCTTTTCTGGATTATTTATGTTATGGTTTAAAGAAAATACACATAAATCAAATTAGGGTTAAAATGCATATGAAACATAAATCTGGATTGGCCTTTATTACTTTTTTGAAGTTAACTCAAAATCGACAAAAAGTCGACATAGATACTAGAGTAAAAGCGCTAAATGTGGAATAGATTTCTAAAGTGAAATATCGATATTTTGAAAAAATCCTGAGCGATATCTGTATTGTAATTTCGAAGTTAGATGCAGTTTGTCCTTAAAAGTTAATTCCTGTAAAAGTGACTTTGCTGAAACTTCACATAGGCTAAAAATTTGTGATTTGCCTTGGACGTATACTGCAATGTTTTCAGGCGAGGACGAGAGTTTTAATTTCAGGTACATTTCAAAATCTGAATTATGCTTCCTTTCGGCTAAACCTTCAGGAAGGTTCGTACTTAACCACCCTGTGCTTGATTTTGCATGATTTTGTTTCGTAAGTGTGCACGAGAGATATCGAAAATAAACATGTTCCTTATGTGGAATATTAAGTTTTACTTTTGCACCTTGTTTGTACCATAATCGGAACCGGTTTTTTATTTAGTTGATTTTTTCGTTGTATTGACTATTTATCTATATTTCAGTTAATAAATTTGTTTTTTGGTTTATGCTGTTATTTAACATTATCCATTTTGAATACGAAAAATTATAAAATAAATAGGGACATAGCAACGTTATTAGATAAGGAAGTTAACCCTTAACCAGCAATTTCATTTCCACAAACCGCTCACATTATGTAATACTTTTATATTTCCGTTTAACGTTGCTGGTTAAGGGCTAAACTCAGCGCTATACGCCTCTTTACTATAAAATTTGAAGGTCGTTAGCTATTTTTTTTTGCAATTTAGTATAAATGGTATTCCACATTTAACGCTTTTACTCTATATTTTAGAGTAACACGGCAGTATATGCGTTTTACAAATTATTGAAAATATGACAAACTATCACAGAGAAGTAACACACGTTTTAATACATACAGAAAAAAATAACGATTAAAATAAAAATAAGTCCAAAATATCGTCTCCCAAAATGTCACTAATGCCCTTTTTCCTCTCAAGTACCGATATTGTTACTCACTTTCGACTTTTGGCGAGCTTAAGACTTTTCTTGTTTCTTCAAAGGTTCCAAGTTGGATTTTCCTAAAAAAGGTATGCACAATTAGTTTCATTTTGTTGATTGAATTCTCAAGATTTACCTTTAGTGAAAACCGTCGTTAGAAAAGCATGTGCTACTTATTCATATCACTGCAAAAAGTTTTCATCAGCGTCACCACATCAGTTGGTGAAAGTTGTTCAAATCCAGAAAGATGAATTGCTTTGCAAAAATGAAGAAATTGGGTATTTATGGAAGTAATCCAAGTCTTGAATTTGTTCCTCTATTTATAGACTTGCTCTAGAGACAACCTTCATTTTATGATTAGTATCAAAAGGTTTCCGCAAGCTGCTGTTTCCTAATGAAGTTACATTTTAAATAGTATTGCGTTAATACTTGCAACGGTTCTTACTTACAATAAGCGATTAACAAGGCCATCTGTATTACATTTAGACATCATAATTCAGTTCAATAGATTTTTAAGGGAACCTGTAAAGCTTTCATTTGACCTCACGTAATTTTCAATTTGATCCAAGTATCCAATTTGGTACTACAATGGCCTTCAATTCATTTTGTTGAATTTTAGATTTGGCTGGTTCGTGCTCTTGGATAAATAATTTCATAGATAAGATTTAGCAAATAAAAGATTAATTTACCTGAATTTTTAGAGTTCACTTTAAGAAGACTATTTCAAATACCAAAATCAAATGCATCATGGGTTGTTAGGAGCACTGTATATTTCGGACTTGGAAACAAAATTTTGGATAACATCCCCATTATCCCCATTTTTTATCTAAATAAAAAATATACTTATAAATATTTTTAGTCTCGAAAACGCACAAGACATACAGAGGGTGTTTCTAAGGTATTAAGCAAAAATCTATATATTTCTATACAAATATGCGTAAGTTCCAAAGATTTTTTGAAGTTTCCAATACTGAACAACCAATAAACAATAAAAGACTTTTAATGGTTTTTTTGAGTTGAGGTTTTTTTTTAAATAGATTTCGGAACTTCATATGTACATAAAAATGCTTTTAATACATTGTTTATTGTTCATTGTGTTTATAACGCAATCAATAAATCAAAATTAAATATCTACAAGTTACAATGAGGAAAATCGTTCAGGTACCTTAGATAATATCTAGGAATTATTATTTTTCAAGAAACATTTCGAAAATTTTCCACTCGGTTTTGCGAAAGCTATGCCGCCATTATTATTATTTGTTTTTTAATGCCAATCACCTCTCTTTGTATCTGATTTACTGAACTGATCTGTTACTTGACCAAATCACTGTACACTCATCTTAATACGTCATAGATGCTTAAAGGACAAAATTTGAAATTTCCAAGAACTCCTCAACGAAAATCTCCGCCACTGCATTAAACAAACATTTAATATCTACAAATCAATAAATCGATGATACCCTTATCGGATGACGTAATAATTTTATTTTGTCGCCATTTTGAATGTAAGGTAATTCACATTTGCTTTGAAAATTTTGTCAATTTCAGTTCTAGGAACGTGTAGTTCGGAAAGCATGGAAATTGCCAAGGAAAACAACGGTTCACCATTACCACCACCGATCACTGAAAGTCACAATAAAGAAGTCGATACCAACGATCAGCAGCACGTGGTGAGTAAACTGAGTTTTCTCTATTCTCGTTACGTTCTCTAAGAATTTCTGACTTTAACTGATGATCAAATTTATCAAAGTGTTGTTCAGGTTAAAGATTAACTTATATCTTGTGTGTATTTTTGCTCAAAATCAAGCAGATAATAGTAGGATAAGAGATAGCTGCAATATCTAACTTAACATTGTAGATTATAGGTTTGGGTTTCACCCTATAAAAAGTTTTATCACTTCATATAAAAAAAAGAGTTAAAGGTGGTCGGTTATTTAAACCATATCGGATATGTAAACATTTGTTGCCTTCCCTGTGGTGTCTGTTTGTTTAATGTATCAGTCGCAAACAAAGTGAAGCGATAAGAAAACTAACAATTGCGTTAAGTACCATAAAAACCATCATACAGGCTTTACTAGAAATATAACAGTTCCTATTTTTTCCAAAAACAAAAAAAAATTAGAACGGTTTCTGCACTTTTTAAAGTTCCATCAAATACGTATCGTCCAAATTGGGACACATTTCAAAATTAAATTATATCTAAAGAGTCGAAGATTGCTCAAAAATAAATTGAAACAAAAACACACTAAAATGTGATTCGAAAAACAGTAGGGTCCTACGGGTAGGTGGCGCTTAAATATGCAAGTTTGTGCATGCGTACTACTCGAAACTGAAGAGATTTCAAAATTAACATATGTATGCAGAACTAAATTATTTGTAAATCTTGAAAATTCCTCTGAAAATCAGCAGAATAAGATTTTTTTTTAAATTAATCTCTGGACTAAATCTTTATAAAAAAAATTTTCCTACCGGCCAAAAAATGAAAAGACAAAGTTTAAAACTGGGTTTTTTCATTTAAAAACTCTAGATACACTTTCTTGTTTGTAATCACCACAAGTGTCTTGGTTTTATTGAGACTTTTTACACATTTTCACTGATATTCAAACCGAATAGGAAGATTTATTACTAATATTACTACGCACAACACTTTAATAATTTATTATAGATATTTGAAACGAATACAATGTGAAATTTTCCAAATTTTCCACAGAGAAAAACGATGAGGTTTTTCCGAATTGTCACACCACTGTAATATTCGAAAAGTTTAAAAACCGTTGTTGGCACGAACTGAGAAAACACCAACTGATTAAAAAGTTAAATATGGTCTTCTGGGGTGGTGTGGTACTCAGATTAGAATGTTGACAATATTTTGATAAATTTTATTACACCCGAGATATACAATATCTGTGTTGTTATTATAAGGTTAAGGCCGAATAGATGGATAATGATAATTCGAAAGGAAACATCTTTTACAAAGTCAAATTTTCTAATTTCATGCAATCGTCATCAATCCTGGAAACGTATATTTGAGCATCGTCCATTTTGTTGATCACGTTTCGATTCGTTGAATTGGAGATGGCGCTGCCGCCACAGTTGCCGCCGCTGGTTACCTATATACTTACACCTATTTAAAACCATTTCATTTTGGAATGTACGTCCACAAAGATAGACATCATCAAATTTTCTGCTAATATTAATTTGAAAAAAGTTTTAGTTTAGTGGGTTATCTTTCAGCAAAATATTAGTGAGGTAACGTACTTGCACCAATTTTTCTTATCAGGAATACTGTTTGTTATTCATTTTTCCATTGTAATGAATTTTTTAAGTTTAATTAACTGCCCAATAACGTAAAAATACTTAACTTTTTTTTCTTTCTGAAATTTTGAATTGAATTTTTTTTTTNAATAGCGCCAAATTCTTGATTCGTTGTGAGCAATTGTTGCACCTATTGTGAGGACAACCTTTTCATAGTGCTTCATGTAATAATGAAAAACATGTGTTATGTCTGCAGCCTTACTTATCTCGATCTACTTAACTATAGTTTGTTGCAATTTTTTAACAAGAGCTTCCGTAGTTGCTTATTTTCGTTTTAGCATCCTTATGCTTAAACTGCCTAACTCTTCTTTAATCTATTAGTGATCGTTGGCAACTAAAAATGCAATCTTTTGTCACCAACGAACATTAATGGATTAAGGACAATCTATTAATAAAAATATTATATCTCCTTAGGACAGGTCGAAAACTTTTCAATTCATCCTCGTATTAGAACAAACTCAGTATTTGCATAAGACCAGACAAATAACAGTAGGTAACAAATAAAATAATATTTCAAGTGGTATGAAGGATATACTTAAGATACTTAAAACCTTTATAAATATCGTAATTTGTATGTAAAATGTTAATCATTTTGATACTTTTTGGTTACTATTTTTACACTGAAGAAGTAAAATTTTACTTTGATAATGTAGCCGAAATTTCAGTACTAGATCATTTCTATAAATAGCTTTGAACAAATATAACCATCACATTGTTGTATGCAGAAAACAAATACTGTTATTATAATTGCTGCAGACGAAATAATTTTTAGTGAATACAAGTAAATAATATGTCTTGAAGGATGTGACCGTTTCCGAATTTCGATAATGCATATTTACTCTAAAAATCATTCTGTTACGTCATAAAGTATTTGTAAAGAACAGGTATGACGTATTTTAAAGTACCGTTTTAGTAGAAAATGTACCGCGCCCATTTTTTTAAATTTTTATGATCTAATTTTTCGGAACGAAACTTTGACTGGCCCAAGGCCAAAAATAACTAATTTTAATAAACGGAGACACGCGCGGGAAACGGAAATACTGTTCAAATACCGCCCCATGATACACCTTCCGATGGGTTCGCACCTTCCACCAGAAATACCCAAGTTTACCAAACCGATTTGTCAATGCGTGGTACTATGTTAGATCCGGGCGCGATTTTATTTGGTCCGCTGTGTAATTTACTCGTAAACTAATATTTAAAAATATCGAACTTTATGAATTGCCTTTTTCGTACAGGGGGTTATTGATAAACATTCATTTCAAAGTTCTATAGTCTCTGAGAAATGCATACAGAGTCTCCTTAAAATAAATCATTATAACGACCTCATCACATTAAAACATCTCTTTCATTTGTTTTGGAAACTTATACAGTTGTGTCACAACATTTCACCTCAATATTTTTGCATTCAAGCATTGTCTGATATTTTTAAATAAGAGAAAGTACTTTTCGATTGTACTCTGTATAATTGAAGCGCGAGAAACTAATAAACAAACATAAGTGAAAAAAAAGGATGTCTCTGAGGTTATTGTTTTCAAGTATCAGTCATCGTGTGTTAGAGTAAAGGCGTTTTGTGTTTCAGAAAATGGAACCGCAAGAAGAACTGGCCACATCACCTTCTTCTAATACAATACAATCTAGTGAAGAACCAGTTCCAGAAGAAAAAATTGAAAACGTTAAAAAAGAAGACGGTGAAGATGCACAGCAAGAAAACAATGAAAAAACTACGGAATTGAAAATGATGGCAGTGGTTTTAACACAAAATGAACAAGAACCAAAACCGGTAGAAACTAGTGGCACCACTGCACCTTTACAGGAGCAAGTAGCTAGAGCTGAAATTGAAATTCCCCCCACAGTGATTAAACGACACATTATTACTACGGCTGGAAAAATTGAGACTACCGAAGAACAAATAGTTGTTCAAAGTGAAGAAATTGTTAGTATATCCGAATTGAGTCCTGAAGATGAAAAAACTGTCACTTATCATCTGATTAACGATGAAACTGGAACAAATTTTACCGCAAGCAAACAACATTTCGCTGTAACTGAAACGGAACCATACCGCCAGACTTTTGCGCAAACTAACTCTCATCAACAGCCAGTTTATACATTACAATTCCCAGAAGGACCAGTAACAATTGAAAATGCGACCATTGATACAACAGCTGATTATGCCAATTTGGAAACTGCACAATACTCGGGCAATGGCCAATTCCCGACGGATGGTACTCAGTATATGCAACAACATCAATATGCTATGCAATATCTTGGACATGATAGGAATAATGGTGAGGGTCCTGCCATTATCAACAATGTCTTGGTGAGAAACAACGACCCTACACTGGCATCATCCAGATATCCGGTGAGTGAGGCATGTTTCTTTTTTTTCTTTCTTTCTTTCTCCCTCTCTTTCTTTCTCTCTCTCTCTCCCCTCTCTCTAGTTTCCTGTTTAGTTTGGCAAGTTGTATGAGTCATAACTTGTTTCCAGGACGTTTCTTTCCAAAACTATGAACAACAACTAAACCAAATCAACCTGAAAGGTTCCCATACGGGACAGACAACATTTCAACTCACTCCCGTGACCAGTGCCGCCTCCGTCGATTCCTGGACTGCGAACGGGGCGACTTATCAAGGATTTGATACAACCGGTGGCGGTGGAGGCGGTAACTTGAGCGTTCATCAAGCAGACAGTAGTACACCCCAATATTACGTCGACAACTGGACACCGGGACCGGGCCTGGAGGATGGCGGGGGCTCAAATGGTGGCGGCAACGTGTCTACCGGCCAACGGGCATCATCTTCAGAGGTACTAGTCAAAGAGTGCGTAAATTGTGGCGCGAGTGTAACACCCCTTTGGCGAAGAGACGGTACGGGGCACTACCTGTGCAACGCGTGCGGTCTCTATAACAAAATTAATGGTGTGAATCGACCGCCGATTAGGCCAACCAAAAAACCGCAGGCGGTAAGTCTTCCGTGTCTCCATGGGGTTGATGTTCTCGTTTTTTTCAATTTCTACGTATCAATTTTGGAAATTTTTGATGATCATTGCTGTAATTTAGTATCTGTGAGAGTCACTAGATGAAAAATTGTCGTGTGTTTGTTTGTAAATTAACAGAAAACTAGAAAGAGCCGAAAAATTATTTAAAATAAGGAAACGAAGGAAAGGAAAAACATGAATAAGTAAATGAGGAAACAAAGGAAAAAAACATGATAAAATGAAGTTTATTTTTTTTACAAATCGTGGCGCGAGTCATAAAACGATCAATTGAAAATAAAACACAGGCAATAAATTTATTGATGCGAGCATATTTCCACAAATCGGGTTGTAAAAACTTTTACAATATTTACTCTAGTTTTGTCGTTTACATTTTGTCATCCTTTTCCCATGTCGAGGACTTTTCTTTCTTTTACGTTTCCATGTATTTTCCTGGAAACGGATGATGACGATGCATCTTGAAGAAAAGAAACATAATATACAGAACAACCGCCTTAACAAAGTATAGTCCCAACTAACATTTGCTTGAATTGTACATGTTTTTTGCGTGTAAACTAATCCAGAACGCTTTCAGACCAACAATCGACGTAATGGAGTGTCTTGTGCCAATTGCAAAACTGTAACCACTACTTTATGGAGAAGGAACAATAATGGTGAACCGGTGTGCAATGCGTGCGGATTATATTTCAAATTACACGGGGTGAGTTTTACCTACATGAATTTGGGATTTCCTAGATACGCAGTTTAGTCATCAGGAGATAAGACGGAATTAGATATACTTAGTATGTCCAAGGATATTTTGTGTTTTCTTTTGTTAAAAGTAGATGTATAAATATCTAGGTTATTTTGATCATAAATTTTTCAACTTCATTTTGAATTGCACAAATATAAACCGTTAGAAATGGTTTTATTTTTCGGTACTATATAACTTGAACAACTTATTTACCCAACATCGTTTTACGTCACTTGAATGGCACCTCGCGCTTAATACCTTTAATCTGTTTTATCACATGTTTCTCGCAATATGGCCCGCACTTTTCACTCAAAAACGAAACAAAATCAAACAAAACACCAAAGCCTTTTACGATGTGGTACCCGCCCGTCTTCGTCTCCACCTCACCTCAGTTAAGACCAAATAATGTAAAATTCCATTGTCATCATTCTGCTTGGTAATCACCATGTAATTTAAACATGTTGAAAATTAGGTGAGAAAATATTGTTAAGTTTATGGTCTTTTTCTTTTCAAAATTAATAAGTCCTGCATAACCTGTCGGATTGAGATTTGACTTTATTTTGCTGTAGATTTAAATGCGAAACGATAGGAGAATTATCTTGGGACCAGCGCAACAGATAAAAGATATATCTCTTATTTACCAGAGAGATTTTTTTTGTTATTACGCCTTGTATCGCAAATTTTACATATTATCAACCCCAGTGGATAAACTGATACAGTATCACTTTTAAGATACTGTATCACTATAAACATTGGGCCTATCTTAGATTAGAGACTATCCAGGCTAGACTCGTTGTCTCTGCCATTTCGTTAAAAAAAAACTCGATGCATTCATTCATAAATGTTTGGTTGTCAATAAAAAAAAAACTAGATGTCAATTTCAGGTGGCTCGACCAATTAGTATGAGAAAAGAGGGTATTCAAACGAGAAAGAGACGTCCAAAGACGAATACTGCTGTTAACAACCCTGTGGGGATATCAGGAATGCCACAACGAATAAGTAGGTTTTATTTTTTTCTTCCTTATTTTTTTTCCTAGAAATTTAAAAGAATGTTTGTGTGTGTGTGTGTGTACGTGCAAAATTAGATCAAAATCATATTAAATATAGAAGGTTACTAGATTAAATATTCTTATAGATAAAATTCAAGTGTTGTGTAAATAGTAATATCGCTCGGAGACAGGGGAGATTGTTCCTAAAATATTGTTTAATTTAGAAAATTGAAGGTATTTTATTTATGCGATGCAATATTGGGTTCCAATAAACACGTTACATGGTAAATATTATTAACATTTTAACAAATATTTATTGATTTTGATGAAACAGTTAAATACTTAATTGACACACAATTATGTAGTATACATACATATTGCGTTATAGGAGTCGATTAAAGGTAAAAAATAAAACAAGAATTTTGAAGAAAAATTCAATCATTGAGGCTCAATCGTTTGTTTATATTAAAAAAATATTCAAATTTCGCAAATTTTTTATTTCAAATTCTACTCAGATAGAATTAATTAAAAAAAAAATGAATAATCCTGTGAGGAAAGTTTCGTTCGGTGTGTCTTCAGTTCGTTTTTAAAATTTTTATTAGAACTCTGACTGAATTTTTGATCCATCCTGTATAATGAACATACATCAACTGAGTATTTGATTCAAATATTTACAGTAGTAAGAACATGATAACGACTTTTTTTTATACACCAATGCCATCTTTAGATATTTTCTTCAAATTAGGAACATGCATGGAAAAATTAAATATTTTTAAAAACCTTGCATAAAATATATTTCAATAATTGATAAAAACCGAGCGGTTTGAAAATTATTTCATAAATAATATTTGGAAATACCTAATTGATTTGTACATCTTTACCGCTTCATTTTTTTGTGTACCGAATATTTTTAATTCCAGATTTACTATGTAGGTATTGTCACCCCGGAAGAATGACTTAAAAATTGGCGTTTTTGAGTTATGTATACCAACAGACGACTAAAATAATAACTTAAATTTTAACTAAAATTTTGGAATATTTCCAGATGTTTAATTTGTAAACTGCGTCCAGAAATGATAGATGTGTTGTTCTTTCACTGACGAAAGTGTCACTATCATGAATAATATTACTTCTTTGACATTTTGATGAGTTGGGACGGTTTTTTGTAAAGAAAAACCCATACATGAAGGATAATTGAAACTATTACTGCATAAGGCTTTTTAACTTACATTTTTCATTTAAAAAAGTTGTTAAATCATTTTCTATACATTAGTGAAGATATTCATTCATTGATGATGTAGAGTATTTCAGAAACCAGCCGTTGAAAGGTATTAAATCAATATATTTAACTTAAAAGTTCCAAATAATTAATTTTTAAAGTAAATATTTCAAATTACTACTAATATGATTTAACACCTTCGTGAAATAATAGCTTCAATTTAGACTTGTGCTAGTATTCCTGTTAAAAACTATAAACAAACTTAAAAAAAAAAACGTCAAACTTCAAACCTCATTTGTCAAAATTGCGATTTATTGAATTGTGTCACTAATCTTCCCACGTGACGATATAGTACATACTTGGCAACTGGAAATGCTTGGAAATAAATGTAAATACATTTTCCATTTCCTAGGTAAATAACTTCTCGATAAAAACTACATATATTCAAATAAATATGTGAATATGTGAGTTTAGTTTGTTAAAAATACTGGCTCTCTCGCCATTTTAGCAAGATTCATGGTGGTTTTATATTCCTGTTTAAAACTAATAGTTGGCAAAGTACTTTTGAAAACTCCAAAAATTTTCACTTTAAATAACCGAAAAATAAATAATTTAACGAAAAAGAATTGATTAAAAAGTCTATAGTTTTTAAAACGTAATTTTAAATAAATTGTTGCAACTTTATTATGCTGAAGGTGCCAGGGCATATATTTATAAATTAGGAAATTTTTATTTTGTTTAATAGTAACATAGCAACTGTTGTATATAAATTGCATTTTTAATTCTTGCAATTGCACTAATGGAAAATATATTATTTTCAGCACAACAATTGTTCCAGTATCAAAACGTGAATGGGACAGATGCAGAACTGCCAATTGACCAATATCAACTGCCCCATAATATTAATATTAACTATCCATCACAACAACAACAACAATATCATAATTAGTTAATTAAAACAAACAAGAACAGCACTCCAACTCGACTGAATTGTAAGTAAGTACTACTGCTTACAGCTAGGTAGATTAAGAAACCTCTATAATTTTGTACTTATACATTTTTTTATAATTATTTGGTGATCTGGGTTCCTTATAAATTTATCAAAAAAAATTATATTGAGGCAAAAAGGTGAGAATTAAAAATTTACGAAAAAAATTGCCAATACGTATTTCGAAATAAAATTTCGATAAAAAAAACTACAAATTTGCAATTTTTAATACTCGAAATTGAGAATTTAATTCATATGAATTCAAACAGTTATCAGGATTTCTAAAAAGGATACAACAGATAGAATTAAAATGTAATTTATAATATATAGTTGCCTTATTGCCTCACAGTATTTGTATATATTTACTTATGTCTTGTAGTTTTAATAGGTAAGTTGCAAATACTTACTTGTTTTAGTAATTTTCGTTTGCTGTAGTTACCCAAAAAATGCCTTTTATTGTCTAAGTACTTAAGTATATATTGCAACTCACATTTTATTTCACTTACTTATATGACTGTAAAGTGGTTATTATTGAGAATAATCATATGCCAAAGGTTAGGTGTAATTTAATGAAACGTACTTATATTTATTTTGTTTTAACTTAACTTTTACCTTAAGTGAAGTTATTTATTTAAAAATGAAATTCATGACAAATTTGTTTTTCTTTGTAATAAATATTTTTAAAATGTATTTTTAAGAACAATTTTAAACAATCCAATTTTAGCAAAGCCTAGTATAGCGAATATTTTAGTCATGAGTTTTTTTTTGTACATACATAAATTGTATTTTAATGTTTAAATTTAATTATTGCTTTTGACAAAAAGAGAATATACTTAAATTTTCGTTTGTGACTTAAAAAAGTGTTTCGTTTTGTTATACTTTAAGTACATTTTGTTTTATTGAATACATTTTTATTATTGCAAATTTGAATTAGTTTTGTTAAACATATCTACTATTTGGGTTTCACTTAATATTTAACAGAGGGATTTTAATGTTTTCAATGAAAAATTGAATCATTATCTTCTAATGCTCCTCTCAATGTTTTTCACAAATTTGATAAAGTACAAAGTTCTTGAACAAAATTAAAACATTTTACGTGGCCGATTTAGAATATTTCTCTATCAATTTTAATAAATTGCTTGCAAGATGTAAAGTAACACTTTACATTATTTGTTGATGAAGCAATAAAATCAATGCTTTTAGAATGTTCTAAGGAGGAATTTGTTTCAATATTCCCACGGTTTTGATTTATCTACAGGGGATATCCATGAATGTGAGCACGTTTCCACACACCAATGTTCAATTCATGGTAAACAAACATGTGATCACCATTTGACGAGGACATTTTGATTGTTCTCCTACAATGGGGATTAGTGAAATAGGGCAAAGTACCCTCTGAGTTGATGACCATTTGCAAGAAAATCAAGAAAAATTAACGGGAAAACAAATGTTTATTCATTTTTTTGTTTATACTTTTCAACTTTCCTCTTCCTTATTTCATTATTTTTTTCTCTGACATACATGATTTTATTGTAAACAGTTTAAAAACCTTTTAATTTTTAATATCGACCAAACTCACTTACGAAAGATTAAGTTAATCTCGATCAGTACCATTAGTATTATTGCTACCCCAATCACTATACTTGCGGTATAAAGTGGTTCAGCATTCTGATTATGTTCTTTTATTATAACGACATCCTTTGGCGAGTAGTTATTGAGACCAATAATAAAATGGCTTTGCACCATTTGGAAAACGTTTATCGTTATTCGCAAATAATAATAAAAATTTAACGTTTTATTCGATAATTTACTAGGTTGGAACATAACATAACTCAAGAGCAAACAGCATACATGGTATCATAAAACGATAAAATCTCTAAAAGTTTTTTCTTTTCGTTATCCAACCGCCTAAACTCCTGGAGTTTTAACACTTAATTAAACTGGCGACACTCTGTATTTTTGTTTCTCTGTCTTCATACATGGGTCCAGAGTTCAAGGAACATAAAAAGTACGTTTTCTTAATGTCCAGTAATACTGAAAACCACTTAGGTATTTCATTAAGAAGTAGTTGGGGCGTAGCGGCACATTAACAAACAACAATAAATTCTCATGTGCAAAATTATGATTGTGACAGTTAAACTATCATCAATCAACCCACATAAGAAGCAGGAAAAAATAATAAATTAAGAAACTGAATCGAAAAGTGTTTTCATGTAAAGTCAAACGTGAAGCGAAAACAGAGACACACAAAGCAAAAAAAAGATAGAACGACTGTCGCAGCAGGTCGTGATTGCAGTTTCGTGCCTTTGTAGTTCCTGGAAACGTTTGCAGGACACACGAGACATAATAATATATCGAGTGGACTTAAGGCTGCCAACCAGGGTCCGATAACGGCCTTATATTTTGCATATTTATGGTGGCCTGTATAAATAAATGGGCGAGAGAAACAGAACTGTGGTATAGCATTTGATTTACTATATTTTGCAAACATTCAATTCCGATACCTACACAAGGAAATTGACAGAGTAATATAATAGTATCCTAATTATACAGGGTTGCTGCTTATGTCTTGACTACCTTTCTAAAAAATTATGCACATGCATATTAAAAATATAAAAACTGTTGTGTGCTATTATCTGCATTGCATTCATCGTACCAGAAGCCACCTTAAAAATCAACTCATTTACTACTTCACGAATAGGTACTTACAAACTCAATAAGTAGATAAATAAATTTCATAATTTTGCATTTCAAAATTCTTCTAATCGACAGTAACAATAAGATCGAATAAATACCCGATTCTGATTGGAGTTTGCAAGCTTTGCAACAGGCGTGGCTTGTATGCAACGACCAATAAAAAACCTGCATTGAGTAGGTGGTGGACGGTGTAAGCATTAATTTGACAAGCCACCTTCTTATTGTGATCCAAACTTTATTTATAGTGCTTTTATCGGTGGCGCCACGGCTTAAAACGCGACCGGCATATGCACTTAGTTCGGTCGATGTTTTTCTCATTCTTTTTGTTGTTTTTTTTTTCGAGGGAATGCATCATGGGATGCTTATTCGAAATATAAAATGTTTCAATCGAACAATAAAATAGAATAGTGTGTTTTAAAGAGATTTGAAACTGCAATTGTTTCAAAGACTTAGTAAAATAGATATTGAACACTTGTTTTAATTTTTTTAATTTATATTTTGCCAACAACTTTTCTTCAAAAAATTAATGTCAATATTTTCAAAAAGAAAATAACTTGCTTTTTACTATTTTCTATTTTGTTTAATATTTTTTTCATGTTTCTACTATTAATTAACAAAAAACCACATTAAAAATGCGGGAATCCTTAAAGCAATGTTTAGTGGATTAAAGAAATTGTGTTTGGGCGATAAAAGTTAAGATTTTTCGAAATGTTTTACGGGAAGTTTTGGTGGTTTTTATCGTGTAGGATCGGTGGCGCCGCTCACTAAAACACAATCAGTGTATTTCAACTCTAATCGGTTGTTTTTTCTCTCTTCGTTACCGACCGGACCGGATCAATTATTAGGCGGATTTTTTCTCGGTCTTCATTCTCCCATTTAATTGATCGATTCTTTTTTCGTTTACGACACCGGTACTGAATGGTTAACTGATGAAAGTAATCACAAATCTAGGAATAATTAGAATACCTATCCGTTATATTAGAACATCCACCGTATAGTCCGGATTTAACTTGTTGCGACTTTGTACTAGGACACTTCGTTGACTTAAAAAAGTTAATTTAAGGTGAATACAACTGGGCCTCTTGACTCTGGATTTTTTATAGGAAGGTTCATTTCAGCGGTTATCTGGATTTGTATTGAAAAACCTTCTGTGAGATGGATTTCCAAATGCCTGAATGCAAACCAGAAGTCAGCACGAGTGAAAACATTAATGCTGGAGTTCAAAGCGAGCCTCATTTTTCAACTAAATAATTATTGTATTTAGATAAAATATTGATATACCTATATCTACGATCGAGAGACTAAAGTGAAATCAATGAAATAGGAGCTGTCTACATCTCCAAGACTAAGGGAATACCTTGTTCAAATGTCTGCTGGAAAAATCATGGGCACGATTTATTCAGATAATTATATCATCTGTACCGACTACTTGGCAAAGAGAAAAATTATCATACGAGTATTACTAACAAGACTGCACCCAAGAATAGTGGAAAAAAGAAAAAATGTTTTCCAATGGAATTTTGTTTTTGCAAGAGAATCTAGTCAGCATACAAATTGATATTTAACATGTATATGTATACTTCGTGATTTGAAGTTTGAGTTGGTCGAAGATCTCTCTCTCTCTCTCTTGTTTCTTTGATTTAGCACTTTCAGAATGTTATGTATTTCCTGATTTGAAGAAAACATTAGAAGGTGGAAAATTTTTTTGCCAACATGGACGTAGAAAAATGCTTTACGGACCAAAGAGATTTTTTTTCTAATAGGTTTAGGCATAGTTTTTTCATCTACGCATGAATTTATCTGATAGTTAATTGTCATGATTACGCACAAAAGCGCTACTTTGATTGGTTGATTTCAACGTAATCATAACATTTAATTGTCAGACAAATTTATTCGTAGATGAAAAAATCAGGCCTTAAAAGCATTTGAGATTTGCTGTATAAAGCGTGTTCAATTTAACGAAAATAATTTAACACTTTAACGACCAGTGTGTACTCGTTATTCAAAAAGTTGATCAGACAAAATTGACTGTTTGGAAAGGTTTGAACCATGTCATACATTTTTGATTTACTGCAACACCATCAAAAGTCCATGTTAAACAAAAATCATGTATATGTGTTACGTCGAATCCGTGTAGTTGCCTATTACACTCGGCATAAAATTTTGCCTATTACATCAAGTAGGCAATTGCATGAATTCGGAGTAACACAGATGCATTTTAAATAGAGAGTTTAATTTTTTGGTAATTTGGTAATTGAATTTGCCATGTCAGTCATTTGGATCTGGCATGGTCGTTCAAATATTAATTTCTAATACATGACATAAAAATATGCTGTAAGTATGATATAAATATTAAGCATTTTTATTGTATTTACTGTTATGTTTTTCACTAATCACCCTGTAGGTATTGTTTAACAATGTTTTTACTCTAAAAGAAAAAGAGAACTGTAAATAGAAACGAATAAAACACATAGAAATAAAACAAAAATTACTTAATGTACCTATTTTATGTTCAATTATGTAAATTTACCCATACATATCTTGAAATAAATATCTACTATGTTTAATTGGCAACGCACAACTGGACATTTGTTATTGACGGTTTCAATATGGGATATTAAGATTAAAATAATTAATAGAATGCCGGTAATTGGATTTAATAGATAAATGTGGTGTAGATATGTGGAAGAAATAAAGAAAAGAAAACTTTTTCTATTGATTAACATTTGCGTAGGTTGGAAACCCGAAAACCATTATTTTTGTGAAGATTAAATAAAATGAGTAAACCCATACACCTTGTATTAAAGAAAATACTCATATACAAAGTGTGTAAGATCAGTTCATATTTGGCTTTGATGGATTATGAATTCACTGTGTTTGTGCTGTTCAATATTTGTTTCTAAAGTCGTGGCCATTTAAGTGTCTTAAATTAAACTCTGGACCGTTTACTGGTAAAGACCAGATTAATCACGGATTCCACAGGGTCGACTTCGTAAATTGGCTAACAGGAAATCCAAAATGCACGTGCATGTGATTAAAATAAAGACGAAAAAGTGGAATATATTGCTCCAAAAGGTTTTGTGCTATTAGTAATACCCCGTATAATATTTGAAATAATTATTCGTAATTTAAAATATTATCGCTCTAGCAATGTGACTTCCGCTTTTCCCTGATATGATATCCTTTTATCATAAGAAGCATTTATCTACCATTGTTATATTTAGTTATATTAGTGGCGAAAGAATGTGGGATCTTCCGAAATAACAAATATAATTTTGATAACGACTACTGAGTTGAATAACACTGACTCAAGTCAAAAATAGAAAATTCTATTATAATCCGATACCAATCCATTGTTGGCAATTGTTTTATGATTTAGTTTCTATTAAATAAAGTACGCTAAGCGTTCGCAATTTAAATATTAACGTTATTTGTTTTTTGCACGAATGCAAGCATTTAATAGATTTGAAACGGAAGTAGGACTTTTTCTAATCATACTTACTTGGTTTACTGCATCTATGATTAGATGGTGCAACTGATTAATTAAATTCATTAATTTTCTGCGTTAAGACTCGTCAAATGAATATCACATCTGATGATCAAAATGCCAAGGTACTATTTCTCCACCTTCAGTTTCTTTTTATTTTTTAGTTTTAATTGAAAGTGTGTTTAAAACCAGCAAATTTTCAAAAGAAAAGTAAAAAGGAGTTGTCCTTATATTCAGGACGTTGTAATTCATTTTAATTATTACTTTTTAACTTCGCACACTACTGTACAGGGTGTTTCGAAATAGCAGAGCACTGCTTGAGGTACGTGTTCTCTACTACAAAATAAAGAAAAAAGTTCATATGAACATGGGTTTTATTTCGATTAGTGGCAGAGTTACAGGGTGTTAGAGTGTAAGAAAAAAATTGGTTTTTATTTTTTGTGCTTGAGCAGGTAAAGCTCTCAAATTTTATACATATGTATACGGGTAATAGATGCTGCTTAATAGGAGACTAAATTTCCTTCAATGTAGGGTATACTATACAGGATATTGCATTTTCTTAGGTCTTGCTCTATAAAATCTTTTAAGAAAATTTACTTGCAGGCCACTGGTAGATTTTAATCTTTTTTTTTAAATTCTCCAATCTATTATCTAAATGTTGTCTCGTTTGAGTTTTGTTCGAATTCTGTTCAGTTTCCTCATAAATGAATTAATTTATAAATTCAGTCAAATCAAATCACCAATAGACAGTTCAGGAAGATAATCCTGTATAATCCTGCATAATCCTGTGACTTCGCTTCTGATCGAGATAGATCCCATGATCATATGAACTTTTTTCTTCATTTTGTTGTAGAGAACACATACCTCAAATAGTGCCGTGCTATTTTGAAATACTCTATATTTGTATACTGAAATTTTAAAATTTATAGTACTTAGATACTTAAATTAATTTTCTTTCTCTTTCATTTTAATATTTTATATTTCAATGTATTTTTGAATAATTATTCAAAACTAGTTAGTTTGCGCATGCGTTATTTTTCATGCAATAAATTATTTATTACATACTACACTGGTCAAAAAAATTAGAGAATAATTTTTAAACTTTTAAAACTTTTTGATCAGTGTAAACATTTTTATTTTCAATTTAAAATATTTCAAGTTACATTAAACAGACAAGTTTTCAAATTTGTATAAAAATTTATATCCTAATTCATGGTTTTGTAAACTAAAATGTTAAAAACTCTAATCAATAAGTTGTTAAAAAAACAAATAAATGAATATATGTATATACAAATCAAATGTATTGCATGAAACAAAATTTTCACTAATCTTATACCTACATACATACATTTTTAGATATTTCAATTCTTGAACTTTTTCTTGTTTGGAAAGTTGTTTAAGAATTCACGCTAATGGAATTTCAATTTGAATTTGATATGTTTAAGTTAAGATGGCAATTGGCAATGTTTTTAAATGCCAAATACATTGATACACCCACAACACAAATTTCAAAATTTGAATGGTACCAAGGTAATCAAGCCAAAGTGTTAAATTTGCCTCAAAAGTAATAGACTAAAGTTTAGAAAGAGTTTTTACACTCATATCTACCCTTTCTAACTTGGAACTTCATATGATGATGCGATTGCAAGATCACTCTGTATAGTAATGTTTAGTAGTTCTTATTAAATTACTGTTGTTTTCAATTTCCCAATGGAAAGAAGATGTTTATAATTTTATTTTTAACAGGACAAGAAAAAATAACGTAACATATAAAATACCCTAATCTTTTAATTTTTTTTAATGCATCATAAGTACTATCCATAGTGAAAAAACCTTTATATTTTTTTTGTAAATTGACTGTATGGAAATACAATCTAAGATCATTAAACGAAATCTTCTCGTAATTTTCAACTTAATATAAATCTAAACATATCAGAAATCTACTACGGTTAATTTATGTAAAATTGATAAAAAAATTCTATTAAGGAGGCGAATAAAATCCCCCTCTTCAATGTTTAAGCGCGGCAACAGGCGTGGCCACTGGTAACACCCAAGTCAATGAATCTTTGCCCAGCTTTCAAAGCGGCCCCGAGTCCCAACGATCCATCAGTCTTTTGTTTTAGTTTGTTACACGGCTTGACTCGATTTCCAGTTCAGAGTTTTCGAATTTCCTTCTCGTGTCATTCAGTGATCGGCAATTTTTTTGTCGTGTGTTAGTTTTCAAGAGATTTTTTTTTACTTTTTAGGGATGATTAAGTGTTGCAGTGGAAATCAGTTTTGTGTCTTGATTTGTTTTAAAGGGGTAAGTGGGGTAAAAGTTTAATTAAAAGGAATGAACGGTCGAAATTCTTTAAAAATATATATAAAACAATAAAAAAAATTGTATTACTTAATGGAAAATTAATTGTTACCAAATTATTAATTAATTGTTATCAAAACACTTAATTAATATTATTCTTTTTAAACCGCATAAGTATTTTAATATTTGTAATACCGTTGAGGAAACAGATTATTTTTGAAGGAAAAGACAGATTATTAAGGAAATTCAAAACGTTTTCTTTTTCAAATTTCCTAAGTGGGTAATTAATACTTTTAGATGAAATGTGTTTTACCGTTACCATTTTTATGTAATATATTCAATACTATCGATAAACAATAAGCAATTAAAAGAAATTTCCAAAGTTATAGAAAAATTGAAAGAACATTGGTTTGTTTGCTTTGGTGATAACCAAATAAGTGAGAGAGAGACATGTATGAGAGATAATTTACCAGAAATATTTATGCAAAAATGGTAATTAAAGTTGCATCAAACCATCGCGTCCTGTCTATACGCATTAGGGTTATCTTCTCTACCAGAAACAACTACTTACTTACTATTTCACTACCAGTATCTAATTACGATTACTTATCATAATGGGAAGGTGTTTTGCGGTTTATCTTTTTCAGTGAACAGTTACCTCATGTATAGAAAAATAAACACTTCAGTAGAAAAACCACTAACCATTACCAAAAAAAAAATATTACAGATTGCTTTGGTTAATGTCCTAAAATTAATAGGAAACACAGTAAAATGGATAATATTTTGTACATTTTTTGAGTTAAATGTGTAAAAGTTCTTTTAAAGCTCCTGGTTGTACGAACGATGAGTTTTTGATAAATTTGAAATGGAGCCTGCAAAAAAGTGCATTTCAAAGAAGACGTGTACTGCAAAAACAAGTTAAATACCTGAAATGCTTCACAGCAAAAGTTTAAAGAAGATAGTTTTCAAGTATAAACAAGTATTTCTTCTATTCCAATTTGCTCGAATAATAAATAGCCGGTAGGTAGACTAGCAGTCTCGCTTAACTTAAAGTTAAGTTTTATAGGTTTTAATCAATTAATTGCAAAGAAACCAGTTGGGCAAATATATAAATTTGCATTCCTGTTTTGTCGATATAATTGATTGGGCTGTCGTGTGTCAAGCGTTCCCCGTAATGTAAAGCAGTTTTATATACGTATAGTTTTGCTTCTCTTTTGACCATAAAATCGTAATTATAATTTATTTGTTTTTTGCCAATTGGCAGACCTGAAAATTAACTTTTAGTCGATGTCTCGTTTCAGAATTTTTAAGACAATTTTTTATTCCGACTCCAATTACATTTTTTTAAAAAAAGTTTGCAGCTGCTTTTTTAAAGGTGATTTAAAATTCATACAAAAACAGTGTTTTCTGTTAACAGACTTTTATAATTTTTCTTATTTCAAGTATTGAAAACCCTGGAAAACTTATTTAACATGTTCTGTGATAGTACGGTCTCAGTTCTTCTTTGCTGCTAGTTTGAGTGATGTTTTGAATTAATTACTATTTGAGTTTCTAACACTTTCAACGATTTCATGTATTAATATCAGGTTCTTTAAAATCCAATTTTAAAAGCAACATATCCAGACAATATGGTCATTGTTACTTTTCCTGATAAATGAACTGGTATTGATGTTTCTTTACCTTCGGATATTTTATATTAGGTTATGGTTGATGGTGATGACACCAAGACCCATCACCCATAACAATTTAGTGTAGGAAGCAATTACTTGTTGTTGATAGCGACAATGAAAAGACTATGAGTGATGAAGTGAACAGTTTTCATGCTGATATTCAATATTTTAAAAAAGTTCTTTAACGGTCTTGCGCTATTTGTATATTAAATGATAAAATGCTAAGTTCTTAGGACGTACCCTTGCTACCTAACAGTATTGAAATTCGAACAGGATCATAAGGATCACGGACTGATGCCACGCGCCTTTCATCGATTTACGGCCCTAATTTGCTAAAAAAAAACAAGTCAATAGAGTTCGTGTCCGGTGAATCCGGCCGGCGCCCAGACGTGTTCCAACGTTTCACGGCCAACGATTTATCGTCTTAAATACGAAGAAATACACTTTAGGTCTTAATTGACTCTCCTTCCTTCCCGCTATAAATTTTGTCACGGTTTTATTGATTTACTATTTTTTTGATTAATTTATTTGTTTTTAATTTTTGTTTTAAAATATGTTCATAGAAAATCATACAAAGGATTTCTGTTTATTTCGAGTTGAAAAACCACTATTTTTAAGTGGTCGGAAGGGAGCTCAAAGGAAAGTTTAGTGGGTTTTAAATTTCCATAGACACGGCGCGACACTGCGGCATTTCCATTTTATATTTTTTTAAAGCACTTGTTGATCCACTTGTCGCACAATTACGGTTTTTATTACACACTTGGATTCAACTATTATGGGATTGTGACAGAGAACTTGGAGCCGAAAAAAAAATTAATAAACACTAATAATCAAAAGTGTTTAAAACAGAGTCGAGCAATGAGATTGGTGCATCACTTTGAGACTTGAGAACATGTGTTTCTAACGGAATTTTTATTTATTTCTTTTTTTTTTAGTAAATTTTTAACGTTGTGTGTTATTTTTTGCTCCATCGAGGCGATATTTTTTCGTCTTGTGCGACGGCCTCTAATAAGATGTTATCAGCGATCAGAAGGATCTGTTAACCAGGACCTGTCAATGACTGGCGCCTGCCTGTAAAACCATCACACACCTTTTCAAGCCTTAGAAATACCATTGTTTTCACCGGAAATACCTTTGACTATTCAATGTTTTTAGCACTTACCATAGTTTTTAATGCGTACTTGTTTAATGGATTCATTAAACAAAATTTATTTTTTGTAATGAACCTTTAAAAAGTGCTTTTATCGCAATTACCGTTAGTTTAATAAAGAATTTTTCCTGCAATGGTCCGTTGTAAATTCCTGATGGAGCAAAAAAAGACGAAGCGACATGGTGCTTAAAAAAATTAATTGAGACAAAGTGTCTTGTAGCCAGTTTATAATTGTTGTGTTTGCTGACAGAGAAAACTGACCATTGGAAATGTGACAACGACAATTGTTGAAGTTTAACATGATCGAAAAGCAACTAATTACCTGTACCGTTCATTATGAGGATTTATTTTCAACTGGGAATTTACAGCTTTGAGTTTCTAAAAACTAAACCTTCCAATTATATTCATTCTCCTATAGTACTTTTAATTTTTTCATAAAATATAGCACGTGGATGACAAACAAATCAGACTCAACCCCTAGTTATTTTAATCTTTAAGTGTCTGACTCATTCAATTGCATTCGATTATCACATGTCGTCTTTCACTCTCCATTTCCAAATCAACATAATTTAAGTCTAGGTTCCCTCCTAATTGACACTATTAGGAAATTTAAAAAGAAAAATTTAAATAAACCGGACACCAGCATCCATCCATGCCATATATCAACGATATAAGTGAACCGAACCGAAGAGATCGTCTTGGAGACCACAAAGTGGTGTTAAATTTTACCTGGCGCCCAACTTGCCCGCCGAACAATGTTATTTTTATTGGGCTTTGATGAGAAAATGATGTCATTCAAGCAGTATATGTGTATGTGGTCCCATTAGCTCTCTCGTCCGCCGCTATCTGCGTTTGTTGAGTCGAAGAACCACTTTAAATTTATTTCGTTAAGACTGAGACGCAGTGAACGCTGGCTCTCTCTTTACCATTGACCCTGATATCTGGACGGTCATTTTATTATTAATAGTCACAATTAATTCTTGATGATGATGGTGCTGAAGCGATCTACTTCCATTAACGGCGAATTCTCCTTTGTGAAGTTCCATTAGAAATTGTAGTTGTTGGTCAATGACCATTGGGTTCTTAAGGTGGAAAAGTCTGCACAAAGTCAAATGGGAAATCAACAGTGCTAAGTATTCCGACAAAAGGCGTTTGTTTAATTGAGCTGCCGCCAAGACTAATTAGAAGTATGAGCTCTCGAGATTTTGCTAGCTATTTTTAATTACGTAAAGCTTAATACTTAATTACCCGATCAACAACCGTGACAAAACAATGCATTGTCTAAGTTAAATACTGTGAAAATTCCGTTCACTTCTTCAGCTTTAAACGATTATATTAAAAATATTCTAGTATAGTACTCTGAATCCCCCATCAACGTCAACTTTCGTAGAAATAAAGTATCACTGAAAAAGTCCACTTAAATTTAATCTGGAAATTTTAAAATTTATTAGTCATTACTAGGATCTGGAAAGCCAAATCTTCACACATATGCCTTCATGCATGCATATATATATATTTATAATCCATATAAATATATATATATATATATATATATATATATATATATATATATATATATATATAT
>JABRWK010000005.1:520551-533045 GCA_013372445.1 Hypothenemus hampei
TATATATATGTATATATATATATATATATATGGATGTGTTTTGCTATAATGAACAAACCTGAAAACAGTTATAAAACAATTGTTCTAAATTTAGTTCTATGAGAAGGCAAGTTGAGTTTTTCCAACTCCTTTTAAAGCGAACCTCTCATATATCACACCCCCACAATCGCCAATCTGGCACCTGTATCAATATTTCATTGACTCAGCCGCCGCCCTTCCCCCGTTTATTATATTCTAGGGACACCGGACACAATTTACAACTTCATCAAGGTCCAATATGGCGTACGAAGGACTGAAGCGCGACGTCCATTTTAGTTTGCGTGAATAGAGGGTTAGCTGGTCACGACATCACGCAATAACCATTACTCTTATTCTCGGATTAATGTAAATAAATGAGACCACACTTTATATTTTTTTGCCTTTTTGGAATATGTGTGTGTGCGTGCTGGATTCAATTGGTCAACCAAGGTCGGTGTTTATTATTATTATTTTTAGAGGGGTAGTGAATTAGTGATCAACAAGGCTTCTTTTTAGAAAAGAAATGTACTATGTTGTAATCCAGGTGTTGTTTTAGTACGTTCAGCAACCAAATCATTAAAAATTGGGACTTAGTTTCACTAAATTATGGTTCTTATATGGTTTTACCAACAGGTTATAAAAAGGTTACATTACATCGGTAGTCTTTAAGCTTAACAGCTTAACTTTATAATTTAAGTAATTAAGCTTTAATAAAAGCTCTTTAAAAATTCTTACAATCCAGATTTAATGCCCTTTGATTTTCTTAATCTAACAAGAGAAAAGCTGTGAATAGTAGCCCGTTTTCTAATTCTAGGTTATCACCTTAGGGAAGCCCTTATTTCCAACTTCTATTCCTTAGGAGGTTTGAATATCTTTAAGACACGTGTGTGCGATCCGAGACAACACGACACGAGTGACATCGAGGTCTTGATATATTGCCCTCATCAATTTTGGTGCCGCCCATCTGTCCTTTGTCACACTTTCTGGAGGGTGATGATTTATTTTCAAATAACGGTATATCATCGATAATGGATAATCACTAGTTAAATTTTGGCTTCACAATTTCTCAAGATTTTTGATCAGCAATTCTACCCGACGCTTGTCTAATATTCAATCAAAGCTAAAATCAAAAATGGGCCTATTCTCAAAAGAACAAAAAAAACGTGCCCTATTAATTTGCTCCTAGGACCATTTTACTCCCACAGTCACATGACACCAGGTCTGTCTTTAATACAGGCTGCTGCTCCTTTAACCGATGCCGACAAGACCTTTTAATGTACTTCGAGGATGGATCATCGTAAATTTTCCTTGATACCTATCTTCGATCGCTCAAGGCGATCCATAAGAAGAGGAACTTTTTTTGGCCATAAACCCTCAAGTGATAAAAAAATTTTATTGAAAACATGAATATTATTTATATTTCTATAACTTTTTTGTTATTTTTCGCAATACTTTCTCTCGGTTGTAATGTAGTCATGAAGCAGAAACTAGAAAAAAATCAAAATGTGCACACGCACATCAATGCTAATTATTATATTTCCCGTTTATTTATCAACGATATCACGATTATTTTTTACATTTTACATAATAGATCGGATTAGGACTACAATGTTAACTCTCCCATTAAAAAGTAACAGAAAAAATTAAACAATTACAGCCTTAATATTTAGTTTCCCAACAATAATTTACTATTTTAATAATCTAATACTAGTCCAGGAAAATATGTTCTGTATATGTCAGACTAATATTTGGACTCTGGATCCAACATTTGAATGATGAAAAATCATTTTAAATTGGTGAAAGGTGAATATCCGATTAGGTTTTTTTTCTACATTAATGAGGTTTAAAGCACAAAAATGACCGCTATGTTTTCACTGTAAAAACCAACGTTATTATCACTACCTCATGTAGTGTCATGTGGGCTTTATCGCGTGCAATACTATTATAGCGATTATGTTATCACCACCATTACATGTATGTGTATATGTAATGGAAATATCACTTTTATCAACTTTCTCGTATGTTTTTAAACAATATTATCACTGGCAACGTTTTTAATGTAGGTCTTTGATGTGTTCTTAACGAGTTTCCATTTGTCCATGAGCATTTCTACATATAGGAAGCCACCAACAACCATCCCAAAACTTATGTTTTTCAATCAATCAAAATGGTACCGCTATATTTCCCATACTAGGTTCTAATGAATTAGATGAGTTTCATTCAGATTTGCATACTTGCTACTAATTACAAATACATAATCTAATAGGTTTTAATGAATACGATTAATCAACGTTATGCTGAGTATTTTCACAACATTAATTTCTCGCTTACATATTTTAAAGACATTAAAGTGACATTAAAGATTATTGATTTATGAAGTTATTAGTTTGCACTGCCACTGCCTTTAACATTCAATGACAATAACAGTAGCTGAAGGATCTTCACCTCTGAAAGATTCTTCATAAAGGAGTAGACGGGAGCAGGCCAATAACCCTCTAAGAACAAAAACGAAAAATATGAAAAATCCACCAATACAATCTCCGTTTCATGCTTCTTCATAATAATGTTCGTCGTATTGCTCAACTGACTTGGGAACCGTTTGTAGTTTTCCTCTTCTTCATCTATGATTCCATACTCTTCAATAGATACCCGTTTTTGATTGCTAGGATAGGTCTGCTTTGCAACTGGATAGAGGTTTCTATCGGATATGACATTAATTAGACAAATTGATTTTTCTAAATTAATAACAATTTGAAGAATGACAATTAGAACGAATTAGAGAAGACCTCAGGCACCGATGACAACGTAACGTAAGCCTAATTGATACAATTTCTTTGTGAAAAAAAAGAAGAAGAAGAAGAAAAAGAAGAGGAACCGATGACAGCGGTATCGGCCCGAGTGGAGCCGCATTCAGAAAGGGTTTCTGTGTTCTTTCTTGTCGTTGTCGGCGTTCCACATTTCGAATCTGTAATACATCATTATCAGAACCGTATTTGATAATTTTTTTTAATTTAATTAATTAATGGTGACGTTACGTTTACTGACGGATTTTACATATTTGGTGACTTCGATCGGAAAAGTTTAAATAACAATAGTAGAAGTATGTGTTTCTTATTTTATTTATGACATTTATTTAATGAATGCTGTTATTTCTGTTTTCTATTTAGTTCGACGAAAAAATTGAAAAATATAATGATGCATTCACATCTAACGAACAAACACAAAAGTACATGATCGAATGTACTACCGTCATTAGGTATGGATGTTCTGACAAATACGAACAAGCAGAGACAGACGACTTGATCATCATCAAATTCTTATAATTTGTATGCATGTGTTTGTTGGTTGGTTAGGTGCAGATTTATCTTAATACGCAGTAGGTACAGACCTGTATGTAGTTATTTACGTTCATTCGTAATATGGATTGCAAACATCAAATACAGGGGTTTGCAGAGATTGAACTTTGTCTATGTAACATAAAGAGAATTCTGAATAACTTTGCCGGCACCATTCTAAAAATCGCGGATTTAATTTCTAGTTAGTTTTTACATTTGTTCTTCTTCGTTGGCAATTTTTTAATAATTCATAATATTTTCTTATAAATATCTCTTTTAATTTTTTTTATGTTTATCCATGTTTTATTTGATATTTTTGAATTTCAATAAGAGAATTTTCCGGCTGTGAAAGCCTACAATATTTTATTTTTGAGCTTATATTTAATTGTGAGACGTCTAATGTTATTTTATTTGATTGTTAACGTTTTTCTTTAATAAGCAATTATTTTTATGAAAAATTTGCTTTACTTACTTATTTCGTCTGCGGCCCATTAATGGTTGAAAAATCATCGAAATTAGGTACATAAAATATGGTATAGGTATAGGTGCCGACTAATAGCTACTTTGTCGTTTCATAAAATCTAATTGTTGTTAATTTGTATCAAGAAAACATTTGCAGTAACCTTAAATATATATTTCAAATTATGTAAATTTAAATTTCGTAAATTATAATTAAAACAATGCTCTTAACTCAGAAATTTTCTTTTAAATTTAATGTTAAATGGTCGATCACTCATTAATTAACCTATGTGCTGTGTTGTGCTAAATCAGTGCCATTTCTTTTAAATAACAAACAAAATTTAGTGATAAAACTTTTAGGTTAGTGCGATATTATAATAGTTTTGTGCCAAATCAAATTTCATTCATTTCTTCAATTCTCTTAATATGTAATCGAAAATTACAGATCTAAATTTAGTTAATTAATAAAATATATGACACAAATTACATCCGCATTGTCGAAGAAAAACATTAAAAAAAGTTGCCGATGGTGATGATGAACTATCGTGTCTCAACAGACCTAACAACGTTCAGAGCACATTCCAAACATGATATTAGGCTACAAATCCACGTCTGCCACCAATGGAATCCAGTGAAACGCATCCTTTTTCTGTTCGTAATGAGCTTTCATCATTCCAAAGGAAATTTTATTATGACATCCCAATTAAGGATACGAAGACAAACATTTATTTCGTCATAATAAACTAAAAGGGAAATGTGTAAAAGATCATTAGGCGTTCGTTTTTTTTTTAAGAAAATCAGAAATAGTGGAGCTCACAAAATTACCAGATTGTCGAAATCGAGATTTCTAAGGGCATCACTAGTGTAACCATCAAACCAATGAAAGAACATACATTAAATATAAAGCATTTAATTAATTTTCAATTTATTTTATTCTTAAATAAAATACAATACGAAAATTAATAAAATGCTGTACAATTGCTAAACAACATAAGCATTAATGTAAAGTTCTTCATTTAAAACCATTTAATGCCGTTTTATTGATTTACTATCTTATCAGTAAAGCTTTTTCAGTCTTTTTGGTTTGGATGTTTATTGTTTGATTTGAAATTCACATTTTGATATTCATCAGAAAATTGGCACACAACTTCTTGGAAGCACAGTTTATTTAAAACTGAATTCATTTTGGAACATTAAAGTTTTATAGATATTTTAGGATCTTTTAAAGATGATCATAAAGGGCAACCTTATAAGTAGGTTATATATATACTTGAAGAACCATAAATGCTACAATTGTACAAGGAAAAGCTATTTACATAGAAAATTTATAGTATTTCTTAATCTTCTTTGTTCAATTTATTGCAATTGCGTCCCACGAGATTTTTCTTTTTCCTCGACTTTTATTATATCACTAATCGGGACAATTAAAAGAGTACATCTCTTAATTTTTGGTTCAACGTATTACACTCATTTAACTTTAAATAGATGAATCCTTATTTAATGCGATAAAAAGTTTAGTTGTATCTACAGAAAGGAAATATTGAAAATTAAATATACCTATTTATGTTCTACAAGGTATTACAACTAAATTAATCTGGTTATAACACTCTGTATATGTAAAATGAATATAAGATACACTTTTACTTTGGACACATTATTTCATTTTAATACGAGACGTTCCCATTTAATTGAGAGATTGCTTGTTATCTAATTGTAAGAGTAAAAAAACAAATACTGTTTTTTTTTATCTAAGAGCAATTAGATGCGTCCATCAAAATTTTTGAATTCATAATAACGATGACATATCTTATCCTTTTGATTAAGCCCACATCATTTCTGTAACAGTAGCTTATCATAATTTCTGCAAAATAATGTCGTTACATTGTCATATCAATAAATTTGGGTTGTTCATATGAAAAAGTGGTCTTATAATAATAACATTAAAAATCATACCATGAATTTATTCAAAAATAAATAATAATAATTTGAATATTCAATTGATTTAAAAAAAAAAAAAGTTTTGGAGACACCTGGAAATAAAAACCCGTAAAATAAAAGGAATGAAGAAAAGCTTTTAGGCCCTGNGAATCCAGTGAAACGCATCCTTTTTCTGTTCGTAATGAGCTTTCATCATTCCAAAGGAAATTTTATTATGACATCCCAATTAAGGATACGAAGACAAACATTTATTTCGTCATAATAAACTAAAAGGGAAATGTGTAAAAGATCATTAGGCGTTCGTTTTTTTTTTAAGAAAATCAGAAATAGTGGAGCTCACAAAATTACCAGATTGTCGAAATCGAGATTTCTAAGGGCATCACTAGTGTAACCATCAAACCAATGAAAGAACATACATTAAATATAAAGCATTTAATTAATTTTCAATTTATTTTATTCTTAAATAAAATACAATACGAAAATTAATAAAATGCTGTACAATTGCTAAACAACATAAGCATTAATGTAAAGTTCTTCATTTAAAACCATTTAATGCCGTTTTATTGATTTACTATCTTATCAGTAAAGCTTTTTCAGTCTTTTTGGTTTGGATGTTTATTGTTTGATTTGAAATTCACATTTTGATATTCATCAGAAAATTGGCACACAACTTCTTGGAAGCACAGTTTATTTAAAACTGAATTCATTTTGGAACATTAAAGTTTTATAGATATTTTAGGATCTTTTAAAGATGATCATAAAGGGCAACCTTATAAGTAGGTTATATATATACTTGAAGAACCATAAATGCTACAATTGTACAAGGAAAAGCTATTTACATAGAAAATTTATAGTATTTCTTAATCTTCTTTGTTCAATTTATTGCAATTGCGTCCCACGAGATTTTTCTTTTTCCTCGACTTTTATTATATCACTAATCGGGACAATTAAAAGAGTACATCTCTTAATTTTTGGTTCAACGTATTACACTCATTTAACTTTAAATAGATGAATCCTTATTTAATGCGATAAAAAGTTTAGTTGTATCTACAGAAAGGAAATATTGAAAATTAAATATACCTATTTATGTTCTACAAGGTATTACAACTAAATTAATCTGGTTATAACACTCTGTATATGTAAAATGAAATATAAGATACACTTTTACTTTGGACACATTATTTCATTTTAATACGAGACGTTCCCATTTAATTGAGAGATTGCTTGTTATCTAATTGTAAGAGTAAAAAACAAATACTGTTTTTTTTATCTAAGAGCAATTAGATGCGTCCATCAAAATTTTTGAATTCATAATAACGATGACATATCTTATCCTTTTGATTAAGCCCACATCATTTCTGTAACAGTAGCTTATCATAATTTCTGCAAAATAATGTCGTTACATTGTCATATCAATAAATTTGGGTTGTTCATATGAAAAAGTGGTCTTATAATAATAACATTAAAAATCATACCATGAATTTATTCAAAAATAAATAATAATAATTTGAATATTCAATTGATTTAAAAAAAAAAGTTTTGGAGACACCTGGAAATAAAAACCCGTAAAATAAAAGGAATGAAGAAAAGCTTTTAGGCCCTGGACACTTTGTCATCATCATCTTGGCACATTCAATCAGCATTATGGCGTGCCCATCCTTACAATATACAACACATATATAGAAGAGAATGGCTCCGACACGGCAATCAACTTAATTGATACTCTAATGGAGACTGGTCGTTGGCCGTCTCGTTTGAAGACGAGGCGGAGTTTGAAGATGCTCGTTGACAATGGCCGATACACCGTGGATAAGACGAGGAAGAACACGAAGACAACCCATTCCTTTTTCTTGTCGACGAGAAGAAATTCTTTTTGTTGTTTGTACCTTGTATATACATATATATTTATACATATGTATATGTGTATATGTGCGCGTGTGAGTGTGTGTTTTCAATTCTATTTCGGGGGCTGACTATTTTTTTTCGGGCAGGGGCAAGCTGCTCATCGTCTCAACGGCCCCACATATGCCTCCATGAATAACGAGCGGACCTTAACTAACCGATAAGATAACTGAACGAATAGTTGATGGGTTTTCGGCATTAGGACCAGACCAAATTCGACACTCAGATCGACGACTTACTTTAGCTGCACCCTACTTTCTTTTTTGTCTTTCTACTCGTTTCACCCTTATCTCTACTATGATAATAAACGATGAAAAGTGAGTTAAATGAGTATTTAATAATCAATTTTTTTCTAATGCAAATGTTTTATATTCTTCATTAAATCCATAATGAAACAAATTTCATGAAGTATAGTGAATTTGAAGGCAAAAATGTTCTAAAGCGGTTTACATATTGGCCCGAATGCAATCCAATTGAGAATCGTTGAATTTTCAAAGCAAACTGGATCAAAAAGTAACGAAAACAGATTAAAGGAAATATTTACAAGTGGGAATCTTACCAGCGTAACAGAGCTGATAGAACCCTACGTTTGCTTTCCCCCAAAATCAACTAAAATGCCTACAAGTATGAAGCCTTAGCGAAACAAAAAGAAAACCTGATGAATCAAAAACATGATCACCAAACAAAGATTATATCAGCATGTTATATTAAGTTAAATTAAATAATTAATTTAAATTAATTAATTTCATACAAAATACCTCACAATAATAGGTCTTTCAATGACAGTAAAATCCTCCCAACCTAGGGAAAAATCTCTCAATTTAGCAACATTGTAACATAATTAGTAGTTCATGTATAAAAGGACGTTTTAACAAATATTCTGTTGGGCATAAATATTTGAAAGAAATATGATATACAGTCAATTCTGCTTATTTGGGCCATCGGTTTATTGGGACGAATCTCAAAAACAAATTATAATTTAAAGCGCTTAATTTGGCCAAAATATTCCCATCCCGATGTGTCCGCATTAAGCGGAATTGACTGTATTTGAAAGTAATTTTCGGATATTAATGTTCAATATTTTTTTCAGATGTTACGCCATTAGCATCCCTAAGTTTCTTCTTGAGGGTCGCCTGTCACATCATGTTCCATTCGGCCGTGAATTCAACACACACTGGCTATAACGACGCAAATTCTGGATTTCATCAGCACCTACAACAGTCACCGGTATACGTGCCTGGTAACCGATCGGCAGCAATGCCTCAATATCCTTCTCCTGCTGGAGGACATTTTGGTGAGTATGATGTTGTCTCTCGTTTGTATCAACCATATAACTGTGTTATATTTTTGATGATTTCAGGATCGACTGCGCATCATCAGAATGCTTGGCACAGTAGCACAGGATATGCAGAAATGGCCGGACCGACTGCTCACGGGTTGGGTACAACAGCAGGACATCATGCTGCTGGAGCTTTAGCAGCAGGACAGTTCTATGCTCAAAACATGATGATGCGGTCGTGGAGTGCGTATGATGGAGGATTTCAACGAAGTTCAGCTTATGGTATGTTCATGTAAATCAGTATTTTAGCAAATTTTTCCGACGAAAATGATTTTTGTTCCTCCGCCTTAACCAGGAGACAGTTAATTACTAATAAAAAGGCACTCGGGGCGGTATAAACGACTTCCTGTGAGATGGAAATTAATAAGAATATGATATTCTTTAATCCGGACTGAAAGTTTCCAGATGAAGCCGCGCCAAGCGGGAAGTAAATACTCATCCACTCTATGCGATCATAGCAGAGCAATTGATAAGATCCTAAGTGTTCGGCCGTGTCTGGTGTTGTAACTATAAAGGTCGGAACCGCTTTGATCTCTCTGATTTACACTGATGCTTTTCTTATCGATCTGACTGTCTAATGCGGTTTCAAGTTTTTTAGTTGCGCGTTTTACGTTTTTACTACAATTTCATTGGTTTATTTTTGATTGAATTTAATTGATTCCATTCTAGATCCTACAATGGAATTTCAATTCGGCGAGGGACGAGAATGTGTAAATTGCGGTGCAATTTCAACCCCGTTGTGGCGACGGGACGGTACTGGACATTATTTGTGCAATGCTTGCGGACTTTACCATAAAATGAACGGCATGAATCGGCCTTTGATTAAACCTTCGAAAAGACTGGTAAGAAGTCATTCTTTACGAGTAAATCTTGCTTTTGTTTTCTTGTTTGACTGTAATTGTTCGTTATAACCATAAAAAGCGTTTAAATGGACAAGTTTATACATTAAAAATAGGTGGGTGGCTGTGCCTTTGAACAGACTTACCATACCAGTTTAGTTGAGTTGAAGTTAAGTTGAGTCTTCGCATTTCAGAAGAAAGCTAATGAAAAAGGGTATTCGACATTAGAGGACGAGCTATATCATCACTGCTCACTAGACAAAATAAAGTTGCAAATGAAGTTCCCGGTACGAATGTGGTAGAGTCCAAGAGAAAGGTTTCTACTCTCCCGGATTGCATATTTTACTATATTAATATTGATTCAACTAGTTCTTTCTTCCATATCTTAATTCCTGTGCAATGGAGATCCATAATTGTACAATTCTACATACATAAAAGAACCCTCAATTGCCGCATTTTTTCATGGTAGCACTTGCACTTCATGTTTCTAATCTACAGGATTCGTTGATATTCCAACTATAAACTAACCACCAAGCGACAGAAATCTTCGTGAAACAAATTACATTTTTTGCGTTAACATGCACGTGCAAGACATGAACACCTGAACTGCAACATGTTGTATAATAATGGCAAAGAAGAAAGAAAAGGTGAAGCCGCTATGACGAATATCCTGTTCCCGTTGCGAATAGCAATAATTTATAATTGTCAATGCACAGTGTTATTAATTACGTTTTAAATTTGCCAAGCCCATGAGCCGGAGTCTCTTTCATATGCATGTAATGGGACCGATAAAGATCTCTTTTCGTAGTCTATTTTGATTATTATGATGGTCATTATTATTTATAATTTTTCAATTGATTGATTGATTAGTTTTTTTCTGACAATCAAACAATCGAAAGAGATTTATTGAATCTGTCATGGGTGACGACAACGTATTTTCTCTAATATTCCAGACTGCAACACGTCGATTAGGATTGTGCTGCACGAATTGCGGTACCCGAACCACGACCCTGTGGCGTCGAAACAACGACGGAGAACCAGTGTGTAACGCTTGCGGTTTATATTTCAAATTACATGGAGTGAACCGGCCCTTAGCGATGCGCAAGGACGGCATTCAAACACGCAAGAGGAAACCAAAGAAACCGGTCGGCAGCGGGGGCGGTAATGGAGGCGGAGTTTCGAATGGATCCGAAAGGGAGGACAGCAACTCAGCCCCTCCAGATGGTAAGTTACGCCTTAAGGAGGAGCTATGCATGGATTTACGCGTTAATAGTAATAAAAAAATACAGGGGCTAGGGTACACAAATTGATTATCTGTTTTATAGTATATGTAAATAGTAGAGCAGGGGAAATATTTACAACCTTTATTGAGAAAAAATTACTTATGTCTTTTCTTTTTTAGAATCTAAAGTCACTAGTTTACTACACCAGTCACCCAGTCATCAACAACAGCAGCAGCAGCAACAGCAACATTCAACTAATCAAATATCTTGCTCTTCTCAGAATAACAATCCGAATTCCCTTCATGATAAATCGCCATTATTTGGGTCTTCGACAGAACGGCCTTATTTAGGGCAAACGTCTTTATTGCCAGCTACTAGTACTAGTTCGATAAAGAGCGAACCTGGATATGATTACAGGTAAACCCTTTGTACCTGAGACAAGTACAATTTTCTTTTAATTCAATAATGTATTTTTCAGTTGTCTTCAAAATCAATCAACCTACCCGTATCAGCAACTTTTCAGCTTTCCTAGTCCGTCATCGGGAAATAATGAAATGGCCTATCATCATCAGCATCATGTTACTGCCGCTGCCAAACTTATGGCCTCTTCATAACCACTTTATTAGACTTAATTTAATTTATAAATTATTATATTGCAATTTCTCGAGTATTATATTATTATACTTAATTGTTAGAACCGTGTTTATAGTACTGTTTATTTGTGTAAATAGTCAATATTTTTGAAACTACAACAATAGTACTGCTTTTTATGTATGTTAATTGTACTAAAATATGTTCCTTTTTTAAAAATTGCAGCTCATATTGAGTTACATTTTCTGTTATTTGCTTCATTACTTCCGTTCGCTTTACCTACCGTGTTTTTTTATTTATACGGCCATTTTGAAGTGAAAATATAGAAAATTTGCAGGGAATTCATAAAAAATGTAGTACGTCAAAGTACTTAATTGTGAATAGCAAACGTGCAATTGTGCAGTATTCGTATTCATACCTATAGGGTGATTTTTTGTGTAAATAGATATCTATTACTTTTTGTCTTTATCATATTAAATGTTTATACAAAATATTTTATTTCTTTCATTTTCTTTGGAATTCAATAAAAGAAATAACAACTATATGCTGACAGTATTTTTAAAATTAACATTTGAAAAAAATATCAGAAATTTTTAGACTCACCCACGTACACAATGTCCGGCCACTATATCCCGTTACATTACGTTAATGATCTCCGTTATTACGTCATTTTTACAATGTGTGCTACGATTAAATATTTTTACTTTTAATGCATCATTCTTTGGTCTTAAAATTACGTAAAATAGGTAATTATTTGGAATTTTGAAGTTATTTTGTTTAATGATTACGTCAAACTTCTTGATAATACTGATTGACACAGCTTTCTTTTTTTTGTACATCTGCAAGTGAG
>JABRWK010000005.1:543031-599975 GCA_013372445.1 Hypothenemus hampei
TTTTTTTTATTGCAAATAAAAGTTTACTTAATGGGTAAGTTAAAAACATAAATTAGAAAAAGACGATATTTCCTCATTTGAATAAAAGGATATTGCAAATATTAAGATTTTTAATTCAACGATTACTCTTATAAAAAGTACAGTTTTTTAGAAAAATAAGCCCTTAAATGTCATATTTGAACAATCAAATTATGCAAAAATAAATAAAAATTACCTTTATTCCTTTTTTCCATTGAAAATAATTAAATAAATTAGGTAAGATAAAAAAAAAGGTACTAAACTTGTACTTTTATTTTTGAAATCTGACTTTTGAATATAACATGTTAAACTTGTTGAAATTTGAAGCGTTGTTTTAAATCACCATGACAACATTTTGAAATACCTGTGTTGATTTCTAATGGATTCCACTTATTTGGTTAAGGTTATTCAATAAAAATGCGTTTTGTAATAAAAAAATTATTCAGACTTTTTCAATGTTTGAATGTCTACCTGGTCCACTGTGCGTCGCAACTCTATAAATTATCCTATTCTAATGCCCATGCTCATTTGCCATCTTTCAACGTCTACTTCAAATTCATGGAGGAATAAAAATAGAGTATAAAAAAAATTACTATTTTACTATAATACCAGAGACAACTGTATAATACTATGTTTTTTTTTAAAGACTTTGATCACAGATTATTATTTATTTATTATTATTATTATTATTAATCTGTGCTACAAATGGAAATCGAATAGAAAAGAATAATGTAGTAGATTTGAACCTAACCTCAAACTCTAAGTTTTAACACAATTCAATTATTGTCATTATTTTGTTGCTGTTTTCTTTAAACTTGAAAATAAAATCATTATGAAACCGGCACTCGTGGCAGATGAAATGTTCCCTGAAGGGGCTGGACCCTATATGGAATATGATGAGGTAGAATTTTCTTATATTTTTCATAATTTAACTTATAATCAATGTAAATTCATATCAGAGTTCTTTTTGATAAATTTGTTATTCTGATGTTGTTGGCATTAAACAGTAATTTTTTTAGGGTGTTTTAATGAGACAACATTTTTAACTCTAAGTAAATAGCAATTTTAACACTAAATAAATAATTAAGTTGACATATTTTATGTACATTGTAAGAGTTTTTAATTACATTTTTACATTGTAATTTACGATTCATTTATCAATTTATTGAAAATCTTATTTCATATTCGTCTATTTATACAGGCTGGAGGTTCAACTTCCTTACTAATCGATCTCACTGCTAATGAAAAAGCTGTTCATGCGGATTTTTTTAATGGTAAGTCACCAATTAGTCAATAAAAAACACTATTTATACAAAAAAAGAAAAAAATTACAAAAGAACGTAAATCCATTACAGATTTTGATGACTTATATGATGATGATGATCTCCAATAAAGAACGATATTTTAAGGCTTGTTAATAATCTTTATTAGTTATGAAAAGTGGGCTTAATTGTTTTATTTCCTACAACACAATGGCAAATACTGGATAGAGGTACCGAAAAATCTATTTTTTTTTCTTATTATTAATCACAGTTCGAAAGATTAGTTTTTTTGTAGTTTTGTCTAATTCTGTTCATGTTGTACTACTATGTTTATAATAATGAGTGTAAATTATACTTAATTAAATGAATTAATAATGGCATCTCATCTTTGAATTACACCAATTCAAACTCCCTATTATATGTACATGTATAAGATAAAAACCATAAATTTTGTACAATATAATCGAATTAGATAATTATATATAGTATGTAATAAGAAAAATGTACAAGTAACCTAGAGGTAAGGAAGAGATTAACAAATATGTACATTAATAAGTACAATAATAGAACGTGAAATCAAATCTTAAATGGAAGATCTCGAAAAATATTTGTAAACCAATATTAGTGAAATTTAACTTATTATTGCACTTTGTGAAATATTTTTAGCGTCTATCAAAAAGTCCTTTTTACGAAATAGAGTAGGAAACAAAATTTGCAAATTTGAAAAGATCACTTCCATTGCTGGCATTATTTGCATGCAGAATTATCGTTTCAAATTTGTAAAGTTACTTTCTAATGTCAATATAAATCCTAATTAACAGTCTGATATGTACACAAAATAATCCTGTGAAGTATTCATAACTTGAATATAAAATTTCCGATAATAATGTCTTGATTTTTAGAACATAAACGTAACCTCTCCTAATGGAAAAATAACAAAAATGAATTGGTCCATTCACTAAATCTCTAGGTAGTTTGAAAATTCGACAAATTTAAGCGTCTCCAATCTGATCACTTTTTTTAATCGAAAAAGGCGGCTAGTGCTAATTGCTCATTCATAGGGTAATTCTTTGGTTTACAAGCAATAGAAACCTTCATTTGAAAACGGTTTATTACTAAAAAAAATGGCCAATATAGTTAACCTCTACAAAATAGATGAAATATATACAAAATTTACATAAACTTAAACTTGAACGTGAATCTTTCACGATAATTATGAAAAATTTCAAAATTTTTGTAATTATTAAACTGGCCTTTCTAGAGGTCCATACTCTTTTCTTTCTTAGCTAGAACAATAATTCTATTAACATTTAGTGAAACTTGCCATCCTATAATAGGTGATTCTATTAAAAAATTATCACCTCCTCTTAAGATTATTTGTTTTCCGATGTAAAAACTCAATTAAAAACAATATTGTACGATATTTCATTGTCAGATACAACATACATAATTTAATGGTTAAACCATATGTAACAATAATTTAATTGGAAAAATGAGGAAACCATTTTAAGGATTAAGAATCATACTAAACTTGCAGCAGTTTTAAAGCCATTAGCAGTATACAATAAAAAAGACCAAACGGATTTCCTTCTAGTACGTTTCAAAGTAAGCTCTTCAAATTCTTGGTGAAGATTAAATTCAATTGTCATCACTATCAACATCCGATTCACCTTCTTCCTCTGAATAATCGAGGGCTAATGGTGACATTGCTTCAATGCTACTCGACTGATGAGAATTTTCATCTTCCTCCAATGTTGTTTCAACGAACTCAGACAAGTGAGGCATTGAAGATGTACTGGCACCGCTCGCTTCTAATAATTCGTCCAGGGGTTCTTTACAACCAGAAGCTAGACCTAAAGTAATTAAATTTTAGTAGAAATGTGAAAGCAATAGCAATGTCCTTACGTTCCACGTAAGGCCATAAAGATTCAGGAATAAGTGTCTTAATCCGTTCCAAATCTTCTTTGGAACATTTGCCTGTGTCCAATCCTTGACGAAGACAAAAACAATAAGTGTGAACAAAATTTTCTCATTTCACTCACCATGTAACATCCCTATCTGTTTCAATATTTCAAGATCATCACTAATTTCAAATTTGTCGTTGAACTGAAACTGATATTCGGTCCTAAAATACAAAATTGTAGTTTTAAACTGTGCCACACGTTCACTGTTAACTCACTTGTCATTTGAGATACTACAGTTAATTACAGTCTTTTTATTCGTATTCACGATGATAAAGGGCAACTGGATGTAGGAATTCTGGCCGGGCACTCCTTGCGCTTTTTCCGCCTCCTTGTTCCGTTGCGCCAAACTTTTGAACGCGATTTGGCTCATGATCAACTCATAAAATTGCTTTTCCTTTTCTTTTACGTTCAGAGTTTTTCGACGAACTTCTTTTTCCAGCTGCTGGCATTCCTTTAAAAGAAATTAACTGTTCTGCCATCAAAAAACAGGTAATTAAAAAAAATCTCTTGCCCACATTCAGCAACACCTTAAGACATCCCAATAGAGATCATTCATTTCAATAGAATTTCGAATGGACTGAGGTTGAAAAACTCAATACCTGTAAAGAATTCGTTGGTAGTCCAATCCATCGAATTTCTTTTTTTTCCTTTGAAATTATGTTCATCGCCATAAGAACGTTCAAGGCATCATAGACTCGTCTTCTAATATTCTTTTGATCGTATTGATCGGCTAATGGACTGTTTACTGAACCTTGTTGGGCAGTAAATTCGCGCACCAAATCGTCAGCTACTTCATTATAAGTGGTGGTCACTTTTTCCTTGACTTTTTCGCATACTTTCATCGAAAAATGTCGCAAACCGCGACTGAGCTTCTCTGTTTTTCGAAGTCGTTTGCTGTATAACACATGAAATTCCACATATTAGTTGTTACCATATACAGGAAACAGTGATCAAATAAGTTTACTTTTCGGGTACGTAGTCGACGTGATCACCAGAATCAGTGCGTTTCCTTGACAATATGGGCGGAGGAATGCTCTTCAACAGTTGATACTGAGGACTGGGTGATTGTTGAATGATCGGAATGCCTTGGGACGTTGAATTTGATTGGATGGTTATTAGTTTTTGTTGGCTGGGTGAAGCTAATTTGATATTTTGCTTTAAGAAAGAAACAGTACAACAGTAGTTAATAGAGATCGGTAAGAATTTCAATTGTTACCATTTGAGCCGGTGTCAACCTAATCGTCTTTGTACCTTTAGACATATTCACAGAATGGATAGGCATTTGTTCTACAAGAAAAAAGCACCATTTACCACATTTCTAAAACATTAAAACAAAAAAACCTACTTGTCACTAAGTTGGAATTGGCAGATATACCGCGGATAATTTGTTGCGGTTGAGATTGGCCATAGACCTGGAACAGTAGAATACAATGAAAACCGAATTGGGGAAAAGGCCATTTTCAACGAGTCAGGTTTTATTATTCCTGCTGTTTTCCATGGAATTCACTCCAACAGAGAACGGGAGAGTTGGGAACAAACAAAAACTATTCCGATTATGTAAATGCCGGTGTTAGGATTTGCATTTATGCAGAATTTTGCCCTTTACGACATTCGGGACATCCGGCTCACAAAAAAATTATGATCGGCAATTTTCTATTCTGCTCAAACAAAATATCTATCTATCATTGATAACGGCCCAATACATCACATTTAAATTAAAGCATGTGTTTAATCAGATAAAATTTTATACAAAAATATATATATGCGTTATTATTGATTGCATAATTTCATGAACGAGACAGGATCAAATGAAAACGTAAAGGGTCGCAAAAAAAATGCAAAGAACATAGTAAGAGATCTCTGATTCCCATAAGTAGAAGGAAATGTCTTTTGTGAATACGAATGAATCTTTGATCATTGATTTGGAACCAAGGAGGGTTAACAAAAAAATATGATTAACTACTTCTTTAGAATAGAAAAGTGCCAATTTTGAAAAATTTGATGTTCAATATTAGTGCCGCGTAATCAGATTTCCTGAAGAGCTATTTCAAGCCTATTGTCCGAACCAAAATGCAAGTTTCTTTAACAAAACTATACAATTTGAAATTTTCCTTTCAAGTTCAACTTATTTAAGGTTTTCATTTGCATCTGTCTCGTGCATTAACAATTCAATAAAATAGGTTTATTACCGCACACACATTAATGAAAACAATAATCATGAAATTTGAATTTCACTACACATTTTATGCGTTGGCAACCAAGCGGTTTTTGATGATGTGTTCGAAAAGTTGTTAAAATTATTGGAAACGTTTTAAGGGTAAGTACAAAATCAAAATCAATAAAGCTATACGAGTTAAAATTATATGTTACAGGTGGAAAACGGACCCGCGGATAACAAAGAACAGAGCGAATTTTCATCATTTAATATTAAATATGGGAACAAAGGAGAGTTGTTCTATTGATTTGTGAAAAGTCGGCACGCTATTTCCTTGAAATATAATAAGATATGACACCCTCTTTTCCTATAAAAGACAATGTGGAATTTGGCACGTTTTCTTGACTTCTTTATGAAATAGTGTTTTTAACAACTTCATTTGTACTTGATACGTAAACTTACAGAATAACCGAAAAACATTGTACCAGAATTTTAACACACTGTCTTTTAAATTTAAGAAATTTCCTATAGGTATCTCCTAATTAAAAAAAATTCAAAACAATTATATACTGGTTTTAACATACATTAAATTTATCAGAAACAAAAACAAGGACATTCTAGCACCACTTAATTATTCAATTGTTTCTAACCCGTATTCCAATAGAATAAATTCCTTTGCGCCCTCCGTAACACTTTGATAATGAAATAACTTGTTCACTTGAATTCTGTGGAAAATTTTACCTGTGATTGATCACCGATAATGGCGGGAGATTTAAAAATCTTCATAGGAGTTCCAACAATTCCAGTGATAGGTTTTCCTGAGGTTTCCACTAATTTTACCACTTGCCCTGCAAGAACGATACAATTCTATATTTTGAAGATACATAATTTGAATACCTCAAAAAAAACAAAATATTTAATATAAAATTCCATTATTAAGATAATGGATCCTGCATATTTTCCTTTACCATGATTAACAAGAACATTAACTTTGGCAATGAAAGAGATCAAGTTTGTTATCTCGATTTTTAATGATTCTTGCGCCTGATATACAACCAACTGATAGTGTAAGGGCTGAGTACAGCTTTAATGTCTACTAGCTGCTCTAGATATATTCAAAAAACTTTAAAATTTAACTGTAAATAAGGATTTCACGTTTCGCATCTAACCCTATACAAGATTAGTTTAACAACTTACCATTGGCTCCTTTGATCACCCAGTTGGTAGTATTTTGCGGTTGGGTCATGCTGGACATTCAGGACAAATTCAGCGATGGAAAATAGGTTAATTGTAGTACAAGAAACGAGGATATTTACCGAAAATTTCAATCACACCATTCCCACTGTCCTGGACCGAATCAAAATGGCGACTCGTGCAACACAATATTTAAACCTTCGTAGCCAATAAACGGTTCGAATAAAACTCTAACCGATTACGTCGTTTTGTTTAGAAATTATTTAGCTTTCGATTGACAGAAAAAATAATTTTTTTAAATTTAAGGGGACACGTCCACAACTACTCAAAATGATGCTTTTTCGTGCTCGAACCCCCCTTTTCTGCTTGGCGGCGGCACAAAGTCTAACGCTCCCATTGGTGCATTCAGTTCACGTGGACACATCAGTCCTAGTACCGCGATATTCCGATTGGGGGCCGGTTTGGCGCCTTTTGAACACCAGCAGCTGTATCTTGTATCTTTTTCCGATGCATTGCAAACGACTTCAAGAAAAAGAGTTCCCTGTAAACAGCTGTTTGAAGGAATTCGGCCAACTTAACCAAATGTCAAAAGAAAATTAAAAAATGTTGAAAAATTTGAATTCACAAATATCAATAAAAATGATAAAATCAAGGAACGATACATTTTAAAAATCATATAAATTAACATCAGTTGACATTTTTATGTCTTTCAATTCGTACTCAATATATGACGAAACAACTGTTCTTCCCGTTTAAAAATCGCCTTAAGAGTTGGTAGTGCTGATTAATAATGTCAAAGTCAAATAATTGTCATTTAAACGCCATAACAGTGAAATAAAACATAGAAAAGTAAATAAAATATGGATGCGACCCCTGGAACCCTGGTGCCGGACAATTGTTTAGAACAAATATTTTCGTATTTAAGTTTACGTGATTTGAGAAACTGTTCGTTAGTGTGCAAAAAATGGTACGAGTTTCTAAATGATGAAAATAATGATGTGTGGCGACTACATTGCATCCGAAAATTAGCAGAAGAGGCCCTTAAATCCGACCTTTTATCATCAGTTCCTACATATAAAGCTAAGTTGAGGGCCTTTTATCACGCTTGGAATCCCAACGACTGTTCTAGGAACATTTACATTAAACCTAATGGATTTACATTACATAGAAATCCAGTGGCACAGAGTACTGATGCTTGCAGAGGGAAAATCGGATTCAGACATGGTAAACATGCCTGGGAAGTAATATGGGAAGGTCCGTTAGGTACGGTAGCGGTCATAGGAATCGCCACAAAGGAGGCTCCATTACAGTGTCACGGTTATGTGGCTCTATTAGGATCTGATGATCAAAGTTGGGGTTGGAACCTAGTGGATAATCATTTACTTCATAACGGGGATGCCCAAGGCAATTATCCATTATTAAATAATGCTCCTAAATATCAGGTAAATTTTTTAAATATGTAAATTTACCAAAGTAATTCCGTGTGATTTTTTTAGGTTGGAGAACGAATAAGAGTGATTTTAGATTGTGATGACAATACTCTATCTTTTGAGAAAAACTATGAATTTTTAGGGGTCGCATTCAGAGGTACAACAGGTTTTATTTTGCGTTTTAATAATATTCTAATTAAATTCATTAAAGGTTTACCTGATAAGAAACTATATCCTACTGTGTCAGCAGTGTATGGCAATACAGAAGTGTCAATGGTCTACCTTGGAGCTCCACTGGACGGGTAACAATCCCCCAATTTGATGCTGAAGACCAATTCAATGCAACACATGGAGAGAGAAATGTTATGTCTGCCACATGAAAGATTTCAGTACAACGATAAATTCTCCTCTATTAAAAGTTCGCAATTGGAATGGAGGGTAATTTATCGTTTTCTTTTTGAAGGTAGAATACAGGTCAGTTCGGTTTGCCATTGTGATACAATACAATGTTTAATCTCATTTTTTTGTCCTTTGATCAAATTAATTAGAAAACAGTAGAAAATTTTCTAAAACACCAAAATACGGTCCTTAGAAATAACCATTCAATATTAGTATAGCGTAAGTTGCTATGTTTCATGTCTAACTAAGCATTTAAGTTAAAAATAACTAAAATCTAGATTTCAGTATATACAGGGTAGCGATCATTTTAATGTTAAGGTCAATTTTGCCTTATTACGCTGTAGAACCTTTCAAATCTTCACAGTCACCATTTTGACTTGAAAATTTGTAGGGGAATTTTAATAAACCTATTCATTTTTAAGCTGGTAGCAAGGTAATGGTTTTTAATTTTAAATTTATGTAAATTCGCACAAATTTAACAATATTATTCAAAATTAAGAGCCATTTGAATGTGTAAATTTCTGGCAACGATTTAATTCAGCGCCCTAGAGTTCAGAGGATTTTGAGCGGATGAACTTTTAGAAAGCACCTTGAATCCGATATTAAAATATTTAAAATAAGCAAAAACCTCATTAAACAGAAAAACGATTGTTGTACAGGAAGATCTCGAATGATATATGTTTTTGTTATGTTTTTCTTAAATGCTTTAAGTTGGTTGAGAATCGAAAAATGAGATTCGAAATTGAGAGAGTGAGTTAGTTGCAAAAATATTTTTTTAAGTTCTAAATTCCAATATTTTCAATGATATTTTGTATTAATTTAAGCAATATTTTTGCTATTAGTTGTTAGATCTTTAACAAACCTCATTTACCTCTTTCAAATTTATATTTAATTTATTTTACTTTAAAAGACTGTAATTGCATTTGTTTACCTTAATTTTCTAGTCTTTAGTAATAGTGGCGCAACTCCCGTTATTAGTATTTGTTTGATTTTTTTTTTAATTTTATGAATTAATTTATATTTAGTCTTTTTAGATGGAAGTGTTCTTTGAAGGCGATGTTTATATTTTTTAATTTCAGTCTTTAACTGCGATCCATATTACTACTAATCTCTGTTCATTTTGTCGTTCTAATATTTGTAAAAAGAATGTTATTACAGATTTCCATTGTTTGAAGTTGTAAGAATAAGTTCCCAATTAATAGATTACGCGATTCCACAATTTGTCCAATTGTAAATAGTATTTTTATATAATAAGTACAAAAAACAAATGGCAACAATAACATGTATGTTATGGCTAAACTATTTCCTCCAGTATTCAATTTAAAAAAGTTTTAGAAGCACTTTTAAAGATCAAAATATTAAACTAAAACAGGTAAATCTCCCATTAGTAGCTCTGTTGGGTTTTCGATCACAAATGTTTCTAATATTTATTATATTCGTTTTTGAATAGTAGGATTTTTTTTTCTTAAGGGCACAATTGAAGTATAAATTTTTCGAATTTAGAAAATTCGAATTCAATTATAAAATTTTAATACATATGTATTATACATTCCCTTGGTATCGAAAACCCAATTTGTAATCTACATTAATTACCTATTTAGTTTTAGATACTGTGATTAAAAAAGAAATGTCGCAATATTTTTTATTTGAGGCCTGAATCTTCTACTGCACTTGTGTGTCCTTTTCTTTATATTCTAGTCTATTTTTACATTTTTTTTAATGAATGTACCTACACCGACATTCAGTGTCGCTTTATACCCGTATGAATGTTTTAGGTAGCTGTGTTAAACCAAATGTACAAAGTGTATTTCTATTACTAGCAATTTGGAATAAAAATCAAATTACAAACTTGGTTTTTGTTAAAAAGATTCAGCCTTATACAAGTGTCCAAGATAAGGAGGGCCACTATGGGGATCTTGGAAATGGTAAGTGATATACATTTGGTTAAATGGGAGAAAAGTTGCATAATCAAAGGCCTAAAAAAATGGCATTTAGAAATCCTTGAACATTTTTTTGGTTTTTAAGGTATTTTGAAAAGAAAAAACGGAAAAAACTGAATTTTTGGATTTCACAAATTATTTTTTTCTGGCATTAATATTGGACCTAGACCACAAAACAGATGTCACTTCTCTATAGCAACTTTTAATGCCCTTTAAGGTGGCGGTCTTAGTTTTTTTATCTGACGTTTCGTTTTTTTTTTCTCTATAGTGGCCCTCTTTATATTGGACACGGTGTATAGTATTAATCGATGTACAATTTTCAAATAATAAAAAGTCCGTAACTTTTAATCGAATTTATTGCAAAAATTGAAGCTCTAAATTTGAACAAGGCCTATGTACTTATTATTGCTAAAAATACTGAGTGTAAAGAAGTGGCCAATTCCAAAAATCTTTCAAACTAACATTAAAGTCAGTATCGACTTTTAGAAAGAAGTGAAACTAGTTGTCTTAATTAATATTTGTACAGAGTCCAGCATATGTAATGAGATGTTTTGAAGATTAAAATAAATATTCCTAATTATGCTGTATCCTGTACATGTGACAAAAGTTAAACATTTAATTGCAAATAGCCTCAAGGCGTATAACAAGATTTTTCTACACTCACTGTTCCAATCTACGTTAAATTTCTCTAATTGACCTAAACCTAAATCAAAATATTCTAAACAATGTGAAAATATCACTTTTCTTTCAAGATATCTATATCACAATTCAACAATTCTTTCACTTTTGTATACTTAAACTTGGTGAGAAAAAAACTGGAAATTGCGATGTACGTCTTGGAAACTAAGAGACAAAGTAAAGCTTGATGGAAGAAGACAGCTGTTCTATAAAATTGTCCCCTAAACGGGTCCGCTTCCAGAGGACACATAATATGGTTCATATTAATTTTCGTAAGCTTAATTGGGAAAACAATCGATAAGTTAGCGATTCATTAAAAATTAATATGTTTACGTACAACTGATACTCCTTGGAGGACGGTAAAATGGTAGGCTACTAAAAGACTGTAAGCCATCACATTCCATTGGACATCTTTCAAGTTTTCAACATTGTAAACTCCTGAAAAAATACTAAAATCATTTTTCACTTCTTTATGTTTGATCTATCAAGATCCAAGTGAGCAACGTAGTTTCAAAACGATATTTTAGACCTACAGTTCTAAAAGAGACAAATTGTACAATTTCCTAGAGCTGTTGTGAGGGATATTAGAGAGATTGCAAACTCAAATAAGTTGTTTGAAGAGATTTTGAATATAGAGTTGACGAGTGATATTTTACAAGGAGTAGGGGGATTTGTATATTTACCTCCAAGTCCCAAAAGATAATAAGGCACTATAAACATTAAGCCATGTTGGACCCAATAAACGGTTGCCTCTAAAGGAAACTAAAAGGACAAAAACTAAATACATAAATGTTTTTTCATTTTTTTGAAATTTTTACCAGCCTAGTGTCCGTTTCGTAGAATACTAATGCCAAAAGCGGTCCATTTAAATAATTTAGATGTATTCGAAATACTTTCGTAACCATTTTACTGGGTTCCGCTATCAATAAATAGATCTAGAAGTTTATTCTCTAAATTTGTAATTTCAAACAAAAATAAAAAATCCGGTACTAACTTGCATTGCAGTAGTGATGTGGCACGGATTGAGCAAATAGATGCCAGTTCTGGATGCGCTTTTAAAGCCAATTTCCATGCCCCAACAAATGCACACTAAGAAAAGCAGTAATTTCCGGCCGAATTTCTCTTTGTGACTATAAGTGATCGTGGGAAGGATGCACTAAACATATTCATAGATTTTAAATTAACCAGGATCCAAGCAAAGTATTAAACGTTCTTTCTATTCTATGTATATGAGTTTGAGTGTACCTTGGGAAAACTCCAACAGAACAGATATGTACATGCAATTAATATTAATATTGTCTCAATCCTTCTCCAGGTGATATTAACATAATTTATGCATTCCTCTCCTGCATACTTTCCAATTGACATATTGATTCCTCCAGTTGCCCAGTCCATAATTGTACTAATGTTGCCGAGTAATTCTCAAATAAAGAAGCCTGATAAAAATCAATAAACAAAATCGCTTGCATTAATTAATTGTAAAACCTTACCGTTTTTTAATAAATATGTAAATAGTCAGTTTTACAATGGAAAAAAAACAATCAAATCCTTATGGAATACGAAAGGCACATGTTTATTCGACATTCTGTCTTTTATGTATAAAATTCAATTTAGGCCATTGTTCTATTTATACGTTACAGATATTATCGAACAGCTGAAACACCAACTAATCTCCAAATGGGGCCTAATCCAGATCAGTTGTGACCTTAACCTTGTCCAAATCCAGACCGAAGCCACACTAGACGCTTGGTGCGTTCTCTTATATTCTAGCGCAAAGCTAAATCATTATTTTCCGGATAGAGAAAAAAAAAACTGGCAACTTTCCAGATTTTCCAGTTAGTTGCCAGTTTTTATACAAGAACAGTTAAATTAAAATATAACAATGGGATATATTTTTTATATTATAGCTTTAATATGTAAATATTTAAAGCTGTTTTAATCTTTTTGTTAAATTTATTATGTTTTCTTTAAATTGAAATGGTTATAAGGCGACATCTATTAGTAAAAGTGTGTCTTCGGTTCCAATTGATTTTTCTTGTGCGTTAATATCTGTAAACTCTTCGATAAAGTTGGCTATTTGAGGAAATAGATGGAGAAAAGTAATCCAAAGGAAATAATACCAAAATATGTTCTATCTCATTGTCAATCAATGAGAAAAATATGTAGAAATTAGAATGGATAATATATGCAATGTACCTTTTATATGCAGGTTTCTTCCCAAAACAGTTTAGAGCTGATTGCTTTCAGCAAATTAACGCGTTATTAATTTTCTTTAAATCCAGGAAACAATGAAACATCGCAAGTATAAATGGTAAACCTCCAGACTTTTATTCCGCATGTTTATGACAATAGATTTTTGAACAAATCAAAATCTGTCACTAAAAATAATCTTCTAGATAAAATGTGTCATGTACAACTTATAATTTTCAGTTGTTGTATTGCACAAATCTCATTTTTCGAACAAAAAATGGAAAATTGCCCATCCGATTTAGTTTCTGGCAAAAGAAATGCCAAACCAAAGACGCGCAAATCTTAAACCTTTACAAACGATGTGAACTGGTCCAGGTGTTCCAGATCCAAATCCAGATAAAGATAAAAACACACTCTCGGACAAAATTCGTTAGATTTATTGTTGTATTTGCTGGAAAAGTGTTCAAATTGGACGTATTTTCAGTCAGAGATAAAAGATCTTTTGAAAGTGAGTAGAAAAATAAAACAAATTCCACATTTATATTAAAAACAAAAATGGAAAGTTGGATTATTGATTGTTATATTTAATTGGAAACTTCGATACATCCATCGGAAATTTTCAATATTAATGCAATATAATTTTGAGAAAATAATAAATTGTCGAATCAGTAAACCCGATTTCCTGATCGCTGTTTATACGAATGAAAGACAGGGTAGGTCTATAAACAGCCCCAGGGTCGCAAGGGCATCCTGCAAAACACCTGCCGGTTCGCATCATTCCAAGACTACAAAACCTCAGCTTCAAGATTTTGGGATTTCACACTTCTGTTCTTTCTTTGTTTATGGACCGCACTCGGTCTACACATTCTAGGTAATTTCCATTTAACAATTACATGTTCAAAACTGGGATTTCTTTTGTTTTACAATGAACACTGGTTGAACAGACCTTTCCAAATGTTTACCCACATATGTAACACTAACGTATGTAAAATAAAAACTTAAACCTAGAGCCTGAACGAAAATTTTCTAAAATAATTAACGAATAACACAACAGGAAGTATTAATTTCAATTGAATAGACACATAGCCATAAATCAAGCAATGCAAGAACAATTGCTGCAAACTAAAACAAAACGCCGTCGTCAATTGAGGTGGCGCCTGGCTACTTTGTCAAACCGAGTAACCAGGAGGTGACGTCACTTACACGAATTGAGCCTCTATGGACAAAAATCACTGCGTCATTACGCGTCTGGGTTTTAAATTAACGTAAATAAATATAGGAAATGTTAGAGAGCATTTTTAGTCATCACCCTGTAATCATTGCAATAAAACTTGTAAAAGCTTAAATTGAAAGAGATAATGCCCGTATGAATTTTCGAGTCTGGTAAATATTAATCAAACGTAAACGTAAATAATTAAGGGAAATTAATGATTTGACGTATCAGAGTTGGTTTAATTAACATTTAATTAATTAATGGGTAAAACGGCCGATAACTCTGTAGTAAAAAAAACAACAACGCCCATTACAGTCCAGACGATGTGGGTCCGATTTAAAAATCGTTTATGAGATTTTAAATTACGACTATTTTCTTTCGTTGCTGCAATAAGGGCTAATAATGATCTGACGTTATAATGACACTATAAAATTATATCTTTTACTTTTTACAATGATTAAGGCCCTTTTGATAAAACACACAACCATAGACAAAATTATAACTCCATGGGTTCGGCAAGGAAAATCTGTATTGAAAGATTTTCAAAACCAATGTATGTACGAGATATGATGTCTTTCCCTCTATGAGAACACCAAAACCTAATCCTCCACGTCAAAATGGCGATGGATGACCCGGACACTTGGACGTTTTCCCAGGAAAACGTGCCATACGTGGCTGCCGGGGAGATTTAACTACTCTCCAAATGGAACAACCGATATATAGGGCGCTAATGCCACGAAGAGAATTTTGATTTATCGACTTACTTCCTACTGTTACATGAGGAATTTCTCAAAATTTTCACGCGTTTTAGCCGCAAATTCTCAGAAACGGTTCTTGAATAGATTAAAAAAAAATTAAAGAGTTAATTAGAGAACGAATCAAGTACAGAGGAGTAATTGAAGTAAATCATTCGATTTAAGTTAATTAATTAGACAGCGTTAATCTGAATCACTTTTGCCAAGATTTCTCACGGTTATTGCTGAGAATTGACCCACGCACACCCACTTACGTTCTTTAACTTTGCAATCGGATTAACACAAAATTAGAAAAAAACTAAAATTCGTTTTACATAAAGAAATCCCTAAGTACATAATAGTTCTCAAGTTACGGAATGTTTTTTTTTTGTTGCATTGCTTATGCGCAACACTGTAAAAAAATAAAGTTTTCAATTCCAAAGAAAATCTAAACTAAAAACTTTTTCTTCTGTCCATTGATTTGAGTGAGAAATTGCAAAAAGAAGAAATATTCAAACAGCTACTGTTGTGAAATGACAGATGTTGTGTGTAACAGCGTCGCGACGCTTATCATTGAACTGTAACTAAATTGTAATGATACATTCCACCCCTATACTTACACAAATTTTATTACAGAGTATACAGGCCGGAATAAAAGATAAATTTGCTCAAATGAAAAAAAAAAGATGATTAGAATGAGAATATTTACGTTGAAAAAATAACATTTAAATAAAGCATTGCAAATTTATTTTTGTAAAAATGTATTCCGGTTTGGAAATGATCAGTTCGAATAGTAGGCGAAAGGATCGGTCCACTGGATACTGCATGAATTTACGAAGAACACCCTTTGAAATTCTGCCCCTCAATAACTATAATTCTGTCCTAATTATTGTTACAAAAGTTAGTAAGCATGCTTGTCATTTTCTATGGAAATGGGCAAATTTATTGTTTACCGCTATAATCTGGGTGGAAATCTACCCATATGTGGCCATTGATTTATTTTTAAATAACCTGTTGGGCCTATTCAAGCCTTCAACTGCAATTTTGTCGCAGGTTTAATTTAAAAATCGAAAAACGCCCCCGTTCATATTTACTTATAAATACAGGGTGTTTCAAATTTTATTAAAAAAAAACTTTGAGTAATTACTCTGTACATTGACGAGAACATATTTTTAAATCTAGTGTTGATCAAAACAATACTGTTTTCAATTAATCAGTCAGTGTTTTGCTAAACGGTAGGGTGCAAATAATAGTGCAAATTGGGTATAGTGCAAAATGTTGCAGCAAATATTTAAAAGACGCCCTATCCTATTGGATAGATCCGCAAATTATTCATGTATATTGACCGGCGCATTCTCCAAATATGTCGCCTATTGATTTTTTCTTGAAAATTTACTAATTCTTATATGAAACATACCTAAGTAGAAAAAAAAGAATAGAAATAATGTAAATTGTTTTTATTTTATTTATGTTGTAAAGAATTCAAATAAAATAAAATACATATTATGTATTTTATATAAAACTGCAATGTTGTTTACAAATTTAAAACTAAAATGTTACTTAAAACTTTAAAACCACCATTTAATGGAAAATGGAAATAATTTTTAGCTAAAATGTTGTTAACAATTTAAAACACGTTAAAACACATAACACAACTAGTACATTTACAAGTTTTAACAACATTGAGTTTGAACAACATATAAAGTTAAAATTAAAAATAATAATTATTTTTAATTTGATCTTTGAATGAAATTATTTTTGAACAAACATATAAAGTTTGATTTGATCTTGAAATAATGATCTTTGAATGAAATAATTTCATCTTTGAATGAAATAATTATTATTTTTAATTTTAATAAAATAACAGTTCTTTTAATTAAATATTGACAACATTGATACCAATATTTAATTTATTCTTATTATACAAGGTGTTAAAAAAAAACGTTTAAATATTTAAGAGGCATATAGTGCGAACGAAAACAAGTAAAAAAGTTTTAATAAACATAAGTCCGCAAATGAACCGTTTTCGAGATACAGGGTGTCAAACAAATGATTTTTTTCTAGTGTTTTAGCGAACAGTTTGAGATATAGAACTCAGTTGTTGTACACTTATTACTATTAATATTTGCTATGTTTTTAGCATGAAATCAAATTTTTCTCACATGCTATTCACTTTTTTTGACACTCTGTATCTCGGAAACGGTTCATTTGCGGACCCATGTTTATTTAAACTTTTTTACTTGTTTCATTCGCACTATATGTCCCTTAAATATTCAAATGTTTTTTTTACACCTTGTATTATGTTATTTTATTTATTTATTACTCGGAACAATGATGACGCAGATNGGCGATGTTTATATTTTTTTAATTTCAGTCTTTAACTGCGATCCATATTACTACTAATCTCTGTTCATTTTGTCGTTCTAATATTTGTAAAAAAGAATGTTATTACAGATTTCCATTGTTTGAAGTTGTAAGAATAAGTTCCCAATTAATAGATTACGCGATTCCACAATTTGTCCAATTGTAAATAGTATTTTTATATAATAAGTACAAAAAACAAATGGCAACAATAACATGTATGTTATGGCTAAACTATTTCCTCCAGTATTCAATTTAAAAAAGTTTTAGAAGCACTTTTAAAGATCAAAATATTAAACTAAAACAGGTAAATCTCCCATTAGTAGCTCTGTTGGGTTTTCGATCACAAATGTTTCTAATATTTATTATATTCGTTTTTGAATAGTAGGATTTTTTTTTCTTAAGGGCACAATTGAAGTATAAATTTTTCGAATTTAGAAAATTCGAATTCAATTATAAAATTTTAATACATATGTATTATACATTCCCTTGGTATCGAAAACCCAATTTGTAATCTACATTAATTACCTATTTAGTTTTAGATACTGTGATTAAAAAAGAAATGTCGCAATATTTTTTATTTGAGGCCTGAATCTTCTACTGCACTTGTGTGTCCTTTTCTTTATATTCTAGTCTATTTTTACATTTTTTTTAATGAATGTACCTACACCGACATTCAGTGTCGCTTTATACCCGTATGAATGTTTTAGGTAGCTGTGTTAAACCAAATGTACAAAGTGTATTTCTATTACTAGCAATTTGGAATAAAAATCAAATTACAAACTTGGTTTTTGTTAAAAAGATTCAGCCTTATACAAGTGTCCAAGATAAGGAGGGCCACTATGGGGATCTTGGAAATGGTAAGTGATATACATTTGGTTAAATGGGAGAAAAGTTGCATAATCAAAGGCCTAAAAAAATGGCATTTAGAAATCCTTGAACATTTTTTGGTTTTTAAGGTATTTTGAAAAGAAAAACGGAAAAAACTGAATTTTTGGATTTCACAAATTATTTTTTTCTGGCATTAATATTGGACCTAGACCACAAAACAGATGTCACTTCTCTATAGCAACTTTTAATGCCCTTTAAGGTGGCGGTCTTAGTTTTTTTATCTGACGTTTCGTTTTTTTTTCTCTATAGTGGCCCTCTTTATATTGGACACGGTGTATAGTATTAATCGATGTACAATTTTCAAATAATAAAAAGTCCGTAACTTTTAATCGAATTTATTGCAAAAATTGAAGCTCTAAATTTGAACAAGGCCTATGTACTTATTATTGCTAAAAATACTGAGTGTAAAGAAGTGGCCAATTCCAAAAATCTTTCAAACTAACATTAAAGTCAGTATCGACTTTTAGAAAGAAGTGAAACTAGTTGTCTTAATTAATATTTGTACAGAGTCCAGCATATGTAATGAGATGTTTTGAAGATTAAAATAAATATTCCTAATTATGCTGTATCCTGTACATGTGACAAAAGTTAAACATTTAATTGCAAATAGCCTCAAGGCGTATAACAAGATTTTTCTACACTCACTGTTCCAATCTACGTTAAATTTCTCTAATTGACCTAAACCTAAATCAAAATATTCTAAACAATGTGAAAATATCACTTTTCTTTCAAGATATCTATATCACAATTCAACAATTCTTTCACTTTTGTATACTTAAACTTGGTGAGAAAAAAACTGGAAATTGCGATGTACGTCTTGGAAACTAAGAGACAAAGTAAAGCTTGATGGAAGAAGACAGCTGTTCTATAAAATTGTCCCCTAAACGGGTCCGCTTCCAGAGGACACATAATATGGTTCATATTAATTTTCGTAAGCTTAATTGGGAAAACAATCGATAAGTTAGCGATTCATTAAAAATTAATATGTTTACGTACAACTGATACTCCTTGGAGGACGGTAAAATGGTAGGCTACTAAAAGACTGTAAGCCATCACATTCCATTGGACATCTTTCAAGTTTTCAACATTGTAAACTCCTGAAAAAATACTAAAATCATTTTTCACTTCTTTATGTTTGATCTATCAAGATCCAAGTGAGCAACGTAGTTTCAAAACGATATTTTAGACCTACAGTTCTAAAAGAGACAAATTGTACAATTTCCTAGAGCTGTTGTGAGGGATATTAGAGAGATTGCAAACTCAAATAAGTTGTTTGAAGAGATTTTGAATATAGAGTTGACGAGTGATATTTTACAAGGAGTAGGGGGATTTGTATATTTACCTCCAAGTCCCAAAAGATAATAAGGCACTATAAACATTAAGCCATGTTGGACCCAATAAACGGTTGCCTCTAAAGGAAACTAAAAGGACAAAAACTAAATACATAAATGTTTTTTCATTTTTTTGAAATTTTTACCAGCCTAGTGTCCGTTTCGTAGAATACTAATGCCAAAAGCGGTCCATTTAAATAATTTAGATGTATTCGAAATACTTTCGTAACCATTTTACTGGGTTCCGCTATCAATAAATAGATCTAGAAGTTTATTCTCTAAATTTGTAATTTCAAACAAAAATAAAAAATCCGGTACTAACTTGCATTGCAGTAGTGATGTGGCACGGATTGAGCAAATAGATGCCAGTTCTGGATGCGCTTTTAAAGCCAATTTCCATGCCCCAACAAATGCACACTAAGAAAAGCAGTAATTTCCGGCCGAATTTCTCTTTGTGACTATAAGTGATCGTGGGAAGGATGCACTAAACATATTCATAGATTTTAAATTAACCAGGATCCAAGCAAAGTATTAAACGTTCTTTCTATTCTATGTATATGAGTTTGAGTGTACCTTGGGAAAACTCCAACAGAACAGATATGTACATGCAATTAATATTAATATTGTCTCAATCCTTCTCCAGGTGATATTAACATAATTTATGCATTCCTCTCCTGCATACTTTCCAATTGACATATTGATTCCTCCAGTTGCCCAGTCCATAATTGTACTAATGTTGCCGAGTAATTCTCAAATAAAGAAGCCTGATAAAAATCAATAAACAAAATCGCTTGCATTAATTAATTGTAAAACCTTACCGTTTTTTAATAAATATGTAAATAGTCAGTTTTACAATGGAAAAAAAACAATCAAATCCTTATGGAATACGAAAGGCACATGTTTATTCGACATTCTGTCTTTTATGTATAAAATTCAATTTAGGCCATTGTTCTATTTATACGTTACAGATATTATCGAACAGCTGAAACACCAACTAATCTCCAAATGGGGCCTAATCCAGATCAGTTGTGACCTTAACCTTGTCCAAATCCAGACCGAAGCCACACTAGACGCTTGGTGCGTTCTCTTATATTCTAGCGCAAAGCTAAATCATTATTTTCCGGATAGAGAAAAAAAACTGGCAACTTTCCAGATTTTCCAGTTAGTTGCCAGTTTTTATACAAGAACAGTTAAATTAAAATATAACAATGGGATATATTTTTTATATTATAGCTTTAATATGTAAATATTTAAAGCTGTTTTAATCTTTTTGTTAAATTTATTATGTTTTCTTTAAATTGAAATGGTTATAAGGCGACATCTATTAGTAAAAGTGTGTCTTCGGTTCCAATTGATTTTTCTTGTGCGTTAATATCTGTAAACTCTTCGATAAAGTTGGCTATTTGAGGAAATAGATGGAGAAAAGTAATCCAAAGGAAATAATACCAAAATATGTTCTATCTCATTGTCAATCAATGAGAAAAATATGTAGAAATTAGAATGGATAATATATGCAATGTACCTTTTATATGCAGGTTTCTTCCCAAAACAGTTTAGAGCTGATTGCTTTCAGCAAATTAACGCGTTATTAATTTTCTTTAAATCCAGGAAACAATGAAACATCGCAAGTATAAATGGTAAACCTCCAGACTTTTATTCCGCATGTTTATGACAATAGATTTTTGAACAAATCAAAATCTGTCACTAAAAATAATCTTCTAGATAAAATGTGTCATGTACAACTTATAATTTTCAGTTGTTGTATTGCACAAATCTCATTTTTCGAACAAAAAATGGAAAATTGCCCATCCGATTTAGTTTCTGGCAAAAGAAATGCCAAACCAAAGACGCGCAAATCTTAAACCTTTACAAACGATGTGAACTGGTCCAGGTGTTCCAGATCCAAATCCAGATAAAGATAAAAACACACTCTCGGACAAAATTCGTTAGATTTATTGTTGTATTTGCTGGAAAAGTGTTCAAATTGGACGTATTTTCAGTCAGAGATAAAAGATCTTTTGAAAGTGAGTAGAAAAATAAAACAAATTCCACATTTATATTAAAAACAAAAATGGAAAGTTGGATTATTGATTGTTATATTTAATTGGAAACTTCGATACATCCATCGGAAATTTTCAATATTAATGCAATATAATTTTGAGAAAATAATAAATTGTCGAATCAGTAAACCCGATTTCCTGATCGCTGTTTATACGAATGAAAGACAGGGTAGGTCTATAAACAGCCCCAGGGTCGCAAGGGCATCCTGCAAAACACCTGCCGGTTCGCATCATTCCAAGACTACAAAACCTCAGCTTCAAGATTTTGGGATTTCACACTTCTGTTCTTTCTTTGTTTATGGACCGCACTCGGTCTACACATTCTAGGTAATTTCCATTTAACAATTACATGTTCAAAACTGGGATTTCTTTTGTTTTACAATGAACACTGGTTGAACAGACCTTTCCAAATGTTTACCCACATATGTAACACTAACGTATGTAAAATAAAAACTTAAACCTAGAGCCTGAACGAAAATTTTCTAAAATAATTAACGAATAACACAACAGGAAGTATTAATTTCAATTGAATAGACACATAGCCATAAATCAAGCAATGCAAGAACAATTGCTGCAAAACTAAAACAAAACGCCGTCGTCAATTGAGGTGGCGCCTGGCTACTTTGTCAAACCGAGTAACCAGGAGGTGACGTCACTTACACGAATTGAGCCTCTATGGACAAAAATCACTGCGTCATTACGCGTCTGGGTTTTAAATTAACGTAAATAAATATAGGAAATGTTAGAGAGCATTTTTAGTCATCACCCTGTAATCATTGCAATAAAACTTGTAAAAGCTTAAATTGAAAGAGATAATGCCCGTATGAATTTTCGAGTCTGGTAAATATTAATCAAACGTAAACGTAAATAATTAAGGGAAATTAATGATTTGACGTATCAGAGTTGGTTTAATTAACATTTAATTAATTAATGGGTAAAACGGCCGATAACTCTGTAGTAAAAAAAACAACAACGCCCATTACAGTCCAGACGATGTGGGTCCGATTTAAAAATCGTTTATGAGATTTTAAATTACGACTATTTTCTTTCGTTGCTGCAATAAGGGCTAATAATGATCTGACGTTATAATGACACTATAAAATTATATCTTTTACTTTTTACAATGATTAAGGCCCTTTTGATAAAACACACAACCATAGACAAAATTATAACTCCATGGGTTCGGCAAGGAAAATCTGTATTGAAAGATTTTCAAAACCAATGTATGTACGAGATATGATGTCTTTCCCTCTATGAGAACACCAAAACCTAATCCTCCACGTCAAAATGGCGATGGATGACCCGGACACTTGGACGTTTTCCCAGGAAAACGTGCCATACGTGGCTGCCGGGGAGATTTAACTACTCTCCAAATGGAACAACCGATATATAGGGCGCTAATGCCACGAAGAGAATTTTGATTTATCGACTTACTTCCTACTGTTACATGAGGAATTTCTCAAAATTTTCACGCGTTTTAGCCGCAAATTCTCAGAAACGGTTCTTGAATAGATTAAAAAAAATTAAGAGTTAATTAGAGAACGAATCAAGTACAGAGGAGTAATTGAAGTAAATCATTCGATTTAAGTTAATTAATTAGACAGCGTTAATCTGAATCACTTTTGCCAAGATTTCTCACGGTTATTGCTGAGAATTGACCCACGCACACCCACTTACGTTCTTTAACTTTGCAATCGGATTAACACAAAATTAGAAAAAACTAAATTCGTTTTACATAAAGAAATCCCTAAGTACATAATAGTTCTCAAGTTACGGAATGTTTTTTTTTGTTGCATTGCTTATGCGCAACACTGTAAAAAAATAAAGTTTTCAATTCCAAAGAAAATCTAAACTAAAAACTTTTTCTTCTGTCCATTGATTTGAGTGAGAAATTGCAAAAAGAAGAAATATTCAAACAGCTACTGTTGTGAAATGACAGATGTTGTGTGTAACAGCGTCGCGACGCTTATCATTGAACTGTAACTAAATTGTAATGATACATTCCACCCCTATACTTACACAAATTTTATTACAGAGTATACAGGCCGGAATAAAAGATAAATTTGCTCAAATGAAAAAAAAAAGATGATTAGAATGAGAATATTTACGTTGAAAAAATAACATTTAAATAAAGCATTGCAAATTTATTTTTGTAAAAATGTATTCCGGTTTGGAAATGATCAGTTCGAATAGTAGGCGAAAGGATCGGTCCACTGGATACTGCATGAATTTACGAAGAACACCCTTTGAAATTCTGCCCCTCAATAACTATAATTCTGTCCTAATTATTGTTACAAAAGTTAGTAAGCATGCTTGTCATTTTCTATGGAAATGGGCAAATTTATTGTTTACCGCTATAATCTGGGTGGAAATCTACCCATATGTGGCCATTGATTTATTTTTAAATAACCTGTTGGGCCTATTCAAGCCTTCAACTGCAATTTTGTCGCAGGTTTAATTTAAAAATCGAAAAACGCCCCCGTTCATATTTACTTATAAATACAGGGTGTTTCAAATTTTATTAAAAAAAAACTTTGAGTAATTACTCTGTACATTGACGAGAACATATTTTTAAATCTAGTGTTGATCAAAACAATACTGTTTTCAATTAATCAGTCAGTGTTTTGCTAAACGGTAGGGTGCAAATAATAGTGCAAATTGGGTATAGTGCAAAATGTTGCAGCAAATATTTAAAAGACGCCCTATCCTATTGGATAGATCCGCAAATTATTCATGTATATTGACCGGCGCATTCTCCAAATATGTCGCCTATTGATTTTTTCTTGAAAATTTACTAATTCTTATATGAAACATACCTAAGTAGAAAAAAAAGAATAGAAATAATGTAAATTGTTTTTATTTTATTTATGTTGTAAAGAATTCAAATAAAATAAAATACATATTATGTATTTTATATAAAACTGCAATGTTGTTTACAAATTTAAAACTAAAATGTTACTTAAAACTTTAAAACCACCATTTAATGGAAAATGGAAATAATTTTTAGCTAAAATGTTGTTAACAATTTAAAACACGTTAAAACACATAACACAACTAGTACATTTACAAGTTTTAACAACATTGAGTTTGAACAACATATAAAGTTAAAATTAAAAATAATAATTATTTTTAATTTGATCTTTGAATGAAATTATTTTTGAACAAACATATAAAGTTTGATTTGATCTTGAAATAATGATCTTTGAATGAAATAATTTCATCTTTGAATGAAATAATTATTATTTTTAATTTTAATAAAATAACAGTTCTTTTAATTAAATATTGACAACATTGATACCAATATTTAATTTATTCTTATTATACAAGGTGTTAAAAAAAAACGTTTAAATATTTAAGAGGCATATAGTGCGAACGAAAACAAGTAAAAAAGTTTTAATAAACATAAGTCCGCAAATGAACCGTTTTCGAGATACAGGGTGTCAAACAAATGATTTTTTTCTAGTGTTTTAGCGAACAGTTTGAGATATAGAACTCAGTTGTTGTACACTTATTACTATTAATATTTGCTATGTTTTTAGCATGAAATCAAATTTTTCTCACATGCTATTCACTTTTTTTGACACTCTGTATCTCGGAAACGGTTCATTTGCGGACCCATGTTTATTTAAACTTTTTTACTTGTTTCATTCGCACTATATGTCCCTTAAATATTCAAATGTTTTTTTTACACCTTGTATTATGTTATTTTATTTATTTATTACTCGGAACAATGATGACGCAGATGTCAATCGTGATGGTCTGGAATTAAATATCATTCTTCTGGAATGATACTCAACTCGAGATCATCACGATTGACGTCTGCATCAACTTTTTTCCATAATTTATTGAAATCCATAACGTTTTTAATTTTTTTGAGCCACGCATTAAATTCAAGATCATTATCAGTTTCTAAAAACACAGTTTTTTACATACACTCATAACAATTTCCAATTTGATCATCTTCTTGTTTGAACGGTACACTTTTTTTGCTTTAGTGCATTTACGTAAATTCAGTTCATCTACTAGGGACTTGGAATATTTACTGGGTACGTATTTATAACATTTAAAATAGCCATTTTCCATGATACACCATCTCAGATTAAAATTTCCTGGAATTTTGTTTTTTATAATTGCAATTTTTAATTTTCCTTTCATTCCAGGTGGCCACTTTGGTTTAACTTCAATTTTCGTAGACAACCAGCAGTTATTTTCAGCGTCAGTTGGAAAGTCCGGATGTTGCAAAATCAATTTATTCCGTCTCACGTTCTTCATCGTTATGTGAACCTCTCCTACCATTTTCATGGAAGGTTTCTTTTTAAAACATGAACATATATACGCAAACGTTTTAGGACTGCGTATGGAATATAACGTCGCTTGGATGTCAAAGTTCGAATCGACAATTTTAAATTGAAACTGATCGTCGAAGTTTAATATTCCATCCCTATCGGGCACGCCTAGTTTGGTTATATAGGCAGTGCAATCATGTGTAAATATGCACACGTAGTGTTTGTTGCATAAAAAGGAATTTCTCAATTGAACAAAACTAGTTGTGTTTGTCAGAGTTAAGTTGGCTTGAAAAAAATAGTTCTTCGGTTCATTTTGAAATTTTACATTGAGGCTTTCTCGAATGTCATCCAGTTTTTTTCCTGTAGAAGAATAAAATAATTAATTAATTTTTCATAAATTTAATGTAAAACTTACGGGCAACAAAACGAATTCTCTGGTTTTCTCGATTTTTCATCTGCCTGCGTAAATCAGAGCAACGTGATCGACATATTTGAACAATCTTTTGCGTTCGCTTGACAATTTTTTCAAACGAACGCCGAAAATCGTTTCGAATTATTGAATGACATCTGGAGCGTTCTTCGGTTTCCGAAGGCACTTCTTCATCCTCCACAGCAAATACATGATGATCAGTATTTCGATTGCCCTGAAATAGAAATTTCAACTATACATGCAATTTCAAAACCAAAGGTGCATTCACATCATAACATAATGTTGTGCAACGCTTTCACATACTAAGTCGCAGTTTTAGAGTCTAAATTGTGACAGTTTTGTTACATGTAGGTAATAAATTTGGACTTAGCATGACAAAAAAATATATTGGTCCTAGTCGAATCGTCGAAATTAGAAAATTTTTGGATCGAAAAGTGTACAGAGTGTATCAACGAGATTAAGACGAGGAACTATTTCTCAATTTGTCAGAATTTTTTCCAAAAAACGATGATAGGAATAGGCAATCGATGTAATTTTTTTCAATAAAATCCGAAAATGAGACTTAAAAGTTAATTGACCACCTTAAAACAAAAGAAATACAAGACAATCTTTATACTTTTTAAATGGAGCGGAGTATTTTGTAATTGATATTTGAAAAGTTCGCATTTTTATGCATGTTTCAATCTTAATTTTTCCGCAACATTAATAGTCGCTAATTATAATAAATTAATTTAGTTTCATTTCTAAATTTATTTATCTGTTTAGTAATAATAAAACCATAGAAAGTAGTGAGTAACCATAGAAACAAAATTTCATGTAACGTGGTTTTATTGCGAATATCCAACGGGATATTTCGATACACTCTATTTTAGTGACAAAAAGTTTATTTGAAAATATAAATAACTAATCATAATATTAGGTATATAAACTAATAATAATTAATTACTTATTACTTTTACCTAACCTATTATCTGAAATCTTGTTTCTATGGTTACCTATATTAACTGCATTATTACTAGAACGGTAATTTGANATTTCACGTTGTAGTCCGAAGGTTAATTCTATTCACTAAATTTTTTTGTACAAACAATAATACTGTCCGAATGCCCTGACGGAGCCAATTCCAAAAATATTTATCTAGAGTTGAGAAAAAAAAACCTGAAGTGAGCAGAAATCATGAGCCAAAGTCTCAACAGTATAAATCCTACATTTTTAAAAATTATAAAAAAAACTCTCGTGGGAACATAGCTATGAATGTCACTGATAAGTAGTAAAAATTTAAGTTAAAAATATTCACAATTATTAGAGATATTTGGTCCTAAATGTGAGTCTTATTTTTATATAAATAAGAAGCGAATCTCGATGTCCCTCTAAAGAAAATGTGATTTACTTTTTCAACTTTCACACCCTGTATCTCGGTTATTATTAATTTTTGGTATAACATAAATTTGGCTAAATCACATTACCTTTACGTCAATAATCCACCATTGCTATGTGTCCCATTATTCAAGACTCACCCTATACAATAACACGAGTTGGTCCGGCAGACATTGTTCGGACCTCTCAGTGATCAAAATTGCACTGTAAATAACACAGTTACAGGGGTGTTCTGCTCTTAAGTGAATCGCCCTGTATCTTTCCTATCATATCTTAGCTATGAATCATTGTTTCGACAAAACAAATATATTGTGAGAATGTTACCTCAATCCGTCAAGTCATTCGAGAGTTACACGATCACTAACAAACGCATCAGTCATTATACAAGGTGATTTTTTTAAGTATGACCTGTAAATATATCTTTTATCAGTTTAAAAAAAATTTTAAGATAAAAAAGTGTTGTATCAAGGAAAATTCCTCCTCGACAAAACTTTTCTCCCATAAATGCCCATTTGTTCCAAAACTATCGATTGAATATGAACTGTTTTCAAGTAAAAACATGTTTGTTTTCAGCAATAAATCAGAATCTGTCAAAAATAAAGGATTATTATTTAAAAAAGTACAGTTGACCTTGATTAATACCTGGAGATGATATTGGATTTCCCCCTTCATACAATACTTTTTATATTTGATATTTGTTTTTTCTAAAACTGATAACTTCAGAGACATTTACGAGTCATACATAAAAAGCTTACTTTGTATATACAGGATATTTCAGAATAAGTCTGAGTCTTTCGACAACGGTTTACTGTAGATTCCTGTGACCGAAACAAGAAATAAAGTTGACATGTCCAAATGCATTTTGTTTTTGTGATACAGGGTGTTGAAATTTAAAAAAAAGTTTTTATTTTGTAATTTCGAAACAGTTTAACATTTTTTAACGAAATTTTGTATATTAGTAGGTTTAATCTAAAAGTTACTAGCTTTAACCCATTAATGCTCATAATCCCCATTTGGGGATTTTAGAATTTGACATATATTGTTACATAATCATTTATCCATAAATATAACTTTCCCAATAAAAATTTTCAAAAAAAAAACATTTGGGCGTTAATGGGTTAATCATTGATCAGTGATAGAAATATGGTTGTCAGGTGTTCGGTTTACTAATAAAAAATTGTAATACTTAATATTCATTTAAAATAGTCCATCACATACGCCTAGGAGTTCTGCAAGTTTTTTGTCTCTTCTTAGTTTGTTGTATTTCAAGCAGTTTAGAAATAAAAATATTTTTTTGTTAATTGCATTTTTAGGATTCAAGAAAAATAAAAAGTTTTTCATTTTTCCCTTCATAAGCTATTGAGATATTTGAATCAAATTTTCTATGCAAATTTAGAATAATCAATGGGTGTAAAATAAAAAAGTCCTAGTCTTTATAAATTTATCAGTGGCGGAGGTAAGAGGACTGTCAATTAAAATATCCTATATCTCAAAAATAAAGAGTATTTAAATATATGTTTATATAAACTTTTTTTTATATCGGTCACAGAACCTACAGTAAATAATGGGTAGACTTATTCTAGAATACCCTGTATAAAGATATTTAACCCATCAGTTCCTAGAGTTATATTTATATGTATATGGAACGCTTGTACAACATTTAAACGATTTAGCATAGGATTCATACCTAAAATCTGGACACTAAAGGTTTAAGGAAAAAAGTGAATTTGTCTTTGACCGATTTCACGATTTTACATAAAGAAAAACTTCTTCTAAACTAGTTTTCTAATATATCACGCAACTTATTTTTCTAATACATACGCAGTTAATTTTTTAAATGGTTTATAACTATCACAAGGAAAACGGAGAAGTTTTCTTGCTTAGAGTCATTTTTCACCAAATTGTTAAAGGTTAGAAATACTTATAAACAATATGTTTATTTATTTAAGAACATATTTATTTTTTTACAAATTGATTAAGCAATTCATCTTTTTATTATATTGAACCTAAGGTTGGTTTAACAAGAGATCATGTTTGTTTACGACATGGGTCAATTGTTTCCAATTAGGCAACTCAGAGATTTAATTTATCCAGATTAGAATAACAATGACTTCATATTTTTTTTTTGTCAAAATGTGACTCATAAATCCAAACCTTTTAATAGAATTTTACTGGAAAGATCCAGTAGATAAAGATGAAAATTGCGTTAGACTTTAGACTAGGGTTCCACTAACTGGAATAAATATAAAATGTAAACAAAATTTAATAAAATACTCACATTTTAAGTTGATTGTATATGTTATCAAAATAATCGGTAGTATTTGCAAATCAGTTTGTAGCAGTAGGAGAATATACTTTCGATGTTAAAGTATTTCACCAGAAAAAAATCAAGAGGCGTTAAATCGAATCGTCTTGGTGGCCAATTTACGGAAGCATTATTTCCTGGTTCAATCTATCTATTAGAATATGTTTAATTAAAATGCGTATGTGATGGCGCCACGTGGTACATGAATGCAAGGTATCATAAATTAATTTTTTGAAATGACACCGTACATATAAGGAAAATTTTACAAAAGATAAAAAAGTTCCCAAATCAAATAAATTATTTAACGAAAAAAAAATTGGCAACCATAGCCACCTTGATAACGAAAATACAATTGTTTATGAGGCGAATCGATGGTTTTTCCAAAACATAATACTTTAAAACAACCTTTTTTGAAATAAATCTGTCAGTTGACGATACACAAATATACATTAAAAGTATCGGATTTAAAGAAGAAACCTTCCAACGGTCAAACGAGGTATTTTGAGATATACCCAAATGAGGCCAGATCGTTTTTTTCTATTTTGACCTCCAAATTTCGGGTTTACCTTTTGTAGGGTAATTTTCAGGACAAGCTGTATAGTTAGTTCGTTTGGACGGAACCCGGCCTCTATGAGTTCATAAATTGGTTTTGTTTTCTATCTGAACGAAAAACCTCGAGGGGCGAGAAACCGGCGATTCCTTTTCCATTCCTGTATTTGCATATTATTACCGTTTTGGATTCTCGTTTTCTACACGATTGCTTTGTGCCACCCGAGGTGTTTTCCGAATCAGAATTGGACTGGTTAATAATCGATGAGACTTGAAATGGAAAAAATCCATTTAAAAAAAAAAGCGAAAATCCAAACGAATACAAATTCAAATGGATTGTTTTTTGAATACGAAGATCACTCATGAAGTTATGCAATTTTCCTATGCAATTTCAGATACTTATATTACTTTACAGAATTGTCATAGTTTCGTTAAGATTTTAACAGGATTAAAACGTTAAATTTTATAACAGGAAGAGTACCTCACAGAGTTAGTACCTAGAATTGTCTATTCGCAGTTGACCCTTTAAAGCTGCAGTCTAAGACCTCAATTAACAGGGCCGTTGAAAAGCCCATTTGTGCTAAGAGTCTCAGTTCTTTTTTTAAATAAACCATAAGTTAAATTTTATCCTTCGTCAGTCACAATGCCATCGTTAATTATTTTGGCATGATTTTAGCGTTCAAGTTTTTAATTTCTATTTGTTTAATTTTTTTTGCATTTTCCTTTTCACTTGTTTGTTTCTTTATGGGTCCCTCAGTACACCCTGGGTTCAGGTACTCTTACTTCCAGCCCTTCCTTCCTTTCCCCTCTCGTCGGGCCTGACAATGAAAAGGACTCTTTGTTTTTTTATACGTAAAATTCTCTGTCAGATTTGCGGTGTCAATCTTAAAATATGCACACCGATCTTCGTGGAAAATGAAAAATATTTATAGGTATACATAAAAAAAATATAATTTTACGGTTTAAATTCTCTCACGGTTTTCAAATGTAATCGTTTTATCTACCATCATAATCGGAACAAATGAAAAAGATGCGGGATCGTCAAAAGTTAATTTTTAAGCAAAGACAGCTGTAAAAACAATAAATTATTAAAAATTCATTCAGTTAACATCTCATTTTTTTTACTGTTTTATAATTTATAGACTTTTGCTGTAATTTTACTAATGGTACATAATAAATAAGTCGTCATTACTAGCAATAAATAATTTACTGTTAATAACAATTAATTCCTCACAAAAATAAATTTAATAAATAATATAAATCTTGCATTAGATTAGGAATCCTTTTATTACTTTATTGTAAAGAAGGATTTGTAATTGTCAAAACGAGGGTTACTGCAAAAGTGTTTAGTTAAAAAAAAAAAGAAAATGGAAACAGAAAAAGTCACATGATGCCAAGCTAGGTAAATAGGGTGTAGTTTAACATTCTGTAGTAACAGTGTTGTAATAGTATATTCAACGAAGCGCACGAAGATCTGTTCTGGAAAGACAATACTTCACCCCAAAATGATATTTTCTCAAAGTTCGGTTCGGTGATGGTGATAGCGTATTTGGGTTTCTTTACATGCGGGAATTCAAATTAAGCACTGTTTTAAAGTTTTTATTTTCTTAACAGGCCGAAATCTACATAAAATCCTTTGAAGTCATCCAGATGGTTGAAAAGGCTGCTGCTGTGTGCCATCCTGCTGTTGGAGACGGGGAATGCCACGGGCGTATCGCATTTGCATTGCGAAGGGGTTGCTGAAACGGGGGGCGGAGCTCACAGATATTCCCATCTAAGTTTTGTCTTTGTGCTTGAAAAATATTTATATTGAGGGAATTGCTTTACTAACTCCCTCTTAACTATTTTCGTCTACGTCAAATAACAAGGTAGTAATTTAAAGATTAAGCCTTTTGTACGTTACAAATGGGGCCGAATTTTTGGTTGATATAAAAACTTTCCAACCACATTACACTCAAACGCCCTCCAACTCTTTATCAAATGAAACTTTCTTTTTTTTATTTGGTTATTGAGGGCGCCACTTTTGTTGTCACCGTAAAGTTTTTGCAGAATTATGTAACACTGTAGCGATTCACCCATTCATATTATGAAAAGTATGATTTAATGTTGTGATTTTGATGATGAGGAATTGTTAAGAAGTTGAGGGGAGGTAATATTGTCAATTGTGGTGATTTTTAGGAATTGCAAAGCTACATATTATAAGTATTGATGTATCATGTCATTCAATTAAATAATATTGGTACTGGTTAATACCGTGCTATAAATCGATGTTTATAGTGGTTTTGTTATTTCGCTTGATAGTTCCTCAGCTTCAGATAGAGATCAAGAATTATCAATAACAGTCACATTCGATAATTTATAATTCATTTTAAAGGATGTTCTATGAAAGGAGGAATGAAACTTAAATCAACACTGTAATACGATTTCTTATTTTTTTCGAATTATTTTGTAACTGTTAAGTTCTTTCAAGTACTTACTCTGTATATAGGCAAATTCTTAATCTTAAGTGTTTTATTTTTTAATGAATATTGATTCTTTCAAAAAAATTCAATGGAAAATTGAAAGTTTTATCAAACGACTTACAAACACACATAGGGTTCCATTAAAGGATATTTGGATAATGGTAAAATTGTGAGAAATTGGCAACGTTGCAGAAATTTACACTTTACTTCACTATTTATTTTTATTTTTTTGCCTGAAACGAATATCTTTTGTAGTTTTAGAGTTAAAAGCCGGTCATTTAACCGCCACAGGGATTTCCTAGAACGAAAATACCATAAATTTTACAATAACTGTATCTACCTCGCAGCAAAAATTTGTTCTTGAAAAGTACCAATTGACAGTCGAGAGCCCTATTTATACTTGAAGACACAGAACCATCTGGGTCCTTTTTTAAAATAAATAACAGGCACAGCTAAACAGTTGAATCGGGGAAAAATATCTAAAGATATTAAAAGTCATTGGACTCTTTCTAATTACGTATGTGAATTGCCATAATTAGAAATGGGATTATCAATAATGTATAGTTAACGCTCGATTGTCCTAGATATTTTAAACTATCGATAGTTATCGATTTAAAACTTTAAATTCCTAGCGCAATCGCCGTCAAATTTTCTCACGGGTATGTTCTGTATTTGTATCCATAAAAATACTGATTTTTCTGACAGATGACTGATATACCGAAAGTCTTTTGTTAAAAATTCAAATTTTTGCTTTGGTATGCTGTGAGTTTTACTATGATGTGTAAATAATGAACAACGTCTCTCCCAAATCAAATTCTCGGCAATGAGATTTGAACAATTAAAGTCACTTAAGTAGTTTGACTTAAGCAAGAGTAGTGCCACCACCAGCAGCACTATGTGATTCATACGTCGTAAAATATGGTGACATCATCGTTGTTCGCGTTTTGGGTCAGGGGATCGTGCGAATCTGTCGTGAGGATTTGCCGGCCGACATGTGGGCCGTTCTAATTGAGCACACACTCTAACCGAGTTATAGAGTTTAATTGTAAACAGTCACACATTCATTGATGATCGTTGATTGTTCTTTTTACGATTCCACATTAGCATTTGAATAACAAAAGAAACAGAAGAAAGAAAAGACGCACACAACCGGTGAAAATTGCATCATATCAAAGCAACGACGATAATATTCAAATAGGGGTTTTCAATTTTCCCGTTCTCACACAGACAATCTTCCCGAAAGATTTCCTGGTGGCGAATTAAAGAGGCGTATGCGATACGATATGGCGTCTTTGTCGGTTCAACGAGATCCAGTCAATCTAGGGGGCCCGGGGAACCGATTCCAACGTCTCCGGGGTGTCGTGTACGCGCGGAATTGTGGCGTTTTTGCATTGCAAATGGACCTTTCGTCCCAGTTTAATTCGACCCTTAACTGAAAAATGGCGATTTTCAAATTCAAAATTAGAATGTTATGAGATTGGATGGTTTCACAATTCGTTTCTTTGGAACCTCGTAACGGTTAGGTTCTCAGTTTTAATAAAAAAAATGTCTATTTTCTGCTTGGAATAACCGAACCAAAAAATAGGCTAAGCGATTTTTCTAAAGAATAAAAGGTCGACTGTAAAGGGAGACATTTCTGATGCACTTTAACTGGATTGCTACTGCACAAGGATATTTGTATTCCTGGTTTATGAGAAAAATATTATTCAAAGATACAAACATAAATTTCAGGATGTGGTTCTGGAATACACTTTTAGTGGATTTTTTCAAATGGGCGTGAGTAAAATGAGTTACAAAGTTGGAAAACTAAAAAGCGTTCTCAGTAGATTAAAAACATATCTTTTGATTTCCCTTTATTTTCTTCATACTTTTTTTTATTGATTTTTCAGATCTTCCGAAAAATCAGTTGATGTTGTTTGTTATTTCCACATGTCTCTTAGGTCGGTGGATTATAGAAGAGGCTCAGGTGGAACGAGTCGAAGCTTTTACGTAGAGTGCAATCTGGGGAAACTAGGAAAGTCCACTTTCGTAAAATCAGCGAACAACAGAGAAAAGAGAGAATGCACTTAACTCGATTTGCAGTTTACGGGCACGGGGGCCTTTTCATCCAACAAAAACGCGATTTCATTCGATTAAAATCCTTTCTATCTTCCTTTCGACAATCCAATAGGACTAACAACTTTTTTATTAGATCACCAATATTCTATGTACATGTGTTATGAGCGACGATTGATTATACCTTTGAGAACATGAACGTTATGCTATTTCTTACATGAATACTTATTGTACAGTGTTTTACGTGGGCGATTCCAAAAGTTTTTTAGGAAATCTTAAAATGAAGCCTTAATTTACGATCGTTCCCTCTTGTCCTATTTAATTCAGGAAATAAACGATTACCTCACTGGTAATAAATATGTGTGGGAGTGACGCAAAGATAAACCAAAATCTATCATTTTTATGAACGCAAAACAAACCTGGACGAGGGTAAGTAAATATTGCGTTGGCATTGTTTAACCCTACGTAACCCCCGACCTCACGTAATATTGTGGGCCTTATCTAACGTCATCGGGGCACGCAACCCCCTATTCGACCGACCCCTTTTTTTAATGCAATTCATTTACTAAATGCATTTTGATCTGAATATTCACATTTGTTTTTTTCTGGTTGAAGAATGGACTTTTGTAACATAGGAATTGCCATTCAGAATTTTTACAAGAATATGCATGAGTTATTCGATTAATAATTTTAGTAATAGTTGTCGCTGGTGTAGCTCCTTAATATTCATTAATATATGATAAAATAAAAATGCAACAAAAACTGGAAGAAACAGAAACAACGCAGAGAAGTTAATAACGTTAATTCGACGTATTAGTCTCGGTCAACGGAAAACAACAACAAAGAAAAATCTCTCTGTCTTTTCCGGAGACATTCTAATTATCGGGACGACCATTTCCGGGACGCAAAAAACCAGGATAATAATTCGGGGTCGCCCCCTCCCCCCTCGAATTAATGAAACAGCCCTCAACTTCTCCAGTATTTGGCTTGGATGGTGTCTTTCAGTTCAACGCCTCATTAACTTTATATACAGTAATAGAGCCACTACAGAATGGGTTTATATACCATTTCTTATTATTTTATTCAATTTGTATGCAGCGCATCTAGAAATTGCGACTTTATTGTAATAACTAACTGGTAATAGCGAAACAAAAATTGAAACAATATTGGATCGAGTTGAAATTGTACATTTATTACGTATAGACGGAAGGGGTTTAATTTTCTGGACAACGGGTGGTTTACGCCAGAGATAACCAAATCGAATACTAATAATGGGACAGAGATTAAAGATTTTTGACAAAAAACAAATTTTCTGTTTGCAACCTATAATATATTTCGTCTATAAATAGATATTATTATTGCAGATTTAGTTGCTAATGAGATTTGTCATGGATTTGGTCAGTAAAGAACCCTTTTTAAGCCGCTTCACAGGTATTGTAAGTCAAATTTACGATGCAGCTTTTATGAAAAAATATCGAGAAAGTAAATGTATTATGTCAAAGAATCAACCCCATATTATTTACAACTTATTTTTTTTTTAATTTAATGCAATAAAGCAGACGCTATCAATATTTGGATAGGCAGATAAAAAACTACCAACATTTTATCCGGTTGTATATGTAGATATATCAGCGTTAACCGGTACTATAAACAAAGATTAATTTTTATTAGGGTTGCAATAAAACTGGCATAATTTTTAGCCCTACAGCCAATATATAACCTTAGCGAGTGTCGTAATTACGATCTCAATTTTTAAAGAATATTGCTAAATTTTATTCATGATTTATTGTTTTAATGAACGAATAAAGATAAATATAGTAGTAAATCTTTACCAAGGCTTATACCCTGACAGAATTAGCTCGAATCGAAATGTCATTTGAATTTAGTGGCTGAAAATCAACTTTAATGATAACTTAAGATCAAAAAACGAACCAGTTAGACTAAAAATGAAAACATAATCGTAACATGTGTGTAATTTTAGATTGTCATTGTCTAATACCATGTATTAGACAATGATGAAAAATTTTGGTCACTAGGTAAAACATCTAGAGAGTACTTTACGTTGACCTCGAGTTTCATAGCCCACATAAATGTAGGAAATCTTAGAAGGTTGGTTGCAAATGCTGTTAGTGAACTAACCTAAGAAATGCTCGATGAAACTGTGATGAGTTCGATTGACTTCATACTCCTATAAAGTCACAATGTTTTTTTTTGTCATAGAGTTTATTGAGAAGATGTATGTTTAGGTGCAAAGTAGATTTCATCAAACCCTCCCCTTTAATTAATAATCTTTCAATAATAATGAATCATATTCAAGAGGTTGCAGGTAAAAATTGAACAACAATCATTAAAAAAAATCAAGATTGAAAAACAACCAAAAACAAACTGAAAAAGTAAAAAAGAAAAATGTTCTTTTGTCCACGAAACGACGGCGTTAATTTAAAAATATCTCTTTCCACGTGGGGTGCATTTCACTCACTCTCACTCTGGATCCCTAGAGGATTGCATGGAAACTACGTTAAATTATGGGCCGCCTCCTGATTTAATCTTTCCCATAAATGAATTGGACGAAGTCGAGTAATTGATGAACCTCTTTTGCTTGATTCTTGAATCGTTATCCAGCTAATTACTGCGCAAAGAAGAGGAAAAATACCGTAGTGTACTTACTATAAATTGTGTGAAATCTATTAGTGCATCAATTAGTGGCGCGCTTGCAAGTCACAGTGTTAATTATTCATTAACATCGAACAAGGGCGGAAGGAGGACGGGTGAGGAAAAGCGAGTTCTGTGTGTGTGAAAACGATCAACGCATCTGTCTACAAAGCTTTTATTAAACTTAATTTTCAGGATTGCTCTCTCCTTCTCTCTCTCCCTCTCTGTATATCATGATAGTTTAGTTTTATTTTGGATCACCATTTCCGTCTGGCCGGCTGTTGCTAATGAGGATTTAATTAATATACTTCATTCATGAATGAATTTCATACTTGTATATATATAGAAACTTCAATTTACGCCCAATGTTGACAGGTTAAGAACTGATGGTAGCTTTAACTTGAAAGAATAGTATTTTGGCATAGGTTTAGTTTCAGAAATTCGAAAAAACATACGTTTGGGGCTTAAAGTCGAAGGGAATGTTATATCAAAACGATGATTGAAGTGATTTTTTTGCATGTTTCATTGTGAAATAACTACTTACGACATTTCTAAACGTCATAGACGTAACATAAAAAATGTACAACATACTTATTTATATTACTGGATGCAGGTCCGACACTGATAGCTTAATCATCCAGATCTGACTGAATGCACAATTATTCAAAACCACTGAACGGAATATCAAAACAAATACTCAATAGAGATTTTGATTTGATAAGATATGCCTACTTAATGATATTTTAACATTTGATCCGCCTAATGAGCGGAACTATAACAAAATATCATAAAAAAGGTATTCAGAGACAACAGTGTTAATATTTGTCCAAAAATGAAGCTTATTTTAGTAATAATTTTCGCAGGTATGTAAATATCTACGTATTTTTACTTCTAGTTTTAATTTTTTCGAAGCATCTTTGACAAAATTACAACAAACTGAAGCCGCTATAGATAATCCTAGACTATTGCAATGGTTTAAAAATTGTCAATTGGAATCTGGAGCGAGTAATGAAGATTATGAAACCGTTAAATTGCGGAAAGTACCAACAACACCTGAAGGTACGTACTAACTGTTTAACAACTTTTAAACCTAAAGACATTTTAGGAATATGCATGGTGCAATGCTTATTTACAAAGCTCCATATAATTGATAATGGTCGATTTAATGAACGCGGTTTTGTGATAACATTTTCACCTGTGGCCAGAGGTGATCTAAGAAAATTAGGGATATTAAAAGAAATTGCTTCCGAATGTCAAAAAGAAATTGTTGATGTTGATGTGGATACTTGCAATATAACCGAAAAGGTACTACACTGTTTTGCCAGAAACAAAAATAAATTAGATTTGAGTAGAAGGAATTGAACCCTTTGTTTGTGGTCTCAGTTGCAGATGGAATCATCTTATATTTTTTTCATTATTATTTGTTTTATTGTTCGTAACGATATCGAAATGATCTGAAAAATTAAATACTCCAAGAGAACTGGGTAGTTTTAACGAACAAGGCCTAAGGGATAATTAATCGGCGGTGAAACAGTCGTAAATCAATTTAAAACCGATTAGAAGGAAATTGGAATAAGTAGAGGAAGCGACGGTCCTGCTAATTGCCAACAGCAGGATTAACTGTCAATTAAATAATCTAACCACCAATCAGGGAAACAATGGTCCTCCCTTATTGACGATCAAAAATTACTGCAACTTATTCCCCTAATAAAAACTGACTTTAGCAAGAACCATATACAGGATGTTCATTTTTCCAAAGAGCTATTTTAGCAAATTGTAGCAAGAGAATTCAATCAATCAAAGTAATAAAGTGAAGAATAAGAAAATCTTCAATTCACTGTATTTTGATTAAGTCGATGGGGGGTCTCGCCAACGGGACCTCGATAAAAGTTATTATTGGTCTGGCAGCTGAAATCTCGGCCCCGCCTTCCACCATTGTCCTGCAGTGATTGCGGGACCCCAAATCACGACTCCTTCACTCCTCGTTCTGATTGCACCTTTACAAAGCTCGACTCGAATGGGCTTGCTATTCAAACCAGTCTCTATTTTGCTTAAAAATCTGTTCATTCTTTTTAATCAGATTTCTTTTGTTATAACATTAATTCAACAATAAAAGCATTTTTAAGTAAATATTATAAAAATATTAGGCAAATGGATTTAAATCTGAATATTGAAAGACAACGATTATCTTGAGCAATATATCTTCTTTAATCTCAAATTTTAATTTAAAAACCTTCAAGAATAACTAACTAAAAGAAAGAAAGACACCCCTTCTTCTCCTATTTGCATATCTCATTTCTCAATTTTGTAGAAACCTCTTGTAACTAAATATGTATGTATTGTTGGCAACACTGTGCTAAATCCCTTAACAAAATATCATTTTTAAACATAAATTGGGAAACCCCTTCACATTAAAAACCCGTTTTACTGTCAATCAAATTACAATTGTTTCTTATTAATGGACCAGGATTGCATAATAGAGACAAAACAACAAGAATAATCCTAAAACAAAATATGAATATAAATTTATCACAAGTGAGAGAAAGAGAAATAATCCCAAAAACGACAAAGGTCGTGAATCAGCACGAAGTAATCCATAGGGAAACGGGTGGATCGGGCAGCGTCGGAGGCGCCCTTTGTCGTCGCGACGCCTAATTGTTGCGCTTAATCCCGGTTATTGTCTTTCGACAATGCATTACGCCCGTAAAACGTCATAAACGTCGTCATTGGGGAAGCTTATCTCCATTTCTTTTTCTAATCTTATATTTAGTTTCGAGGGCGAAACCGCGGAAACAATGTTTTCACATGAATTACAGATTATAATTTTAGGCGTTAGGTTTCACGCTTGTCTCGTTAAGTGATGTAGTTTTTTCTTATTTTCTTTCTATTGTTGTATCTTATATTTTTTCTTTATTTAATATTAATAATAGGTAACAATAAGAATCTTTTGCTAAAAAAATAAATAAAAATTTAAGAAATGCGTTGTTAGAATTACTTGTCAAAGAAAGTCGTCTCAAAAAAAGAGAAGTCATTGTTTAAGATAAATAATTGAAATAATAGTACTGAACCATCAAATAGAAACAAATTAATCTTCATTTTACTGACAAATTAGTACAAAACTGACAAAACACGAAAAAAAAAATTGTACAACCCGCAACAAGATCGAAAAAAAGCCGAAACAACAGTCCAACATTACGCATACAACAAAAAAGCTCCCCTGAAAACTTAAAATCCATAAACTATTTACTATTTCATTCATTGATTCGTTTGTCAATAAAGGCGGGGCTTCCACAACATGACCACTCCTTTATATCCTAAAGGCCTATACGCGTAAAGGCGAAAACCGCCAGTAGTTACGTTACGATGGGGCCGCCCACACTGAATCTGAAGCTTATCAGAGTCGCACCGCTATCAAACAGTTGTCTCCCAACACTAAGATTATTCGGTTGAAACAAAAAGTCAAAGCGAGTTGCTACTTTTTTGCCTCTCAATAGTAACTATTTCGGGCCGGTTAGTTGAGTTGTGACTTAAAAAAAAAGTGGAACATTAAAAATTTTGAGAAAACAGTAGTGTAAATGTAAAAAAGAAGTTTTCGAGTTATTTTTTTCAACTAAATATGGCTTTAGAACTAAGTTGTCATAATGTAACAGCGATGCCGTTAGATTTTAGCAGTCAAAGGGCATCGTCAAGAAGTCCGGAATTGAATGTGGCTGATTCGGCTCCGGGAAGTCCGGTTGCGACGGAAACCGGCGGCACGAGCGCTTTTACCGTAGTAACACCAAAAGGTCGAGAAAAAAGTAAGTTTTTTAATAATTAAAAAATAATGAATGGATAAATTAAAGTAGATACAAATGAAAAAACGATTTCTAACAAAAAAGAAAATTTGGTTTTTTGAAATTTTTGTATGAATCTTTTTTTTACGATTGTTTCCATATTTTTTTGCTATTTTTCTTAAAATGTTTTCACGTTTGTGATTAGATATAACCCTACAGTTACTTTTTCAGTATTACAAGAAAAATTGACGAAAAACAAAATTTTATTAATTTAATAACTGAGAAAATGATCTAAAACCAAATAAAAGGGGTTCGTAATTTGTTAAATTAAAAGAAATAAGAGTGTCGGTACAAAGAAAAAGGGCATTAATTGAAAGAAATCTTGCCGTCAAAGGCACGGGTTCATATTTTAGGCAATTAAATGTGGCAATTTCAGTGTTTTTGATTGGCCCAGTGCACCGTCATCGTTACCATCATCAAGACACAAGCAAGGCTTTATGAGAATCATGCCTATTTCGTGCAATGAAACTATTAAGAATGTGAAATTGCCTCTTGTTGTTTTATTAGAAGTAATATTTATGTTGAATACCGTATACGTATTTAAGAATTGACAAAGAACTATATCTCCTATTAGTGTTGATGTTTCTTCTATTCAGATTAAAAACCACAAGGTTACGTTATGAAGTGCTTATGTCTAAACCCCTTAAACCATAACACCAATTAGCTAAAGTTTACAGTTAGGGAAGGGAATTTCTGTTTCCTTTTAAATTCTACGAAAATTGGTAATAATGGACTTATATATTACTTACTGTAAAAAAACCTTAATAAATCACTCCGACAAACAAAATGAAGAAGAAAAGTAGCAAACTGATTTCTAATTTTTTATCATGCAAAGAACGTTTGTAAGTTTTTTTTTGGTAGGGGCAACGATATCACGTATTTACCCTCTTTTTTATTTGATTTCGGATCCGTAATTATGATTTGGCGTCAGATGAATTCCTTCGGGAGCTCGTTTCTGTAAAGCCGAACGTTCGCTTATTGGATTTGTTATATAGATTTCTGTTCAGCGGCGGCAACGGTGGCGGTGGTGTGAAAGATTTCCGAAGCAAAGTTTTATGTGCCATGAGACTACCAATAAAGCTCGTTCGGGCTCGATGACTATCAAAAGTATTCGGGTCTGGATTTTTCTGAAATTAGTTTTTTTCTTTAGAAATTCTTTAAGCTATTTTCATTCAGAATAAAATATAAAGGTAGTGTCTTCAAATGTTTTATCAATCTGCACGAGTCTTTCAACGAAAACATTCCTCAGTCACTTCCATCAAACAAGTTTAAAAGCAAAATCTTTGCTGAAAAACCGTTGCTAATAGAATTTAAACGTGGAACAGTAGATGTTCACACACAAACCTGCACAATGAAAGTGTTCGATCAAGGATGATCAAGCAATCAGAAAAACGGTTCGGGAATGCGATTTTGTCTCGCAAAAAAAATTAAATTTTTAAAGCATGTTACAGTGCAGATTTATGATCTTGTTATGTTTCTAACTTTGAACCATTCGATAATGAATTAAAAGTGCAATACGCCATGCGTGAATATGAACAGTATTTATGGCATAAATACGAGTTTAAATTGACGAATACTACGCATGTCAAATGTACCTACGAAATACTCCAGTGGCAAAATGACTTATTTGCTCAGTAAATATATACAAATGTCTACTTCTTAAGGCAGCCATCAAAATTTAGCCGCGTTAAACAATCCGAAACATGGTTTAGACAATATGGAAGCGTAGATACACTAATACAAACGATAATGTTTGTCTAATCGGCGTTACACATTTCGATATCGAAATTACCGACCAATGGAATGGAACATCGTCAATATTGTCGCTTCGTATACCTAAATTGACCGCCTTTCGTCAATATTTAGATAACCGATAAAATACCTAGTAATATCCGGCTTTTTTATTACATAGTTACTTTTGATGCTTGGCCTTCTACCGACATACTGTACGCGATTTTTTTCAATAAACTACAATGATACTGTTTGATTTAATTAGAAAAAATCAACAGAAGGCAAATAATCAAACTGTCAACTCTCTTATGTGTACTTAACATTGTCGATTTCCGTTTACCAACAATCAAGAAAAATTTCCAGGTACAGATGTTTAATCAAATCGAACCAACTGATTCATTGTTTGCTTGTTTGCTTGTTCGCTTTTGACATAAAACCAATTGTTTTCATCTGTTCTTAATATTATATACATAGATAGGTACCCATCAGGAATGTTCTATCGTTAAAAATCTGGTTCTGTACTAAACTAATCGGTAATCATGGTTTTAACTGTTGTTTACACTCTCTAAGCAAGTAAAAATATTTTCTATATTTTCAACGAATTCGGTTAAATCTTCAAGGGATCAATAGCTCGAATCATTGTTTATTTATACCTGATAAATGTTGTTCAGCAGTAGAGAGATAAAATCGCAATAATAAATAATAAAATACGAAATCCTTTAAGGATAAAGTTAAATCTTCCTAGTTGAGGTACGGTTTCTAGATTCCTCGTAAGCGGCTTACGTTTAGGTTTAAGCGAGCAAATAGGAATAAATAGTAGCTTGGCTGTGTATTGATGATGGTGATTGGAACTTTGTGAAACAATATTCGACAAAGGCAAGGCTAAATAATTAATTTCCAATCTACTTAAGCACCCCCTCTTCCCCCCTCTCTTCTTCGATTAGTGTCATCAGAGTTTTTGAAACTATAAGCATGGAGGGAGAAAAATCTGTTTTCAAAAATTCAATTCAGAAAAAACATCAGCAGCACGTTTTCATTGTCTCTCTCTCTCTCTCTCTCTCCCTCTCTGTATATGTGTGTGTATAACGTAATTAAGCTGTGACCACACCNTGGAACAAAAAATTAAGTAGTACTTCCTGCGACGTGACGTCAAGAGCAGCAGTATAAATTAAAATTACAAATCTTTTTCAATGCCTTCTTTTTTGCATCCATGGTGTTAAGTTTCACTGTGAGTACATGGCACTCAACTATGACTGTGTTTGTTAACCACATGCAAGAATAACCGATTTTTTCAAAAGCAGCACATAGTACAAATAAGACGAATATTTAATCGTGTCTTTTGTGTTTGTTTTCAGATGGTGATATTTCACGAGGCTCTATATCACCATCACCATTCCATTCGACCCCAGGTTTCCAGAACTATTGTCGGTCTCTCTGGAGCGAAAGTTTGCCCGGAGGGTCACTCGATACCTACAGATACCTGTCGACGCTGGCTCAAGCCGCCAACGAGGCCTCCAAGGAGAAATCGTCAGGTAAGAGAGACAATATTTATAGTTCCCCAGGAACCGGACGAAGACGGGAAAAAGATAACTTTACAATATTTTATTTTAACTGAATTTTCAATTAGGTAACCATAATTGGCGCTATAATGTCTGTAGTCTGGAATGTCCTCTTCAGTTTAATAATAATGTCAATAAAAGAAGGTGAGAGAAGAGCAGCTGTTTCACATGAAAACGTTGTTGTATATACTTGAGGATTAACGTGGCAGATACTTTACTACATCGATAGCGGAACGATAAAAGTAACCGTGCCGATAAAGCAGCGATTTCTGCTATCGATGGCATGTATGATGGATGGGGCCCCATCCGCGGATTGTAAATCACTTTTAATCTAACACAAATTATTGTGCTGCCCAAGATCAAACAGCCAAACAAAATCAATTAGGTGATAAAGTGTTCTCCGTCTACGTATCGTAACTTCAACGCACGAAACGTGTTTTCAATTTAAGATGCTCTCTCTCTCTTTCTTTTCCTCTTTTAGATTTTTAGCCGTGTTTTTTTATCTGTCTCTCTCTTCTTTCATGATATGTAGGTACACACCGCGTACAGGATGTGAACAATAAAAATGTAGGAATTGTTTAACATTGACTCTCGAGAAAAGATAAACGAACCCTATTAAATAAGGAGAAATTCGATTACGTGATTGAAAAAAATATGCATGTCATTTTTATTGCGCTTAATTAGGATTTGATTTTATGAATTTGATTAAAATTTTTTTTTTTTATTTTAAATAAACATTGATTAGATTACAGTAGTTTATCGTATGAGATTTTTAAAGATTTTCATTTAAACCCCTGATCGCATTTTTCTCATATCTTCTTTGACCTTTTCGGATTTCTCGTTAATGTTTCCATAATTCAGTGTTAATTCCGAATTTAAACGCGCACCAGTTAAACAAATTGACTAAATTCAATTTGGAAATATCGGGAAAACATATATTTTTTTGATCTTTTTATAAACTTAAACTGGAAAATCCATTTTTCATGATTGTATCTCTCGGAATCGAAATATTTTAAGACAATCGTAAATTTGGATTTCAGTAAACAACAAGGGTACATAATCTTATCGTTCGGTTACTATTTGGAACGATTTTTATTGAATCGAACACACCTACTGACGCCCTAAATTCTCATTAAACAGGTAGTAGTATTAATAATATTTTTATTGGACATTTTGTTTTTGTTTTTTTGTGTCTGGATGATGCAAGCCAGTGGCTCACAGATAACATTACTCCATTTTAAAACGACAATAAACTAATAACATTTAAGATAAATTGGATCATCTCTAATCCATTAAACTGGATAGGTATTTTATTTTGAACTGAATTGTCTTTCTTTCAACAGAGTTGGCTTTTAGAATGTGTGCATTTCAATTTAGTTGAAATTGGTGAAATTTTCAAATAACCTTTAGTCCAAACCTGTTGTAATAGGCAATAAAAGGTATTTGTTGCCGCAAGATAACAAAATGCCTACTAGAACAAAAATTATTGATAAAAACCTAATTCGGTGCCCGATCAAGGGAATTAAGTATTATTTTATATTACCGAGATTATAGTGATCAAAATGGTTTTGATAAAAATTGATTTACAATGCGACACGTTGCACGATTGCTTAGGTTCTCATATGGACGCTATAGCAACATTCTAAGCTTTATTTATACTTGATTTATTCTTTTTCGATAATAGATAAAACGGTGACAAATTTAGGGGGTTATTAATTACCTTTATTAAGGACAGGTCTTAGGTCTATCGGTTTTATCTTAGTTTCTCTCTTGTTTCAGATATATGCAAAAGGGTTCAAAGGTCTCGAAAATATAAGCGTTTTCCCTTTAAAATGACCTGAGACACCTGCCATTTAGTTGTCTTGAAATGTTTTAGGGAAAAGCTCATTCAAATTCAGCGAGTACTCTGATGCATATAGGAAAACTTATTTTCCTAGAGGAACGTTTAGAGTTAAAAAGCCATTATAATTTATTGTACAGGGTTAAATATCGTACAAATACCCTGTTTAAACATTAGTTAAAAAAAAAACACTAAACCAATTGTTATGCGTTCCACACCCTTTGAACACTTTCCAGTTAATCCGTCTCAAAATCCCTTTTATTCCCGGGTTCAAACGGGACTCATTACCTCGTTAAGGACAATGAGGATATTGAACAGGATCGAGAAGATCTTCCGTTGCTCTTTAATTCGTTGCCTAATCTGAAAATTGCTCCGTTTACTGGGGACCAATTTACATATTGAACACAGGCGGACGGATAATGCAAATCTTAAAATTGCACACAGAATGAACAACGGAAGCGGAAAATAAAGGGTGAGAAAAGAAAAGCAAAATATACTGTTAACGTATCGAATTGGAAACAAAAATTACTTACTGGATGTGTGCGTGTAATTTTTGTATTTTATTCTTTTGCCCTGTTTATATAAGAGAATTTTCTAATTTACAATGTTTGTCTCTTGATATGTTGACTTTATACCTGGTGGTGGTGGTTGTTGGTAAGGCGCCCCGATGGCAATCGCACACGCCACCACGTGGAATAAACAAACAGAAATGACCCTCTGGAGAACGTAAAATTGTGGCACGGAATTGTGAAAATTAAACAACGATAAAGATTGTAAATCATACTATGTATTGGTTTAGATAATGAGCAAAATTAATCAATACATGCATGGGGCGGAGTTTCCCAGGTTTTCCCTACCCCTTCCTTTAAATATACCTACGGTTTTTAAACGAGTATTTTATTTTACATCTAATATGGACCCAGTTAAACGAGCTTTTAAATAAAACAAAACTAATCTTCAAAAGGTTTTTCAGACCATTAGTTGCTCACCGAGACAATTTCCGTATGGGGGTTAGTTCGAGGGTTTTCTCCAATAAACAGAACTCGACCCCGGTAAATATACGAAGAGATAAAAGTTAGGGGGGTGTGTAACGTGTACGAGGGTGGACGTTGAATTATTCATATGTGTGACAGCTGGTTTGAAGACGACTTTTCTTATTTTAAATAGCGACTCAATTATTTGCTCTTTTGTTTTGTTAAAAATCGAACACCTGTTAATATCCTATTTGTTATTTATTCTTGTCTGGGAATAAACAGATAAAATATAACATGTTGCAACAATGTATGAACGCTAATAATAATAGTTATCGTTAAATTTCAAAATTCTGCATTGATTCTAAAAAACTCTCAGGAATCAAATATTCTATGTTTCATTGCGTTTCGTGATATTCGTGTGGGAAATTGTCGAATCAACAATTCCATGTTCCGGTACGAGAGTAAATATTTCGTAATAATAATGACAACATACAACACAAAACTATATTCCCCGGTTAATGAGGGCGGAAGGGCAATGTCGACCTGGCCCGACGCGACGAAAAAAAAACGAAACCCCAACGGACATTCCGCAAATTGCCAAATCCGAAATGAAATACGTTCAAATACTTTTACATCTCCCTACTTCGGTTTAGTGTTCATTTAATTAAAAAAAACATTTTTTTGTTTATGTTTCGTTTACAATGTCGAAAGCCTCTTTAGAACGGCGAAATAGTACGTATGCAGGTGGACAACCTTCAGGATTTAGTAATGCTACTTGGTAATAATAACGAATAAAACGAATTATCTCATCCAATAAATCCCCGTTTGTAATAAGAGTTTCCGGACCGATGTGACAACTGAAAGTGGACCCCCCGTGCGATGGCGCCCCCTGGCCGATGACCCCTCAATTTAATTAATTGTTTAGACGTTCATCCAGACAATTGCTCTCGATTCTTGTCTTTGCTTCAATGGTCAGTTAAAAGGGACCGTTTCGCGTACCATTGATTTCTTAATGATCGAATAAAATAGTTAATAAATGAAGATTAACATTATCGAGAGTCGGTAACACATAAAGGTGGAGTGGAACGAGTTTGTCTAAAAAGGGGGGACCCAACCTACACAAACTAATAAACGAATTAAGTAAATATAATCAATCAAAATGGAATAATTGAAAAATTGATAAGTAAATAAAGGTAATGCCGACTAGAAGCACGTTCATTAATCACTTTTATGGCAAAATGAAAATATTACTTGCTTTCGACTCGAAACGAAGTGTTTGATTGTTAATTAGTTCGGTTGTAAGGTCGTAAACTGAGGCCATTTGTTTGATTTCCCCAGTCAGGACAACTAAATTTGCATGAATTTTTCAATACCTCCGGAAATATACTTTTTTTCTATAACACACAAATCCAAAATTCCAATCTGAACACTTTCAAAATTCGATTCCGTCTCTTGTGCGTTTCCTATATAGAAAAATACGATTCGAGTACCTCGTATTAGACAATTTAGCCGTTTTCAGTATTTTTCCTTCCCATTTCAGAGAGCAAAAATAACAGAGCTTGGAAAATTGGACGTTGTTCAAACAACGTTCTGTTTTGGCAGATTTTCCATGATTGTTTACATTTTGGTTTCCCAATAATTTCATTCCGATTTCAAATGTTGCAAAACAACCATCCCCATTTTTTTTCACTTTATTTCTTTCTTTTCTAGAACGAATATCTTTTGGCATCAACCGACTTATGTCAAAGTCGGATGACGAGGACGAATCCAGAAACAACAATTCCAGCAAGTATTGTCCAAAAGAAGAAGTTGGAAGCTATTTTAGTGGTGATGAGCGAACATCGCCAAGACAAGATAGTTCCTGGGATCATTCACCCATTAGACCATCACCAAGCACCAGTCCAGAGTTGGAAGTTGACTCACCCCCACATTCTCGGACAAATTCACCATCACCTCGGTATGTTATATTTTCGGTTTATTAACAATAAGAATTTATCATTACTACTACTTCCCATAGACCTTCGCCTAGACCATCTTCCATTACCGATTTACAAAAAGAAGAGTCACCGAAAAAAAGTGAAGCCTTCTCAGTTACAAATCTGCTACGACCAGACAATCCAAAGAAACATCCGAAAAACAATCCTTGCTATCAGGAAACTATATCCGTAACCAGATCCTACGTCTATCCACCTCTAGTTGATTTAGTCAAGGATGTACATAAGAATTCTCAGGATTACAGCCCTAACTCGTTTCTTCCTAGAGGAATCGTGCCCCCAACATTCTTTCCTTCCGGATTATATCCGCCAGCCAAGGAGGGTGATGAAAGAAGCTTCCTTCCAAATCCCACATCGTTATATTACAGTGCAATGGTTGCTGCCATGGCAAGCAGTACCAATCAATCAGGAACTCAATATCCTACATCGGCTGAAGATCTTTATCGGTTAAGGCATCATTTTATGAATAATTCGAGTGCAGCGGCAACAATTCATCCACACCATCATTTATTGATGCGGCCCGGAATGATGCCTTTAGGTTTGATTTGTGCATAAAATAAAGAACATTTACCACAGTAATATCATTACAGGTGACGTTTATTCTTGTATAAAATGCGAAAAAATGTTTTCAACACCTCATGGATTGGAAGTGCACGCAAGAAGATCCCACAATGGTAAACGGCCTTTTGCTTGTGAGTTATGTAACAAAACTTTCGGACATGAAATCAGTTTAAGTCAACACAGGTAAGAATGCTCCAAAAAACGTTTGGTTCTCGTATGACAATCCAGAATTTTCAGAGCTGTCCACAATGTGGAAAAGATTTTCGAGTGCAAACAATGCGGAAAAACATTCAAAAGATCATCAACATTATCCACTCATCTTCTGATTCATTCCGATACCCGACCGTATCCTTGCCAGTATTGTGGCAAGCGTTTTCACCAAAAGTCTGACATGAAGAAGCACACTTATATTCATACTGGTAAGTACAAGATTACCCAATTAAAGTTCTCCTTTAAACAAAGAATTACATTTTCTAAAAAATTGTATTTGTACCCTACAGCACTGGCTGTAAATAATTTCAAGTTTATTGCAATGGTCTTGCGCTTCCTTAGCATTTAAGCAAGCAAGAACTAATTTATTTAGAGAAGAGAGGAAAAAATTCCGGTTCACGTCGCGGCCATCAAAATAATAAATAAGTCCGGACGCGCCCCCCGTTTCAAATAAAAATTAGCAGTCGCGCGTCGGACATCCTTTTCTTGTTACCAAATCAATTAACGTCCTTCGTGTTCCTTATAATTAGACTTTTTTTTCTTCGTAATTAGAAAAACTCCATTTTAAAAATTGCCGACTATCAGCTGCAAAAAGGGGATGGAAGAAAGAAGAGAAAATGTCACGTTCCGACCGACCCTCACAGGGTAATTTCTTCGCGATTTCTTAAAAATAAAGCACCAGTAGACCAGTTAGAGATAACATTATTTTGATAATGCAAATCCAACCCTAACCTAGCAAGCATCAAAAAATTGTCCACATATCAGATAACGTTTCCACTGAGCCAATCATATTATTTAATCATTATTTCCCTTTAGTGGGGGAGAAATCCCGTTCCGCAAAAATGCTAATCCCAGTTTATTCGGTAACATATGCCGTGATACCGGCAGTGGGCCATTTGTCGTCTTAATTTTATTACGGACCCCCATATAATATGGGAATAGGGGGGCCTCCCGAACGACCAGACGCACGCCAAGTGAATAAAAGTCATCTTTATTGAGGCGCGTTGCTTTTGAATGTTCCAAATCGATTATTTGGCTAGATTCGATCGAAAAAGTCAACATTATATTTCATGTGTTAATGTCTATCTGAAACTTCTAAAAATGGCTGCGCTTTTCTATGGAATGTTTGTGGCAGTTGAAAGATCGGCCCCAAAATTATCGCTTTCTTGTTGTCTAATTAGTAAATAATTCATTGGTAAGCCACCCCTGCAATTAATAAGACCCGTCAAGGCCCGAAAAGAAGGGTTTAGGGCCGAGATCTCACCCGCCTTTTCTTCGAAGAGGAGATTTGCAGTTGACTAGTCTTTAAATTTATTTAATTAAAATTCTTTACGCGTGTTTCCAGGTTAAAGATGGCAATTTTTAAGTGTTACCCTGTAGAAAACTAGTTCCTGGAATACAAAGCATTACTCCCAAATTTTTAACAATAGTGAATTTTTCCATCGAAATTATATTGAGCAAAGCCCGTTAGCTCTCACTATCAGTCCAGGCTCTAGGCAAAAAATACGTGCCGCCCAGTCGGGAAACTAATTAGCACCCGTGGAAAAATCCGCCGAGACTGAAAAACAAATGAAAGTGTACCTAAATCCCCCTCGCCCCCGCGTCGCTTGTTCTTCCAAGTAAAATTGATTATGGGAGGGGAGAGACGACGGAAAACAGAGTGACAGTTTTTTTAACGTCAAATAAACAAAAGAAATTAAGCACGACTGGAGCCGACTTCTCGTTTTTTTATTAATTTCATAAAATTAGACGAGAGAGAAGAGAAAAAACAACGATTCAGCTGGCTCGTGACAAATCGGTCACGTTTGATGAAGATTATTATTTTTTAATTCTCGCCTTTTTGTTCTCAAAAATCGAGTAGACGGGGTGCGATAGGTATGAAAGAGGAGCTTCGACAAAAAGCCACCCCGTGTAATAGGGGTGTTTTCCTATAATCCACCCCTCAGGCAGCTGCTGGGCGATGTGCACTTGTCGAAGCCACTCAGCCACTTGTCTGGCACGTTCTTAAACAGGTTGCGCACAAGTGTTTGTGTTCGGCAACCGTTGTTTTGGTTGCCTAATTAATATTTGTTCATAACTTGTATATGTACGATTCCTATTTATCTAATAATCCCTGGAACTTCGTCCTCAAAAATGTAAAAATAACGCCTTTTCGGGACAATTAAGAGAAATATAATTGAAATAAAAAATTTAACAGCCTTCTTCATAAATTCGTTTTGTTCCCAGTCGTAAATATTGCAATAAAAAACAAAAGCGGAAAATCAAAAAAAAAGAATATCTAGGGCGGGAGCAATAATGTTTAATAATTGAACGTTATGGTGTTCGGGAAAGCTTTCAAAAAGATTGAGCGAGCGCCGTAATGGGTTCTATTAAGAGATCGCGGGCGGCGGAGGCGGCGACGGAGGAACTAAAACAGATGACTGCGGAAGCACCGCCGTAATGGCGGCAGATTTCGCGCCGTGGTTATGTTTTAATAGAATTTACGATTATTACGGGGCCTCGAACAGGGTTCAACGATGGGATTTCTACGGCACTTAACGGAAGAGATATAATGCTTGGTTGCCACATTATTATCGTTTTCCTTAAACTGTCTTGAACGATATATTTCTTTTTTTTTACATAGGTAATAAATTTTATGTTTCATCTTCAGTTATTTTCTGAGTCGGCTTGTAAATCTGAATATTGAAAAAAACAATGATTTAACAGTTTTCCTTTGCACAATAAGCAGAATGAAGTTAATTTAATGATTTCTCGCATAGGGTGGCAACATGGCATTTTTAAGATGCACTTTGCCTGATGATATCCCCGTGCCGTGCCAGTGTAAAGTTTTATTTGTACCACAGAGGTTACACGAGGATTAAAATGAGCTTTCGGCTTTGTCTTGTCTTGTAACGAGTGATAATTTTGCATTTTCGGGGATTTCCAGACAGGCGAAACAGCTTTTAATGGTATTTAAACCAGTTATTAAGGCGGCACTGTTTAATAACGCCCTTGCGGAGGCATTGGGAAAAATCACTCAAATCATATTTTCCAGGGAGGTAAAGGGGGAAAGTGGGAGCGGGTTCTTCTAAATGGGGCAGCACGTGTGTGAGGGCTCAAGTTACTTACCGAAGCCAATAACGTTAATTGTATTAGCATTGAGTGGCGGCGTCGGCTATTCTCACGCTTTGGCCCTTCTGGCAAAATGGGGTGTCATCATTATCTGGGGACTATCGTTCTAATACAATCTTTATTACTTGACGGATTATTAATCTGACAATGGATTTTTGCCCATTAAATGTGTCATGCAGGAATGCGATTTATAGTGGAAGCGGACGCGGTAATGTAATAGTATCTGGTTGCTCATTAAGAAAATCCTATTGTTGCGGGTAGTTTTTAAAATGTGGCATCATAGCATTGTCCAAGCTGATCCAATAAAATCATTGTTCGAAATAAAATATAATTTCAATACGTAACCAACTGAGAAACTACGGCTGTCTGCATCCCCGGGAACGAAATCCGAGCATTCCAGAAAATGAGGGAAATCGTAATATCTCAGTCGGGAAATGAAGCAGGCTGGAATGCGCACTATTACTGCCATAAATCACGTGAACCATTAGGAAGGTCCCGTCCCGGATTTTGTCGGTATTTCCAAATGGCATTCCAATTCTTTTTAATAATACACTCTCGCCTGCTCTCTATGTCGACTCGAATTGAGCTGCCTAAAACTCCATTTTGAGGGCCTTTGAAATATAGATGCAAATTATTTTCTTTTTTCTCACATTGGAAAATGCTGTATATCTATCTATTATGTCATCTCCAGAAAATTATGTTTTTCTTAGAACCGTGCATTATCAGGTTGATAAATCAATAAGGAAACTTCATTGGGGGCAGAATCAGTTCTAATGGAATGAAAACAACCAAGACTCTCAATTACTTTATGATCGAGAAAGTTCGGAAAATCGTCAAATTTTTCCTTTCGTATTACTTATTTGTTAGACGAGAAAAGTTTAATTAAAAATCCGCTCCTTGTACTGAAACAGCACTAACTTTTTCTCTATATCCATAGTAACAATGAAGGTAAAGCATAAGAAAAAATTGCTACTGGTTCAACTGATATTTTTCTATTTATTTTATCCGTTCCTCCTTCCCGTTACTGACTGATGGTTGCACGAGTATCAGCAGTAAATTTAGATTGGCTCCTGGCTAAATATTTTCCTTAGTAACAGGCAGCAGATTAAAGTTTGTGCAGGAGTTCTCGTTCAAAGCGGGGATGGATTTGTTATTCCGGTCCGTGGATTCAAACCCTGGATCCATCTAAGGAGTAAAATTTCATTGTCGATTGAAAGCAAAACTAGAATTTCGTTTAGAAATTGATGATGTGGAAAAGGGCTGATTTCCTTTAAAATAAGTTTATGAGTGTTAGAAAGCTTAAAAAGGAAATTAACATTACCAACAAAACTTAATCCTAATTTCTTATTCCTTTGAAAAGTGATTCCTGTTAGAGCAGATATTATTACATATGTGACAGATGGACCCTAAGGGATCGAGGCCAATTAAGTTACAATGTAGGGAGTGACAAGTACAGCAGCTAACAAGAAGAAAGCAGAATTTTCTATAATAAATAGCTACGGTCCAATTTAACATCTTAAAGAAATACATTAGGGATTATGAATCTGAGTAGAAAACGGCAACAAACAAATCAAGATTTTTAAGCTGCCAGAGATTGGACGATTCCCACAGGATAGCCATTCATTTTTACACTTTTCTGATGTTTTGCAACTGCCTCACGTACGATACTTGCCGAAAGAAAATCATATTTTTACACGGGCGTCTCGTTAAAGTCTCACTCACTCACGAATCCAAAAAAAAAGTTCCTTGCAATAACTAGAAGTCGCCTTTTACTTTTTGTGTTTTTCAAGTGTAATTCAATTTTTTCGCTAAACAGCACATTGGTTGTGCACGCGAACGCCACTGACCAAATTTTATTTATTATGTTATCCTCGTCTTTGAGCTTAGCACCGTTGTATTTGTTTCCTGATTTTTCACGAGACTTTTCACAATCTGTCAAGTCAGCATGGGAATGGCTCTCCCTTATGATTTAGAGGAAAATCCAGAATATTTCATCGACCCAGTTTTATGTCGTCTATATGTCTCTTCGTTTTGTAAATCGTCAAGAATCAGGAATTTCAAGAATACATTTCAATTATAAAAATGGTTTTTTTGTCAAATGCTAGTACATTTAATACTAAATTTAATTATTAGAGATTATTACACTGGGTAAATGTACCAGATTCAGTACAATTACAAAAGAAAAGCCAACCTTATTACATAACTTTTTTGACATTTTCACCAAACATCTTAACTATTACATAAATACTTTTTTGAACGAGAATCCATTTGAAGCCATAATTTTAACGCCAATTCATTATCAATATTATTATTGATTTCTAGATACGCCGAAATCAATCGTTCGCTAGAAATCGGCGAGGAGTTGGAGCAAAATCAAAGTCCAATAAACCTCGACCTTTAACCCTTAACACGTCACCTCAATCATTCTCGAGACGTAGCAGTTCATTCCGGTCGGTTCGCCTTTTTGCTTCTCTTCATTAAATTCTCGAGGCCTCGTTCCGTTGCACTTCGACGCGTATTTTCCACGAATATTTCCATCTCGTTTCCTGTAGCGTTTCCATAGATACCAGAGGGCGCGGGCGGGGCTTTTTGGGGCGAATCACGGCCGCCACAAAATGATTGCAATCGATAACCTGTAGTAAGTTTTCCCGGTCGCGAAGATTGTCGTGAAGATTTTGCTTTTTGGACATCAGATACAAATAAATGATGAAATATCGGGTTTGAGTTGAATGACGATATATTTATTTCTTTTTGTTTCCAGGTGAAAAACCACATAAATGTACAGTATGTGGTAAAGCGTTCAGTCAATCCAGCAATTTGATCACGCATTCCCGCAAACATACCGGATTTAAACCATTCTCTTGCGATTTGTGCGGCCGGGCGTTCCAACGTAAAGTTGATCTTAGACGACATAAAGAGACGCAACACACTGAAATCCGTACAATAGTCACATAGTGTCGGAATGCCGGAAGTAGCGCCCCAGTAGAACTGTCACTTCATTCAACTTTAGCGCGATTTCCGGTCCAAGGAAATGGTCAACACAACCGCAAAGGATTCTTGGACACTCAATTGTCCTATTGGGTCTAGAAATTTCAACTTAAAAGGAGTTTTATTGGGTTGCTAGTATTGTTCATTTAAATTATAAATATCTGTGATTCGAAAGAGGCCGATGACGGGCGTGATTTTTTTCGGCAG
>JABRWK010000005.1:606001-621100 GCA_013372445.1 Hypothenemus hampei
GGGGCGAATCACGGCCGCCACAAAATGATTGCAATCGATAACCTGTAGTAAGTTTTCCCGGTCGCGAAGATTGTCGTGAAGATTTTGCTTTTTGGACATCAGATACAAATAAATGATGAAATATCGGGTTTGAGTTGAATGACGATATATTTATTTCTTTTTGTTTCCAGGTGAAAAACCACATAAATGTACAGTATGTGGTAAAGCGTTCAGTCAATCCAGCAATTTGATCACGCATTCCCGCAAACATACCGGATTTAAACCATTCTCTTGCGATTTGTGCGGCCGGGCGTTCCAACGTAAAGTTGATCTTAGACGACATAAAGAGACGCAACACACTGAAATCCGTACAATAGTCACATAGTGTCGGAATGCCGGAAGTAGCGCCCCAGTAGAACTGTCACTTCATTCAACTTTAGCGCGATTTCCGGTCCAAGGAAATGGTCAACACAACCGCAAAGGATTCTTGGACACTCAATTGTCCTATTGGGTCTAGAAATTTCAACTTAAAAGGAGTTTTATTGGGTTGCTAGTATTGTTCATTTAAATTATAAATATCTGTGATTCGAAAGAGGCCGATGACGGGCGTGATTTTTTTTTCGGCAGAGCAAATAATATGTTGTAAACAAAATTTTGTAAATAGTTATTGTAGGTGTGCCTGTAAAATTTGATCGGTAAATTAAATTGTTATATTAAGATTCTTTCTTTTTTAATATCATACAGGATGTATTTTTTTTTCAGTTTTTAACTCTGAAATGATCAACCTGTATAAATCTACCTGGGCATTAAACTCCTGTTTTTCCTTTCTTAGCCTAATATTCGGATATGTAAATTATATTAAGTAAAAATTAAGTTTTAATTAACTGTGTTGAAGATTGTTCAGGTCTGTGCAATTATAAATGTGCAATATATTGTAAGAAGTTCGTTTTGACGAATACACCTACATATCACAGGCGTAAAATAACGTACTATCACGATTCAATGTTTTTTAGGCGACTTTTTGTTCACACTCAAATTTCAAAAAAACTACTTATTTATTGTAAAAAACGATGTGGAAAAATAAAAATTCGTAATACGCATTGTGTGTGATTTTCAGTTTTAAACCTGTTTTTCGACGAAATTCCTATAAATGACGAGCCTTTTCCAGAACAAAATAAAATATTCAAGCGACTAAATCGGCGCTTTCAGCTTCGCATGTCTGGCAAACATTTGTCGACTTATTCACTTGAGCCAGTCATGTCCTGAACTCAAACAGATAACTTACAATCTCTGTCCAAATTAAAGTTTTATGAGAGCCTGAAAATGGTTGTTTCATTGTGATTCTACTGTCCGTTGCAAGCAGAAAAATTGTACCATACTAAATTTTAGATTAATTTAGGAGGAATGCAAATAAAAATTTGAAATGGAATTTCTAATGTAACCACATCGAGAGTGTCTTCCGTAAGTACTATAATATACAGTATTTTGGGATTGTGACCGTATTGTTCTACTGGAGTTTTTTCCAAAGTTGCTAGATTAATGCTAAGTATATTATATATTTTTTTTTATTTCACCTCTAACGGTAGTTATTTTTCTAGAAAAATAACATACATAACCACATACTTACATATAAAACGTAAAACAAAGGTCATTGATACTAAATAGCGATCTGCTACATTCTCGTCACGTCATTAAATAGATCTGACCCCAAATTTTGAAAAAGCTTTTACAAGGTGTTCGGTTTCAGAGGCTATATAATATTACACAGCCTCTAAATAGAAACTTTGGCAATACCTTAGAGTTTATTTCCATGTTTTTGAAGTATTTCTCAAATATCTTATGACTTTGGTTTTACCCTGTATATTCAAGCGGATTTAAAATCAACTGCCCTATTTTATACACGGGGGTACAAGACTATGGGGAAATTCAATCAACAACTGGACCGCCGGTCAATCTGCTGATCCTTCCTAACGCAAATTTAGAAGCGAAGCTCTTTTATTATATCCAGGACCGGAGTTTGTACGGAAAATAGTCTTATGAAATGTTAATTTTTTTACATGATATAAAATGTTTATTGTACTCACTTCATCTATCTAACTGAAGGCACCAATGAAATTTTTCTAAAGCGATTCTCCTGTAAACGTTTACTGCAAGCAGTGAGGGCCAATCCGGTCTGGTGTCTGAACAAATTGGATTTTGTTTCGTTATAGAGCGAAAGCTTTTTTATCTCGGCAACTGCGGCGGTCAAATGATGAACGATTTTGTTCGGGTTCACAGTTATTAAATCTTTTTCGCTTTTTCGTCGATTTCCTTTTTCTTCTTCTTGCCTTCAGAATATGATTGACCATTGGGAATTGCGTTGGCCAGTGAAGAAATTGTTTCCTGCTATTGCAGGAATATAAGTTATTTATTTCTCAAATGAACTGCTGCTGAAACAAAAATAAATATTCACTGTTTCAACACTTGTTTGTTTTCGTATATCTACTATTTCTAAATTAATATATGGAATCAGAAGGTTAACATTTTATTAAAAACGAATTTGGACAAGAATTTTTTCACATAATTTTTGAAATATGACATTTCCTCGAAAAATGAAGTATGCAAATTCAATACACAAAAAAATAGAACAATATAAACTAAAACAAATGACAGTTGTAATATCCAAGAATTGAAATTCACTAGAACACTAGTGCAGGATATATTACGACGATTTTCCTGTTTATGTTCTGGCACCAAAGAATTATTAAACCTGGATATTTTCAAATTTAAACTAGATGGGGCGGGCTTGGGAATCGTGCCTTGACCATAGAAGTAGATGAGGTGTTCAACTGCTGTACTCCAAACAAAATTGCATTCGGAATTGTTAATGCATTCAAATACAAGAACACCTTTAAGAGGAACATCCAAATGGACAAAAAGTGCTTTACCTTCATGAGTTATTTTAAAAATGTTTTGCCACGTCAGGTATATTACTTGGTCATGTTTTTTGTAACCGTGAAAGCCATCGTAGTTCATACACAAGATCACATCCTCTTTATTAATAGTCCGTACGAGGAACGGTTCGACTCCATACGAGTTCAGTCTACTGGCAAATCTAAGAATCAAGTCTTCCATTTCCAGTTTAGTGTAATCGGTTAAAAGATGTTGGTAAATTTCCAAGGCATGTTTCTGAATAACGTTAAAAAACAAATTGGAGCAACGTTCTTTACGCAACACATTGGATTTTATATAAATTCTATACGTTGGAAGTAAATTTTCCTCAAAATTGCCGTGCGCGTATTGAAGAATCAATGCCACCAGTACTGCAGCATCATTAGCATTACAAAATAGTCTTCCACTTAATAAATCCAGTCTCAGTTGTTGGAAAATCGAATGTTTAATAGATTCTTCAGGGAGTTTATATGGTTCCGGTGGATACACTTTCACTCTAAAGTAGAATCGTATCGGAGTAATGTTCCGGACTTGAGACCGCACCAACTTACTCAGATCCAACCAATATCTTTGTTCGTCCAAATAATCCGCCTTCATAAATTTCAAACCCCAATAGCTGTGGTCAGTGATATTTTGTACTTTACATATGTAGATCAAAAAATCTTGTCCAGTCTGATCAGATTTATAATTGCATTCAAAATTTTCACCACTGTGCAGCAAATGAACGGTGCAAGGGTAATAAACTTCAATGCCGCTTTGGGACAGTACCGTCTGCATTTTTTTGCTTAATTCCCAACCCCGAATTTTGATCTATAGAAATGCCATTAACTTTGACGTTTGTAAGTAATAAAGGAGAATTAAAAAAATAATTTGACGTGCTGTAGCTGTCATTGTCGCTCTACATACTACGCACTCCTTATAACATTGGTTCTGAAGAAATTTAACGGAATTAGATAAAGATTCAAAATTCATCAATTTTCAAAAGGTTCTTTATACTTAAAATCAATCTTAGTTAAAGAAAGACTTTCTAAAAAAATCACACCTTCATCTAAAAGTAAGATATCTTAATGAAAACTCTAGAGACAAGACAATAGCGGTGGAAGGGCGGTGGCACGTAGACTATATCTTTATTTACGACGAGTTCACCACGCGGCAGGAATACAAAGCAGGCTTCTTGATTGAGCAACTTGATTTTTAACCAGCAGCGGATTGAAAATCGTGTGCGCCCCGCCTGCAGCTGCACCAGCAGCAGCAGCAACGAGCTGGAGAGATTTCACCCGAGTAAAATTTAGAATTTGCACGAATTGCTGCTGCTGGATTTTTAACGAGCACCAGGGAAATTTATGGACCTCCAGGATTTTCTAGGAGATCAACTTTTATTTAGAAGCTTCTTTCTTTTACTGGAAGAAGCGAAACCGAGTTTATATTTTAGCGTCTTTTTTGTTCCTTGGAGAACAATAGACAATTGATTCTTTTTTCTTTGAGTAATGTAAAGGATTTTTTAATATTTCTGTCCTAGAAATTGGTGAATAGGGGGTTTGTTTATGGTACTTTTTAACATCTGTCAATTAGTTTCTTGGATATTTAATAGGGAATATTGAAATAAATTGAAATAATCAAATATGATAACTTTGCACACTGCCAACAAATAAAGAACAAAGAATCGGGTTTTCCCTCATGCCCCGTTTTCGGTTTACGTATTTACCTTGTCGTATTTCGTTTGTGGTCATGACGTAATTCCTGATTTCAGGAGCTTTCAGCTTTTCAGCATCCCGGGGAAACTGGATCTCGTCGAGTTGCCGCTCAGGGAGTATCAGCAACTACATCGTCGACATGACAAAGCGCGGGACCCCGCTTTACATAATTCGATCAATTTAATCTTAATATCTCGGGCCCTCGTCTTAACATAACGCCTGCTAAATTAAGAACCCAGTAATCCTCTATCTGACAGATTAGTAATTCAACTTTCAACTTTTTACTCTTGAGAATTTTTAAAGTACTCCATGAAAATGAACGCTAACCAATTTAATTAATGCTTCAAGAAAAAAATAAGAAAAAATAGGTAGGTAAGTAATCTCTAGAAATAGGAATATTCAAAAGGTCTTCTCATTGGATCTGAAAATGTACATACTTTGCAACGGTACTGTCTAAACGATTGATTGTCCCCCTCTTTGACGAGTATTTTGAAATTCTTATCACGGAACAGAGTTAAAACGAAAAAGAACGACAGTCAGACATTCAACTGAACGGAGCTCGCATTATGCAAACCGTATTATTTTAAAATGTAACATTATCCAAATTTTATTTATTTATTTGACAATAGGCTCACGTACGAAGGAACCGAATGGTGTAATAGAATTTCAGAGGAGAAGAGGGGGAGAATAGTGAGGCGGCAGGGCGGCGATTCCAAGTCCGTTATTGATGTGGGGGGAGAAGCCCGACTCCGCCCCCCTTGGGGAAACAAAATAGATCTTTTATTCCCCCCATCTCGGTGACAACTGTTTAGCATCTCGAAACTTTACGGTGTATTGTTTCGAACCCAATTGTTTTGTAACTTTCTTTTTTTGAAAACGGGTTTCTAAATGTTAGTTTTTTCTGTTATTTTCTTCGTTTGAAATTCTTTAAACTTTTTCTACACAGGAAAACATACATTCTGGCTTAGTTTTTATTGCGTTTTGTTTTCTAAATTACATTCCAGAATATAATTCTGAATAGAAAAACTAAAAAGATGATATTTGCAAGCTAATTCGTTGCAGTCATTTTTTTTCTAACTGAATCTTTGCGCAAAAGAATATTCCGAACATTTCTGGTAACAGAAATAGCCTACATAAGAGCCATTCTGCATAAGAATGGAATCAACATGTTCAAAAATTAAAATTTTAATTATTCTAACCTGTCTAATACGTATATACCGGGCCAGTAAAGGTGAAACGTTCCACCGTCGACCGTAAAATTTACATGAAATAAAGCAGAACGGGGTGGATTTCTTCTAATTTCGTTTGGCCGTTTCGCATACGAATTTGGCGTTTGCTAACTGTTATATTACCAGCGGCGTCCAATTAGCGTTTAAAACACTAAATGAATATATGATTTTGCCCTTTCGGGTCCGGGAGGCTGAACTGTTAATTCTTCGCTAGGTTTTTTGCCTTGCTAGCGAACGTAAAACTTTACTGGGGAAAAGGAGAAAGATCGTCTAGAGTTCTATTAAAATTTGAATTTACATGCAAGTTGCCAGGGCATTTTATGTCTGGACCTTCATACCGTACATTCACGTTGGAAATTTGTTTAAAATTATTTCGCTGTTGAACGGAGAACATTTATTTTAATTAGAATTCAAGCTGAAGTATTACTTTTCTGGAGAAATCTCCAATTGGAAACAATGTGTGTATCATATTTTCGTGAATAATGAGTCTTTATGCTTCAATTGACAAATAATTTCGTTATTGTTATGTTAACTCATGTGGACTTTTCCTTGCATTCCATTCTTTCTAAGTTCAATTTCCAATAAAAGAGTTTTCGTGTCGGTTTGATACTTTTCCGTCTCACGAATGAACCTAATAGTTAGTACTTATCAAAGATCAGTTTTTCCTTGTCTAACCATAATATTTTAAGGTGCTTTTTCAACTAGACGTCTGGAAAAATTAAGGCTTTATACATATTAATGCATCAATTGGAATCGCGACTATTACTCGATAAAAATAGGCCTCAAGAGAGATGCCTTTACAGTGAAAAGAGGGGTGGATAGGGCACACATTCGTGACCCGAATAAATAAATAATTTAATTTAATTAAAATTCTGAAGATGATTTTCAGTTAAATATCTGACAGCGTAAGATTGAAAACATTGTTTTGCAGAATAGTGAATAAAAATAAATGTTTCCCAGTTAAAATTGTGATTTGATCGGTGTTACTTCGTACTGCAATTCTGCGATCCTTCCACTCCCACCCCAAACTTCACAGTTTCCCTGTGGAAAATCTATTACACGGTCTAGTATTATTGCCCCGTTGAGTTCATCGAAATATAGGGAAAGGTCCTGAGGGGAGAAGGGTCATTGAATGATTAATAGTTCTACCCCGTGCCCAATAATCGGGTTCATTACAATTACAATATAAACATGTTAATCAATTATAGCGACGCGTTGACTAATGGAGCTGTTATTGTTACAACGCGAAAATGTCATTTTTCCATTCGAGTCTACATTAAATTACGCATTCTCTTTTGAAATTTCGATTGTTCTACATCCGTTTGTGTTCGCTATACAACATTTTGAGTTACATTTAAGTACAATACTCAAGGTGGCCGCAATCTACATGTAAAGCATATCTAAGAATATTTTCATGTCATGCTTTATTTCAAGCGAATTCTAATAATACAACCAATCATATTTCAAAATTTCTCAATTCTGCTAAAACTCGACTTGACGACCATTTACATAAAACACATAAATCATGGCACTCTCACGAGATTTCCCAACGTGAAATTCGTTTTCCCGGGCTTTTTTTCCGGTCGGTGAAAATTACAGGTGTTTCGAAATTCGACAAACAAGTTATCGGGCCTCGAAAACAACGAAAACCTTTTACGCTAATCCGTATATTGTGTGACGCAATTTTAATTCCACTCATTACCGAACTCGTTAATTAATGAGAGAGTTCCGCGCTTAATAAATCCGAAACCTGGACGAGACGATAATTCAAGCTCCCCCTTCTAAGTTTACGTTTTCCCTGAAAATCGAGAAATTTTAAATGAAAGTCCATTTTCACTTGCTCGTTTGACTTGTTCTTTTTTAAAGGTTTAAGCGATAAATATTTGTTAAACTTGTTCCAATCAAGACGAAGAGACTTTGAAGTCGTTTTGGGGCACGACAAGTTGCATGGCTGGGACGATTTGCGTTTTCTTCGAATCCTTCGGGTGCCATATTGTACGAAACATTAAAGAATAATTGGCAGTCTCGTAAAAGTTAAGAGTTTTATAGAGTGAAACACACAATTTTCTTCTTTAATCAGTGAGAGAACCAAGTAAATGAAACTTTAGCATTGTAAATTAACCCAATTTTCCCCAATAAGGATCAACTTTTTTGCCCTACAATATTGAAATTTCCTTTGTACACACGAATAAAAAATCTTGTGTCCCCTGTATAAATGGCTTAATTTCAAAACGTAAGGCTCAATTAGACTGCACTATATTATTTTTCACTGAATCGAAAAACACCCTAGAGGAAAAGTAAAGTGTAACGTAACCAATTGGCCTAAGACAGCTTTTAGTTCACACCACAGACAATAGTCCTGTGATTGCCACAGGATAATCCCGGCTTACAAGGACGATTGACAGGGATACAAGGGAACCCTCTGTTTACTTCCTCGGTTTGAAATGTTTATGGATTATTTGTGGTATCAAACAGAGGAAAATGATTTACGTAAATATATCCTAAAAGTGGGAACAATCATGTAAAAAATGTATCCCCTGAAACATGGTCAGATCTAGAAAAATCAGAAGCTCCATTATTCACCTTCGATTATCGCTTTATTCTTTTTGCATGGCTACAAAGTTTTCATAGAAGAACATTCGTAGTACATCTCTTTGTTCGTATTTCTTCCATTATTGCATTCGAAGTTAAATTGCAAAGGAATTTCAACTAAAATTTATTTCAATCTACTTTTCGTGACATAACGTCCTCCAAATTAATCCGTACAACAAACAAGTAAAACGGTTGTTGTGACACGCAGACAACCAAATGAAGATGCATGTGTCCGGAATGTTTTCAACATTTCCTTATCAGATCGTCTAGGAGTGGCGTTCATTAGTTTTTCGAAAGGACCACGCACATTTCTTTTTCGAAGATAACTCGAAAATCATTAAAGTCACCAGAGGCGCGACGTTGATTATTTGTCGTTTTACCATTGATATCGTTTGGATAAGGTTACGTCACTGTAGCAAGACTGATTATACCGGGGTCGATCTCGGGGGGACGTAAAATTACATGTTTATAACTATATTTCCATTTGATGGACGACAGAGTTTTAGTTTCTAGTTTATTTAATTAATTAGCTCACGCCATTAACGAGCCTTTAAAAGTCACGTGCAGAGGGAAAATACTTCATTACCATTCGCTGGTTAGGTTTATCTAAACGTTTACTATGTATTTAGGAGATTACAAAATAAACAATATTCTTGAATACTTCGGTATTTAAATATTCCATAAGGTATTAAGAAATGGTCGACGTGAACTTGACAGGTCCTGATATGCAAAGCAAACCTAAAACCATCCAGAAACTGAAACGTCCACGTTCGAGCTTGATATAAATATATAAAATTTCCATTTCGAAAATGTTATCTCATAATATATTCAAGATCGGGCAGTCAAAAGTACATAGCGGGATGCATACGTTTTCATTCGTTCTCAAAGTGGGCTTCCCATCCCTTTTCCAGCAGCTCGAGATGTTGAGCCTCCCGAATGTGACAAAATCTCCGTGGGGACTGCTCGATTCCTAATATTCTCGGATATGAAATGTGACAGCGTATTTATTATCAATGATACCATCGAAAGAGTTTTATGGTTACTAAATTCCTATTTGTTTTAAGAAAAATACGACCGGGTCTTTAGAGAATAATAAAAAGAACCATATTGGATGTTAGAGTAACCAATAGTGGCCAAGCAGTCATTCAAACTTATATTCTTTTTTCAAAACCCTCTTTAAACAAATCGCGTTAATTATCATCCCCTACTCATTCCAACCCTCCGTTTGAGTATTGCCAATATCTCGCGATGACGGTGGCGGCAACGCTTAACGACCCGCCGGGGGCGGATATTTATGAACAGTGAGGTATGTAATAATCTGAGGCCGGATTTAATTTGGCGGACTGATTTGGCACTGTGTAGAGCGGATGACGGTTAATCACCTCCCGGGAACGACCATTTGTCGACTAAACTCCAACACCAATCTCTCTCGCTCTATCTTTCTCTAGCTCTCTGGGGATCATTACGACAACGATCCAATTAAAATTAGAATTTACCTTTGAACTGAGTTCCTAATTTACATTTTTTTTTTCAATTATTTCTAATTAAAAATCTTTTTAAATGTTTATCATATATTCAACCATGATTTTATTTGTCTGACGTGGAACTGTCTTGCATCCACCACATATTTAGAATCCACAGGATGAGCTCCACGTAAATCATAGTGATGAGCAGCCTCGGGAATCACAATCGCGACCACACTATTGGACACATTTTGCAATATCCCTCCGCTAGACCATGGATCACTCAAACCATTGCTAAACACGATGTTAGAAGCGTACTTGAGAATCTTTCCTCCATGCTCCACTAAAACTTCATTAAAAGAATAAGGCTGCACATTGTACTTCTTGGTGCATTCATTGGAATAATTCGTGAAATTCCATTGAGTGGGTTCGAACATGTGATATTTGGTTGAACACATTGGCATAATTAGTTCGAAGCAAGCTTGAAAATCCCAAGCATAATCCACGGCTTGTTCTGGAGTAGTTTCAAAATTGTTGCATTTGACTTGACCGGTATAGTTGGTCGCTATTTCCAAGGCGCTTGAAATAGCTTTTAAAAGGTCCAGTGAAGTTTTTACTAAACCGAAACTTCTCAATTTATCACAGAACATTTTTACTGGATTGGCTGGCAATGGACTTAAGAACTTTGTTGGATACGGATAGTTCAACATAGCTAAATTCACGTAAACGTCAGTTAAAGTATCGATAAATTTATTAGTGTCCGCCTCATTAACTAGATTTCTACACAATTTAAAAATTTCACTCACGTTCTTTTTACCTTCAGAGGTTTTTGTTATATTCCGTATTGCTTCCCAAGATATTTTCACTGGATAACTGCAATTCCCATTATTCTCATAAATTTCGGTAAGAATATTATAAAATGATTGGCAAAGGTCTAAATTGTTAACTTGAAGCAGTGGTGCAGATGAAGCGATTGCTCCAAGAACCATATGAGGATACTTCATTCTTAGCCAAGCTGCCAACATACCTCCATACGAACCACCGAATGCGATTACTGGGTATGTATCATTGGTGATCATAGTGCTATAATATTCTCTGTTCAAATGATCAATTAGACAAACAAAATCGGATAAAGCTTGGGATGTGGTCAGGTATCTTAGCGTTTCTGGTGAAAGTAACGATTTAGCCCCAAACGGTAACGATTCACCGTAATATCGGTGTTCAGCAAATACAACTAATGCATTAAATGTTGGCGCTATGTCGATTAGAAAGCCTGTATTTTCATAAAAAGTTAGTATATCAGCTTCGTTGCCGCAATAGAAAAACATTGGACCTCCTTTCACGTAAAAGTCTTCAGTTAGCAGATACCTCAACTTGAAAGTGTCATTATTTCTTGTTAGACTAAAATGGTCAATGGGCACGTCCACAAAGAGTTCTTGTACTACACCATAACAAGTAGTGAATATAAAAAAATAAATACTATATAAAAAAACTAGAAACATTTTTTGACATTAAACGTCAATTTTATGTATGTCACAAAGACTCGAAGAATTTAAAAGACAGGTGGAACTCAATACCAAACATGAGTCAATACATTCAATTGAGGAATTTAGAAGCAAAGGGGTACAAGCAATATTTTTTTAAAAATTTACTTATTTACAAAATATGCGATTTAATTATTACAAAAATTATATGGCAAAGAATTAATAGAATTTATGGCTTTTTATCCCATCATTTCTTATATCAAATTTTAACTAACCAAATTCACTGTAAATTTTAATTGATTTGTATAACTTTAATGTCATTCTTCTCAAAAAGCTATTTTTGTCACTTGTACTCTTTTGCATCTAAACTCCTGAATTAATACTATATATTTACATATATATGTATATGTATACTATACTATAATTAATAGAGTTTCGTTTGTTTCATATTATTTAAGAATATTTTGGGTTAACCTCATATATTAAAGTTTGTATTATAGACTATAGTATAATACTATATTATAATAGGTATAGACCATAGTATAATAATTCTAAGGTAGGATTTCCTTCCCTTTATTGCGCATGTGGGAGGAGTTTATGACGTCATCCGTGAGTAAATAAAATTTGTTTTTCTATTTGTCAAATTTGACATGAGCTTTAGTTTGGATGTCTTTGAACGTTTTTCAGCTAAAATTAAATAAAAATTCAATTTTTTAAAATCTTTCCGTGAACAGAAATTTATCCACTTTAATTTCAAAACTGAATCATTACGGGGGAAAGAAAAAAAGGCCGTATTTTTATCAAAATGTTTGCTTTGATTGTCCGAATTACACCCAAACACTGCACATCTCATTTTTGTTTTATAATTTAACACTAAAAACATAGAAAACACAATTAACACACTTAAACACAGTATGGTAAAGTTTGGAAACAAATACCTAGACTTTTCACGATAAGACGGATTTCATCAAGTGACTACAACATATACATATATTTATTGAATTACTTTTTTTCTCAAATATTTTTTATTTTATTTATTATCGGAGTACTGGTTCGAAATTAATTATATATTATATATGTAATGCAGAAAAGTAATGGTAATTTAATATCAATCAGTTAATATGGAGTAAATATTTGCTATGAATGAGAGCAGGTTGCCAGATAAACCTTTTTCAAAATTTGGGAAAAAAGTAAATCGAAACAAAATAATACGAATTTATTTAATAAAAGTTATTTCTAACGTAAATAAATCATCTTTGGCAACAACGCAAAAAGCACTTTATTACCCTGTTTCCTCGATAGGGTCTTGTAAATACGAGTTTTTCATTTATTAATGAATTGCTCAATCCAATAATGGTGTTTATTACATGGGAGTTACCTTTTGTTGATTTCTGGCCGGATCAAGTGATTGATGGACGACTTGAATTATTGATACTCCATTTCTTGTGTTCTGAAAATAAAATGACTTTTTTTTTCTATTATGGAAGTATAATGAAGAAAAAATAAACTGCATAAGTACATTCAGAAACAATTTGATCACAGCCGCTTGAATTGATACATCCATGAATAAAACAGAATCCAGTTCCATCCATAAAATATGGTTAAAAACGAAATACACAGTCATTCTTCCGTTATTTCAATTCCAGGTAATTGTCGCTTCTCATATATACAGTCTTTGTTCTTGCCTTAAAGAGCGGTCTGGCTAATTAACCCCTTTTATTCCAAAAAAGATTAATGGGTCGAGTACTTGGGGGCTTACGCAACGAACTGTCAAAATAATAAAACCTAAATCAACACATGGCTGAAAAGTAACACAAAAGGGGGCCCCCACTTGCCGGACAGTTTTAAGAGATGATTACAGTGTGTGTGTGTACCGTTTAGCAGTCAGTAGCAAGTAGGTGGGTTGGGGAGATTGAGAATTCGAAAGCTGCCAAGCGAAAACCTAAACACACTCTACCTTTTTTGTTGCGCTGCTACAGTTGTTGGTTGGTCCCGTATGGTTTTCTCACGGAATTGAGCAAATACTTAGTCCTCTATTAGGACAAGGGTTAAAGTATGCTTCACACTTCTGAGGTCTAACAATTAATATGAATGTTTTCGAAAAAAGATGGAACGGATCAAGTCGGGGAATTATACAGGTTATTTCATCTTTAATGTACAGAGTAAGTAGGTGGATTGACAAGACACTTTACAATATTTTACAATACTGAGTGTTTTATTTTTACTGAATATCTTGCTGGTTCATCCTGTAAACATGTTTTTGTCTTATATCGTATTATTTTAAGTGCATCCCCATATCCTTTAATATGGATTCGGAATGAGGATACAGGAAGGCGTCGTTCTCGAAAATTCATTTAGGATGAGTTATGTGACATCCACACGCCAATTTCGTTACATTCGAAAGCGCGCGCGAATACGTCAAGACTTTTGAATATTTAAAATGGATTGATCACGCCACAAGTGTAATAAAATTTTCGATATAAAATTTTATACCTTAAATGGGTTATGTGGCTTTCGAAACGACAGAACTCGAATGATGATGATTCATAGGACGATATCATTGAAACGACCTATTTTATGATGGGAAGTAATATGAAAAATACCAATACATACTTACTTTCGATTATGAATAAGTAGAAGATGTTAGAAATCTATTAAATTTCGATACTTTTCTAGCTAAATTTCGATACGATGAAGCTGTTGGCAAGTGCATGTTCTTACGAGGGGTGCTTTAAAAGTTCACAAAATTGGAAGCTTACAAAGGTTACTGGCATTTTTAAACGGAGAACGTTCTTTGGAAGAGAAGAAGAAGGAAATAATCTTCTACATGGAACCTTAACTAAAAAAACCGATCGATTAACTTGAACCCATAAAAATTACGAATTTATATGTAAGCGAAACTACTACGATAGACCGGACATTAAAGTGTAATTCGCCTTCTCTTAAATAAACCATAAGATCGATTCCGACTAAACTTTAGTGTTATGTTGGCATTAGTGACTATCAAATAGGAATTGTGAACGTAGCTATACGTTTTTATAGGGTAATTTTGATACAGTTTAAAACTCTTCTTACTTATTTATTAAAACTTTATGCAAAATCCATTGTTTAGTCAAGAGATTTTAGATCATCCAATACTCTTTGTTTTTTACAGAATCACAAGTCTCCAAATAATCACAGAGATAATAAAACAATCCAACTAACAAAAAATGGTTCATAATGAATCCCATGTCTTTTGTAGCTAGAACTATAAATAAATACACCCAACTCTTTTTTTACACGATTTTGAAATAATACGGTTCATCAATATATTTTTTTACACGATTTCTTTTTGCACGGTTTTCTGAGGAACGCATCTACCGTGTAAAAAAAGTTAGGTGTATATGAAAACAACTAGATTAGGTGTGAAAACGGATGTTATGATTGGAAATTTCTATTTTTAATATTGGTCTTTTGACTAATGATCTTGCCTTGGCCTATGCTTAGTGCAGGTACCCCAAAAAAGGCATTGGTTCTATGCAATTCATTTTAAAAATGAAAAATAAGCCATAACATAAACATATGTCCACATAACGGTCACAATCCCATCGGTGCCATCTTTCTTTGACTATGACAGCCGCATTACACAATCATCAGATTAAATTTAGAATAGTAACGCATCAAATAATATTCCAAATTGAAAAAAACCAACCACCATTGGGATTAGGAAACTAGGTGGTTGTTCGCA
>JABRWK010000005.1:622985-644493 GCA_013372445.1 Hypothenemus hampei
ATGGTTAAAGCTGGTAATTTTTTGGATTAAGCCTACCGATATGCTAAACTCATATACGAAATTTGGTTAAAAAATCTTAAGCCGTTTGGAATTTAAAAAATAAAGAAATGTCCTTTTTTTAAACTTTAACACTCTGTATCTCGGAAACGAAGCATTTCCGGACCTATGTTTATAGGAACTTTTCGTCTTATTTTGAGCCGTACTCTATGTGGTAGAGCGTTGTATCATGAATTTCCGAACACCCTGTATATGTACCACTAGTACTAAATGTTGGTGTAAAAATCAAACTACATTCATAATACATTAAATACATTTCAAAATACTGGTGGAACATATGAGTACCAATCGTCTCGAAAGGGTTAAAAGAAGTTGATTAGATCTTAAACACTTTAACGAAAGTTGCATAATAAGAGAGATATAACTGTTTAAACAATTTACGAATTATCAATTTTTTAGTTTTTATTTTATAATTTTTTTAAGGGGTGACCTTAAAAGAAGTTAATTAAATCCCAATTAGCTTAACGAAGGTTGAATAATATCATATATGATTTTTTTAAACAATTTATTTTTAAATAATTCATAATTAGTATGCTTTATAATCTACTTTTCTTGAGGTGTTTAATCACCCCTTAAAAAAAAACATTGTTAATTCGTAAATTGTTTAAACAGCCAATCTCTGTTATTATGCAACTTTCGTTAAAGTGTTTTGAGTCTAATCAACTTCCTTTAAGGTAATTAATCATTCCTTACAAATAAAATTAATAGTTCAGAAACACACTGTATAGTTTTCATATTTTTTGTTAATTTTTTTTTCACTTTTAAAGCTTGAAGATTTGGAGTCGTATCTTCATATTATTTTAGCTTGAAATGTTATTTTCCGGTAACGAATTTACCCTTAATGTATCTCACAAACTCTTATAGATAGTATAAATATTCGTTTTAATTTTTTTAATGTGTTATAAAAGATAATAAATTATCCAACGGACGCGAATTTTAAAAATTGAAACTATTGTTCTATGTTGCTAAGGTTAACATGCTAAAATAAGATCTTAATACATTCGGGCCGATTTTTTATCAAACTAAACTTTATTTTTCATAAAAAGATGTGAATAAAAGTGAGGTAAAAGCAAACAAAACTAAAAAAATGGAAAAGACACAAAAAAACTACTCTGGTAACAGTACAATTTGACATTTCGTATTTTCGAAGTTGCCATTCTCATCCGTTGGATATTTGTTATTTACTTAATTTTTTTTCATATAAAATCTTTTTTGTTATTAAAAATACCAAAATGTTTTTTGTAATGTCTATAGCAGTTTTTTAATGTGTAAATTAAATAAAAACAATGGCAACTAATTTATAATTTTTCTCCCGTGTTTCATAACAATCCCTAAGGTGACGGTTATTTAGCTTCCCTTATCTCTGGACTACAGGGAGCGAATAGCATTTACATGAAAGATTAAAACTTTAAAACACTAAAAACTTTATTCAAAAATATACATATTTCAGATTAAAACAAAATGAACACATACAATTGTTTATATCCAAACAAGAAATTTGGAAAGGTATAGGTTTTAAAGGAAGTTAAACCTCAGTCAATTAATAACAACAACAATAAAAAGGGAAAAAGCTTACACAATTTATTTTAATGAAAAAATATGAAATTGATATTAGTAGTAACTCAGTGGTTCAAGGCATTTGAGTGCGAACGTAGTCAGCAATCGATTAACAATAAATTAATACTATTGCACAAAAGATAAATACAAATTCTTCATTGTTAATAGTAGATTTTGTACTGTCTTCAATTAGTTTAAGATCTGTATAATAATCGGGATTCAACCCGATCTGCATCCTCCTTACGATTACCAATAAGTAGTTGTTCTTTTAGAATATTTTGTAACACTATACGGGCTTCGCGTTCTTCCTTTAATTGTGCCGCTAAATCTGCCACTTTAAATTCCAGAACGTTGTATTTGGACTGCAACAAACTAATTGTGTCGGGTACGTTTCTGGCTATCTCCGGCTTATCCAACATAGGAGCTAGAATGTTCAAAATGTCAAATATTAATATCATTTGTATTTTCAAAATAACCATTTTGCATGCTTTCACACTTGAAGATAAATACAAATTAAGTGGGATTAAAACATGACCACAACTAAAATCATTTGAAATGGTAAAAATTGGTTAGTTTTTCTTTGCTCTGCATTTTTTTCTGTGATTATGAACACATAATTAGATGTCGTATTTTAGAATATTTACACAATTCGTTTGTATTTGTCACCATTGTAAAATCGTTATAAAACTCAAGAGGATTCATGAAAAAGCTGCTTATTGCAATGTTAATAGAGAACTGAGAAAAATAGTTAGAAAGACAGTACAAAAATGTCCCTAATAAATTTGATGTTTAGAGTGATTCAAAAATTAATTTCAAGCGATTATGAGCGATGAATGTTAAAAAGTTTGTCTTGAAAACTTACCAGTCCCTCAAAATCTTTTAACTGCAAGTTAAATCGTAATTTGTTTAGTTTTGTTTTGTTAAAAAATTGATAGAAATGCTTCTAATACCCAATCAGTAACATATATTTAATAATTTCAATAGAATTAATTAAAACAATTGTAACAAATTTTTCCTTATCTAATACAGGGAGTTCCGTAAATACCCCATTCATTTTTTTTCCATGTTTTTTCGTAAATATTTATGGAGACCAGCTCTGTACAGCAAGGGATCATTCGCTCAATGCCAAATCTTCTATATCTATATCTGGACCTCAGAGCCAAAAGGTATTAAGTCCACTTTTTTAAAATTTTGGGATTTTATGTTTTCTTAATGTAATATGAGATAGTATGTTAGGAAAACACAAAATCTCAAATTTAAAAAAGTGTACTTAATACTCTATGGCTCTGAAGTTCAGATTTATATTTTTGAACCACCCTGTTCAAATCTTTGAATAATGACCAAACACAAACATAAAAAGGCACAGCATTGCGATCTAACATTAGTTTCGTGCTTGTCTCCACTGCTATTCCAAATGCTGTGTTCTTTTCAATTGTTTTGCAACAAAAGAAGCGCAACACCAAGTAGAAGCCCTTGGAGGACCATGGGGTCGATATCTTCTTGGCTGCATTGGCTGGGCCACCACCACTAATTGATCTAAGCTCGATCGGTGCGGGGACGTGAGTTTATTCGGCAGCTGCACGTTGCCCCCAGTTAAAATCTCAGCTAAAGATTGGAAAAATTGTCAAAACGATAAATTTGACAACAGTGTTCATTTGTTCAAATAATGTTAATTTGAACAATTTGGTGTATCCGCCGGGAATATCTTTGGGATAATGCAAGTCAATCATAAATAAAAAAACATTTACCTGAATTGACTGTATTCCTTGGCCGACCCAAGGAACAATAGGCTTCAATAACATCCAATATCTGACCGTCCTCCTTGTAAGTGGTTGGCCGTCTACCATTTTGTCTTTGATATGGTCCTCCCGGAATTGTGCCCAAAGCTAAACAAGGCCTCAAAGGTGGTGTCGGTCGGAGACATGCAGCCGTCCAAATTTGTCCCTTACCGAAAGTATGGGGTGATGAGCATCGCGGCGTCATCAGGCCCCTGGATGCCCCAAATTGGGGCATGGAGCATGAATTAGGATTTGGGGCCGAGATTAGTGGGGACATCTGTAAGCGAGTAAAAATATTATCTAAGGTTAGTTGTTTTTTTTACGTTGCTACTAATTTATAAATATGATATATGTATGAAATTTCATAGGATAAATAGCCATTTTACAATATTTCTAGAGGTATAAAACTCAAAAAAGTACTATGTAGCTGTCATAATTCTAATTAAGAAAATATTTGTTTAGAATAATCTCACATTTTGACAACATGAATCTATTTATATAGGGCTCTCTGTATATTGTAATATGATAATTCTCCTAATGAAATGAAGAACTTCTTTAAAGTGAGATAATGTACAGGCAAGGGCTAAAACAAACCAATGGCATTACGAGTTAGTTGCAAAATTAAAAGTACAACACGCTTTATAGGTTATTCATAAAATAAAAGATGAAGAAGCCATCAGTATTGAGTGCATGAAAATTGGTATTTTTCGTTCCAAAATCAAAGTATTTGCAAGCGAATTCTTTTTATGTTCAATCAGCAAAACTCTGACTATTTGACATAGTCTCGAATTGAAATTTCATATCGCAAAAATAAGTTTAGTGCGTGAAAAACGACAACGCATACATCAATCATGCGCCCTTGCCTGCAGTGCGGGATTTTTTGCGCGTCCCCTCATAGATGCCCCTTAAAACTTCCGGAGGCAATTTTGCCTTCAGCCACCAATGCGCATAGAGTCCCGATCGGAACATCAATGGTTCCTCCTCTGTGTCTTCCTCTTGCGTCACACCCATCTGATTCATTTGATCCGATTCGCTCAAGATTGAACTTGTGGACTTGGATTTTTGCGGTTTCGATGACATTCTGGAAGGTATTTCTTGTTGTTTAGAACTCGATTCGTTGTCCCAATGAATATCCATACTGGTAACAGATGTTGTTCGTAAAGAATCTCGAGTAAGACCCGTTTCGGTTGAAGTTCTCGGTGTGGAACCGAAAGGAGATGAACATGGGCATTGACTTTCGAAATTTCTAGCTTCAATATCACTAAGTGTGATTTCCGTGCCTATATCCTGACAGTTTTGATATAATAACGCCATTACTTCGTTGCTTTCTTGATCTGTATCAGTATTATTGGCCAAATCCGGACTATTTAAAGTGCAACTGCCCGCCATACCGGAATCGCTCGACCTTCTACTGTGACAACATTCCGCCCCGCAACGACAAATGCACTTATGTGAACTACTTGGAAGTTCTTTGTCAATTGCTGGTCTCATATTTAAAAATTTTGAGCTCACACAACGCTTTAAAGCTTTCATCTTGAGATCCGTAGGATTTAATTGAATACTGCACCTACGCCTACTTGTAGGTCTCTTCTTATCAGAGTTAATACTGTGTTTTCGAAATGGAATATTCTCTAAATTAAGACTAACACTTGGAGGATTAATCACAGTCTGTTGAGATGGTTCGGTTAGATCATCAGATTCCACACTCTCACATTCGGCTCCGTCGCCGTATAATAGTTCAGCCACAATTTTGTCTGGAAGTGGCATGGTGGGGGCGGGCAATTCAAAGCTGCTCGTCTTGGACTCGCTGGCTTTCGTTCTACAGGAAATGTTGTTTTCACTACTGGACCATGGAGGAATGTATATTGTCGTTAAGCTGCTTTGACTGTATTTATTACCAACCAACATAGTGGGACAACTCTGTCTTGTACTCGGCATATAATTCGACACGTCCAAACAATCCAATTCAAAACTCTCTCCTAAATTGAGAAGGTTTTCACAAGCGAATCCAGGTTTACGTTGTAGAGTTGGCAAGCTTGAACTCGCTTGAGATTCTTCGGATGACTGTTTTTGCAGAAAATTTAGTTTTGCCGTGGAAGTGAGTACAATGCTCGGTTTTTTTGGTTGTTCTTCTACGACCCTTAGACCTGTTCTATTACCATTAAATTGTTCATTCTCTTTTAGAGGTTTGCCGTAATCAACTACACTCTCAAATTTAACTCCATCTTTAGGATTATAATATCGTATGTATCCAAACGGATTACTACTCGAGGCACTTGAACTTGCATTGCTTTCGACCGCATTCTGTCGCTTTAAATTTCCATCTTCATCTGACGAATAATCATCATCTGAGTCACTATCGCTATCACAATTGATGACGCTATCTCTGATATGTAGTTGTTTCGTCATTATGGTAATCTCTGTTTTGTGATGACGAATTTTCACTACGTTTAGATTCATTTTATTGAGATGTTCCGCGTAAAGAAGATTACATAAAAGTCTACGAGTAAGGACTTTTTCTTTGATTTTTTTCGAGAAATATTTGGTGAGCGCTGCATAGGGAGCGGCCGAAGGGTAACAAGGCGGTGGGTAAGTTGGATTGTAGTTCAACAATGTTCGATACGATGTCACTGATGATCGGGTAGAGTAGCCGCGATGGTTTAAAGAGTATAACTGCAGAATCAATATTTATTAACTGTTATTTTAGGTATTTACCATATACCTATTTTAAATTTTACATTATACTTATATGATAAAATATAAATTAATGTATTAAAAACAAAATACTTACGTGTGGAGGTGGTTGGGGCACATACTGTGCCTGACTAGGCAACACCTTCTGGTTGACGGGCGAAATTGAATTCGAATTTTTCGATCCCTGGGTGTGAGTTAACAGATCCACCCAATGATCAGCTTCTTGTTTACTTTGACAGATCACCACGCGCTTGTCAATCATGGGAGCGCTGATCTCGAATGCATTCTTTAATGTATCGGTATCATCTAAACGAACCACATTAAGCCCGGCCAGGAATAATTTCCCCTTAAAATGTAAAAAAGTGAGTCGAATATTGCTTTTAATAATAGGTTAGAGACTAAAAAAATTTATTACCTCAAAAATAAACGCACTTAACCTATGACTGACTGATAAAATGACTAAAGTCGTAGGAAAAAGTACGAAATATCTGTCGTGATGTTGTAAACCTACAGCTACACTACCCATATAAATAATCTCTCCTGCAAAAAAATTAAATATCATCTTCAACAAGAGATTTTTATTGATTTATCTTCTCACCAAGACTAGCTAAATTTGGCCCTTCCAAACCTCTAACAGGGCCTGTTAACACCTGCAATTCCAATTCTTTTTGTCGTCGTGTCGCCAGACATGTAGTCTGAAATTATTGTAAATAAACTATAATCTGATATCAATAAAATAAAGAATAATCTACTGCAAATTGATAAAACTCGTAATGAAGAAATAAAAATTGAATTAAATACAGTTTTTATTAGTTTTATTTAAGAAGGAAATGCCAAACTACATAATATTTGACAGACCGGAAGGAACTAAAGTCCGTTCGCGTTAAGAATAGACTGGTGGGTGGAGCTAAACCGACCTGACTTACACTGTAAAATATGTCGATATTTTCACTTTTTAGAATATTTTTAATAGAAATGGCCAATCATTATCCGTATGTTATTACTTAAACATCAAATCGAAAAGTACAAGAGAAAAAGTCATAACAAACTTTGTAATGAGGTACAGTAAATAATACGTAAATTTTGATTACCATGGCCAATATTTACATGTTGTAAATCGGACTTATTTTTAAGCCAATCACAGAGCCATATTTTTAAGCCCTATGGTTTCCAACGGTCTATTCTTAACGCGAACGGACAGTAGTCATCTATAAGTGAATTTGTTTAATTTCATGAAAAATAAACTTACAGCGATATCCTTGTAAATACTGACTGAACGTTGAGTATCGCCACGATCCGCATGACACTCTTCAACGTGCCGTTCCAGTTCCTGTAACAATCCTGAATATTTTTCTAATCTACGAAACGGTTTGCTGAGTAACGTGGTAAGAACTAAAACGCCTGGACTCGCTGCACCTCGATTTTCCATAAATTTGGTTAATTCATCTCTAAAAATGGATTTCCTATTAAAAAAATGCTTTTCCCTAGTCACTAAAGTAACAACCATTATACTTTGCGTTTTTCAACACAAAAATCTATTTTTGTCTATACTGACGAAACTTACTTGTGTTTATCCAATATAACGACAGCCTTGGGATGTAAAGAACAATACATTTGATGAACAGCTTTGATTTTCGGAGCCCAGTTTAAAAATAACTTGCCGACCCTTTGATCTGCTCCACATTTTTGGTATTCTTGTTCCACCAAGCTTAGCAGCTGCGTGTGGATATCCACAATTTCATTGATGTTACCGGTCAATTGTTTAAATTCATCTTGGGTCAGTCTATAAATTAACCAAAAGGGAATTCTCAAAAATAAATGATTAAATTTGAAATAAATACATACATGTTGCTTTTCTCTAATGGTTGTAAATAATTCGTTATCAGTCCATCCAGTTCTTGTACGTGAGCTTTCTCCGAATCAATTAAATCTTTTACGACTACATTTTTATATTGATTGTTTTGTTGAATAACAGGTTTAGGAATATCTAAAAATAAATTGTTTATTTTAACGACAAAATTACTACATATTAAATCTATTCTGATGTTAAAGTTTCGTTCTTATATATAAGAGATAAGTTACTTATAATTTTAAGAATCATACCTTTGCACTCCTTAATATAATTACTTGGAAACCAACCCGTTTTTCCATCAAATGTACCCTCCCACCATTCGTCATCTTTTTGGGTGACCGTTATCAAATCACCTTTCTTAAAACAAAGCTGAAACAATTTTTTCGTCAATATGGTTTTTTTGTTGCAATTGCGTTGTGTATATTGGGCCATAAGAATTCCTTTTATGAAAACTAATAATGTCTACTCCAATAATCTATTAAAACAATTATTGTTTTAACAGATTTATTTGAAAAACAATAGTTTTACAACTATTTTAGTGAATATTGGTAGATTGTTTGTTATTCGTCACAAATACACTAATATTGATAAAGAATCGTGCAAACTTGTTTATAATTTTTTCGGTGAAGAAAAATATCTACATATACACGGTGTCCCATTTAAAACAAAACAAACCCTTTTTCTCCAAAACAGACAAATAAAAAAAAATGCTGAAACACGTCAATTTTATTTTCGAGGTGGAAACATTTTTAAATCTTTTCTAGATTACCCATTATCCATCCCTAACGATGGTGATATTCACCCCATAAAAGTTTAAATGGAACATGGGGTTGAGTGCACTACCGTTTTAAAGCTTATTGAATTCACTTTTTAATCGCTTTATTTTTTCTTAACAGACTTATTTCGTTTTCGATAGGACACCTTGTATACTATAATATAAAAACTATATGTTCGAATCAAGCACCATACATGTCAAAACGTGTATCCGAAACAATTAGTGGTTACGGTTTATGTATTCTTAATCCAATAACTTCTTAAACATGATTATAATTTTCTAATGATTCTCTTTTTTTGCTCAAAAATATGATAAAATTATCGTGCATGAAATAATTCTTGGCAATTAATCTATTAAATAAACAGAGTAATTACTCTTGTCCAAACGTCAGCAATTAGCGCAGGAAAATAAAAATATTTGGCCTCACATTGTAACTTGGTTTTTCCCAAAATGGGATTTAATTTTGGAAAAAATCTCTATCATAAACTTAACACTCTTAACATCTCCATTAATTTTAAAACGAAAAAACATTAAAATATTTTATGGGTAGTTTTATTGGAACGATCATCGCAAAGCGTAAACTCGTTAATGTGAAAATTTCGATTTGGCGGTTAGTACGAATTCGACGTTGAGTACAAGGTGTGAAGTCATAAAATTTTAAGTGTGGAAAAATCAATTTTATAACCTTTTTAAAACAAAAATCATTTGCTGTAAAAGTAAGAAAATAACTAAACAAATGTTTACAATCTGATTTCAAAAAATCATATTCAATGGTGGGTGGAATCATTCAAGTTTAAAGCATTGAAATTGAGTTTCAGTTGTAGCTTTGAAATCACTATTTCTGTCCAACGAAAACGTTTATTTTATTTATGACGGTTAAATGCAAACAAGAAATGGAAACAACCTACATAAGTGTTTACACAGGNTATCACAATTGATGACGCTATCTCTGATATGTAGTTGTTTCGTCATTATGGTAATCTCTGTTTTGTGATGACGAATTTTCACTACGTTTAGATTCATTTTATTGAGATGTTCCGCGTAAAGAAGATTACATAAAAGTCTACGAGTAAGGACTTTTTCTTTGATTTTTTTCGAGAAATATTTGGTGAGCGCTGCATAGGGAGCGGCCGAAGGGTAACAAGGCGGTGGGTAAGTTGGATTGTAGTTCAACAATGTTCGATACGATGTCACTGATGATCGGGTAGAGTAGCCGCGATGGTTTAAAGAGTATAACTGCAGAATCAATATTTATTAACTGTTATTTTAGGTATTTACCATATACCTATTTTAAATTTTACATTATACTTATATGATAAAATATAAATTAATGTATTAAAAACAAAATACTTACGTGTGGAGGTGGTTGGGGCACATACTGTGCCTGACTAGGCAACACCTTCTGGTTGACGGGCGAAATTGAATTCGAATTTTTCGATCCCTGGGTGTGAGTTAACAGATCCACCCAATGATCAGCTTCTTGTTTACTTTGACAGATCACCACGCGCTTGTCAATCATGGGAGCGCTGATCTCGAATGCATTCTTTAATGTATCGGTATCATCTAAACGAACCACATTAAGCCCGGCCAGGAATAATTTCCCCTTAAAATGTAAAAAAGTGAGTCGAATATTGCTTTTAATAATAGGTTAGAGACTAAAAAAATTTATTACCTCAAAAATAAACGCACTTAACCTATGACTGACTGATAAAATGACTAAAGTCGTAGGAAAAAGTACGAAATATCTGTCGTGATGTTGTAAACCTACAGCTACACTACCCATATAAATAATCTCTCCTGCAAAAAAATTAAATATCATCTTCAACAAGAGATTTTTATTGATTTATCTTCTCACCAAGACTAGCTAAATTTGGCCCTTCCAAACCTCTAACAGGGCCTGTTAACACCTGCAATTCCAATTCTTTTTGTCGTCGTGTCGCCAGACATGTAGTCTGAAATTATTGTAAATAAACTATAATCTGATATCAATAAAATAAAGAATAATCTACTGCAAATTGATAAAACTCGTAATGAAGAAATAAAAATTGAATTAAATACAGTTTTTATTAGTTTTATTTAAGAAGGAAATGCCAAACTACATAATATTTGACAGACCGGAAGGAATTAAAGTCCGTTCGCGTTAAGAATAGACTGGTGGGTGGAGCTAAACCGACCTGACTTACACTGTAAAATATGTCGATATTTTCACTTTTTAGAATATTTTTAATAGAAATGGCCAATCATTATCCGTATGTTATTACTTAAACATCAAATCGAAAAGTACAAGAGAAAAAGTCATAACAAACTTTGTAATGAGGTACAGTAAATAATACGTAAATTTTGATTACCATGGCCAATATTTACATGTTGTAAATCGGACTTATTTTTAAGCCAATCACAGAGCCATATTTTTAAGCCCTATGGTTTCCAACGGTCTATTCTTAACGCGAACGGACAGTAGTCATCTATAAGTGAATTTGTTTAATTTCATGAAAAATAAACTTACAGCGATATCCTTGTAAATACTGACTGAACGTTGAGTATCGCCACGATCCGCATGACACTCTTCAACGTGCCGTTCCAGTTCCTGTAACAATCCTGAATATTTTTCTAATCTACGAAACGGTTTGCTGAGTAACGTGGTAAGAACTAAAACGCCTGGACTCGCTGCACCTCGATTTTCCATAAATTTGGTTAATTCATCTCTAAAAATGGATTTCCTATTAAAAAAATGCTTTTCCCTAGTCACTAAAGTAACAACCATTATACTTTGCGTTTTTCAACACAAAAATCTATTTTTGTCTATACTGACGAAACTTACTTGTGTTTATCCAATATAACGACAGCCTTGGGATGTAAAGAACAATACATTTGATGAACAGCTTTGATTTTCGGAGCCCAGTTTAAAAATAACTTGCCGACCCTTTGATCTGCTCCACATTTTTGGTATTCTTGTTCCACCAAGCTTAGCAGCTGCGTGTGGATATCCACAATTTCATTGATGTTACCGGTCAATTGTTTAAATTCATCTTGGGTCAGTCTATAAATTAACCAAAAGGGAATTCTCAAAAATAAATGATTAAATTTGAAATAAATACATACATGTTGCTTTTCTCTAATGGTTGTAAATAATTCGTTATCAGTCCATCCAGTTCTTGTACGTGAGCTTTCTCCGAATCAATTAAATCTTTTACGACTACATTTTTATATTGATTGTTTTGTTGAATAACAGGTTTAGGAATATCTAAAAATAAATTGTTTATTTTAACGACAAAATTACTACATATTAAATCTATTCTGATGTTAAAGTTTCGTTCTTATATATAAGAGATAAGTTACTTATAATTTTAAGAATCATACCTTTGCACTCCTTAATATAATTACTTGGAAACCAACCCGTTTTTCCATCAAATGTACCCTCCCACCATTCGTCATCTTTTTGGGTGACCGTTATCAAATCACCTTTCTTAAAACAAAGCTGAAACAATTTTTTCGTCAATATGGTTTTTTTGTTGCAATTGCGTTGTGTATATTGGGCCATAAGAATTCCTTTTATGAAAACTAATAATGTCTACTCCAATAATCTATTAAAACAATTATTGTTTTAACAGATTTATTTGAAAAACAATAGTTTTACAACTATTTTAGTGAATATTGGTAGATTGTTTGTTATTCGTCACAAATACACTAATATTGATAAAGAATCGTGCAAACTTGTTTATAATTTTTTCGGTGAAGAAAAATATCTACATATACACGGTGTCCCATTTAAAACAAAACAAACCCTTTTTCTCCAAAACAGACAAATAAAAAAAAATGCTGAAACACGTCAATTTTATTTTCGAGGTGGAAACATTTTTAAATCTTTTCTAGATTACCCATTATCCATCCCTAACGATGGTGATATTCACCCCATAAAAGTTTAAATGGAACATGGGGTTGAGTGCACTACCGTTTTAAAGCTTATTGAATTCACTTTTTAATCGCTTTATTTTTTCTTAACAGACTTATTTCGTTTTCGATAGGACACCTTGTATACTATAATATAAAAACTATATGTTCGAATCAAGCACCATACATGTCAAAACGTGTATCCGAAACAATTAGTGGTTACGGTTTATGTATTCTTAATCCAATAACTTCTTAAACATGATTATAATTTTCTAATGATTCTCTTTTTTTGCTCAAAAATATGATAAAATTATCGTGCATGAAATAATTCTTGGCAATTAATCTATTAAATAAACAGAGTAATTACTCTTGTCCAAACGTCAGCAATTAGCGCAGGAAAATAAAAATATTTGGCCTCACATTGTAACTTGGTTTTTCCCAAAATGGGATTTAATTTTGGAAAAAATCTCTATCATAAACTTAACACTCTTAACATCTCCATTAATTTTAAAACGAAAAAACATTAAAATATTTTATGGGTAGTTTTATTGGAACGATCATCGCAAAGCGTAAACTCGTTAATGTGAAAATTTCGATTTGGCGGTTAGTACGAATTCGACGTTGAGTACAAGGTGTGAAGTCATAAAATTTTAAGTGTGGAAAAATCAATTTTATAACCTTTTTAAAACAAAAATCATTTGCTGTAAAAGTAAGAAAATAACTAAACAAATGTTTACAATCTGATTTCAAAAAATCATATTCAATGGTGGGTGGAATCATTCAAGTTTAAAGCATTGAAATTGAGTTTCAGTTGTAGCTTTGAAATCACTATTTCTGTCCAACGAAAACGTTTATTTTATTTATGACGGTTAAATGCAAACAAGAAATGGAAACAACCTACATAAGTGTTTACACAGGTTTAAAGAGCAGAAAACTTTAAATCTGTCCAAATGTTAATTATGATTTTATATGCGTTGAGTATCTATTTCAAAATTCTTACTGGAAAACTGCATGTTTCCTAATAGTCTAAGGTCATTTTTAAAAGAACTAAAAATAAATATAAAAAAATAGAACATTACAAATAAATTCGGGTTTCGGTTAATAATAATAAATAATCTTTGTGAATTAACTCTCTCAATTTATTTTTTCACTTAAAATTTCCCAAATAGCAATCAGTAGTAAGTAAAAAATATAATTCACGCATTTCTAACCTGGTAATATACCATGAGTAATGTTATATTTATTTATGTATGTTTTGGTACTGTTTTTTTCCGTTTATACCTGTAATTTAAGCCACAGAAGTGACCATAATACTTACAAAAAAAACAAACATTTTTAATTTTATTTAATTCATTTGAAAATCAGCTCTATTATTATTAGTATCATGAATTAATGATGGTGACAATGATAAGGATCAATGATAAGCTTGTGATCCTCTAAATAGCGTCAGAGAACTAATAGTGTAATATTTTTTAATTATCATTATTTTCAGTTAACTTTATTAACTCACCTCATCATTATTACTTCCTTTAAAGGTATACAGTGCTTGAACAATTGTTGGTTCTCCTGCCATGTTCTGCCATTAACACTTCTAGAAAAAAGTACAAAATAATGTAACTTTCTTACAACACAATATACTATAGAAAAAAAGAGACGCTTAAAATCAAACCGTTATTGGAGGGCACAAAGCGATTTCTGAATGTCGACACATTCTTGGCATATGGCATAAGCCTTGCCACTCAAATTGGCCCTGTGCCAAAAATATTCTGAGCTCATTCGGTTTCGATGAAAATTATTAATACGGAGAGGCAATAATTTGGCTAATTATTAATTGCTTTAAAAAGAATTTAAGAACATAAATTTCATTCTATTGTAATTTAATTAGGTACAGTAAAAACATTGTCAATTAATAGAAATGATTACTAAAATGTGGATTACTTACGTTGCAAATTATAATTTTCTTCATAATTTAATAATTAAAGGAGAAAATTAATGATAAAGTTACTGATATTTAATTAAAATCCTGCTCACAATTAGCCCAAAACAAACCCAGGGTAAAACGGTTTTTGTTAATACTCACTATTTCAATGATAGGAGATTTATTTGTAATAATTTATTATAAAAATCATCAATTGAACACGGCTATATAAAAAAATTAAATAATATTTAGAAATACTAGCACTTAACTCTAATTAATAACTGCGGTCAATTTGTTGTCAACTTTGATTGAATTATGACGGATGACATTTGACGGATCAAAAAGCTTTTTTTTTCTCGAATTAAAATCGGCCAGAATAAATGAACCTTTCTTATTGGTTTATTTCAAACAAAAAAAAGTTGAAAAAAAAGACTTTTCCATTAATAAAGAAACATGAGTTCTGCTGATAGACAACCCGTAGGTTCGCTAGTAGAAATGTTGCTACAATCCACAATTCTACTAAATTATTACGTGACTAGGGCTTAAACAAATATATACTATAATGTCACGACGATTAAGTCAAAACTACGTTAGATTTTAGGTTTAAAATAAGGATATCAAAAATAACACATGATTCCAAACAAAATAACTTTTATTTTAATTGTAAATTCATTGAAAAAAACGAATTATGTAAAACTGAATTTAGAAATTCATATGTTATCAGTTTTTAACGAAATCCATCTGGAAAATGAGCTATTCCACAATAAAACGTATTTCTTTAAAATGTAATACAATTCCATGAAAAATCTTTCAGGTTTAAAAATCCGTCATTACTCATATCAAATCATTATTCAATTTCCATACTAGTATCTGATTGGGCCAGAAAACAGCCTTAAAATTAACAGTTCCGAGAAATCAAGTATATAGTTTCACTTCTTTAAGATCCTGCAGATTTTCATCTCCATCCCATTGAGGTAACATATCGCCCTATTTACAGTGAACACTACACTTAACAGGCATTATGGAATAACATTAAATAATTATTATAACTTCCTTTTTAATTTTGACATCACTAATAATTCTGTTAATTTTGATTTCCTTAAACTTTGATCAAGTAAAATCGCTTGCTGTTTAATAAAAATTTCCATTGATTGTAATGATTCTTCAACTTGATCCAGAGAGGCAACAAAATTAGACTTTATGCTTGCCATATCAATTTTTTGTTCCTCTGTATATTCGCAATCTTCAATTACCCAAGGATTCCCATACTGATTAATGCTAAAATGAGGACACCTTTAAAATTTTAATAAAAAAGTTAATATGTAATTATACCTTTCACTTATCTTCTCTACATCTGTAATTATATTTTGACTTTCTGTTTGAAGTTCCTGTTCAAAATTGGCTGGATATCTAAGAACATCAACAAAATTCGTGTTGTGATGACCCCATCTTTTCTCCCATTCCTTTTTATACGTTTTTTTGCTTTCAACTGTTTCCGGATCCTCATTGCAGACTTCAAATGTAGATCTTCTTTTGAACTTTCGTTTGGACTTTGTTTCCTCTTTTTGTTTGGGTTTTTGTTTGGGCTTAGCACGATGTGAGGCTTGCTGCTCCATTGAATTTGTCTAGAACTTGGAATAACAGAAAGTTGAAAATTTGAAAATCATAACGAACAATCAACGCTGCCAAATGTAAAAAAAATGTAATCAGAAGTCAATATTGACAGCTGTCAAATTTTAGAATAAAACGTCATTAAAATAACAGCTGCTTTGATTGATAGACAAATTTCTCGTTTTATGTAAAATATATCTTCCACATAAATCCAAAACCACTATAATGGCCAATAAGGAAAATTCATTAAAATGTTATCAAACAAGACGTATTACGCTGTCTGCGTGTCATAGACTTCACAGGTTGGTTAAGAGGTTATGTGGACCATTGAGCTATAAAACGATCGAGACACTGCATGTTGCATGCATTATAAACCTTGCACTTTTTTGAAACTTTTGCCAACTCGTTTTTTAGTCCCCATTTGTCTGATGAGGAAAACCGTCAAGTCTATGGAAAGTGTAACCATATTAACGGCCATGGGCACAACTATACCAGTAAGTATTTAGAGGAATACAGAACTATTATTATTATCAATATTTTCAGTTAAAGTCACTTTATTTGGTGAAATCGATCCAAAAACTGGCATGCTAATGAATTTGATGGATTTGAAAAGATATATGGAGGAAGCTATAATGGCGCCAATGGATCACAAGAATATTGATAAGGATATTGACTATTTTAAAGATAAGCCCAGTACCACTGAAAATGTTGCTGTTTATTGTTGGAATCGTATGAAAAACATAATGTCTCAACCGGAGTGGCTCTATGAGGTTGAAATTTACGAAACTGAAAATAATATTGTACGATATCGTGGTGATTAATTTGCACTTCGTTAACCCTTTTTTCTTTGTTCCCGCTTAAAATGCTTCTTAAACAGATCACAGAAATACTCTGATATATCCTTACTTCTACACTGATTATTGTATTTCTTAAAATTAAGACATTCCAGGATTATAACTGTTGAAGTTATTGAACAATTTATATGTCTATGATAATGAGTATATATATTTTATATGTTCAATTTTTATCGAAAACTGAAAACGCCAAGATTTTAAAATATAATCATTTTTTTCCTGTTTAAAAAGTTTTAATCCTTTTAATTAATTATTTATTTTTTGAAATGTTGGCATTCCTATACGCATTACAAGCTGTTACAAGGCTTTTGGCTGCTTTTGTTTACTACTGTCAAAACACCGTTTCAACAACCAATAGTAGAAAACCTAAAAGCACCAAAAAGTTTAGGGTAAAAAATTAAGTTCCTAAGTCCCTACTAATCAGTAATTTTGTCATATTTCAATGTTTTTGTGTGAATTTGCGGTTTTTTCATCGTTTAATCGCCGATAATTTGATCACAGTAGTGTCTAGGCGCTTTTGTACTAAATCTGTTATACTTCCCTATGCTAGCACGTAAGTTTATCGAAAAATAGTGCGTATTGACGTTGTTTGGAAGCCACTCACCATTTGGGGGACTCTAACCTCATCATCTTGAACAGGACGCGTGCATATATTTCTTCGTATTTTTCCAACACGGATACTCTTTGTGATTCCACATAATGACTCTTTATGCATGGGTAAGGTTTATTTATTAAAAATTCAAATAAATACACATTTTTTTTAATATTTATATTAATAGGGTGCGAATAGCTACGGCCAATTAGGTCTGGGCTATAAATCTGAAGAAGAGGTGACTCCGAAAAAAGTTGTTTTGGAAGGATCTGATCTAGATCCACAAGATATCGTGTCCATTTCAGGAGGCGCTGGCCATACCTTAATTCTCGACTCAAAGGGTCTCATTTATTGTTGCGGATGGAATTCCAAAGGCCAATTGGGCCTATCCGATGACACCGTAAAGCTCACCCAGATCGAGATATTGAAAGAATTTAAAATTGTGCAAATATCGTGCGGCTGGGATTTCAGCGCGGCTGTATCCGAGTGTGGCAAACAATTTGTTTGGGGTAACAACCAACACACCCAGCTTGGTCTTTCAAAAAGTATCACTTGTACTGGAATCCCATCAAGACTGCAAGTATCTCAAAAACTCGCCACCGGCTTTAAGCGCGTCAGTTGCGGCTTGAGACATTCTGCCATGATAACCAAAGAGAGGGGATTGTTGGTAGCTGGGACTGGGGCTAAAGGGCAGCTTGGCCTAGGAGACGATTTTGATGACAACAACTACTTGAGTATATCTAAAGTACCGGAACTGGAAGACATTATTAGCGTTGCCAGTGGACAACATCATACTTTGGCTTTGAGGGAAAACGGTACCGTCCTCGGCTGGGGCGAAAATAAATTTGGTCAATTGGGGGTGGATTCAAGTGTCACCAACAGTTTCGTTCCATTGGAAACGTTCTATCATGAAGGACTCGAAAGCGTATACGCGGGCTGGACACATAGCGCAGCCCTAACCAAGAATGGTGAAGTGTTTTCTTGGGGCCGTGACACATATGGTCAATTAGGTGCTGAAAGGGAGATACCATTCAAGCCGGAAAAGATTCCTAGCTTGAATAACATCCGACAGCTCAGTTTGGGTTCTGAACATAATTTGGCAGTTACAAGGGACAACAAACTCTACACTTGGGGCTGGAATGAACACGGAAGCTGTGGTACCGGCGACAAAAAGGATGTTAGAGTACCCACTCAAATATTTAAGGATGGAAAGGTGAAATGCGCCTTTGCCTGCACTGGAAGCTCTTTTGCTGTTGTTGAATAGTATAGTTTTTGAGTGTGGTCATTTCTTCTTTTTTCTTTATTTTCTAAATGATGTTGTTCATAAGTATTTTTATAATTAAGATGATGTGTAATTATTGTATCAATGCATTATTTTTATAATAAATATAATTAATTCATTCATGGACATCGTATGTATCGATTTTTTCCCCTTTCTAATGTTGACATAAAAAGCTCAGGTGGTTTGTTTGTATTCTGTATTATCCTTTGTCAGATGCAATGCTAAATTCCTTTCGTCCGAAAAGTAATTGGTATAAATACTATCACTATTTTAAATAAAATTTAAATATTTTTCGTATTCTAGTGAAGAAGAAGCAAAATTTCTTCAAGACCGAATTCTATCGGTGGAGAAAAACTTTGCACAACTTTCTCATGTATTTGGATTGTATTCGCGTAAAGTGGCAAGTCTTCGAGATCGAGGCGATGAAGTTGCAAAAACGATTCTCACGTTTTCCAATGGGGAGAGTATCAATAAGTCTTTATCCGCAGGTTTGGATGATTTTGCCGATTCCATATCGAGTTTGAATGATTTCGGTGATGTCCGCGCTCACGCATTAAATGTAAGAGGTACGTAAAAGGACGTTTCAAACACGTTTCCACATAACTATTTTAAAGAAAAGCACATATTCAAGTAATTCTTTACTAGTTGTTGAGGAATTATCCAAATATGAAGAGATTTGTAAAAGAGTCAAAGAAGAAGTCAAAGATATTTTTGCAGCCCGTGAAAGAGAAGTTCAACGAAAACGGCAATTGGACAGAATTAGGGATAGGAATCCACGTGGTCGTCAAGAAATTGTAATAAAATTGTTTTTTTGAAGCGCTGACTTTGTGATTTAAAAGAAATTTTAAGATGCAAGCAGAGACTGAACTGGTGAAAGCCACCGCTGAACTCTCAAAAACCATCCACACTATTGAAGACAGGTCGTCGAGTTTCGAAAGGCAAAAATTGCACGATCTAAAATCGATTCTTTTGGATTTCATTGCAATTGAGATGGGTTATCATGCCAGAGCATTAGAGATTCTCACCAAATCTTTTAAATGCATTAACGATATTAATGAGGAATCGGATTTGCAGGTGAATGATTTTCTAACTTCTCCCAAGGAGATTATTTTGTTTATTTCTGGAACTTATGTTTTTAAGGACTTTCAAAAGACTCAAGGAAAGATGGACGTGGTAATGTAATCTCTTAAAAATATAGAACCTCTTACGTACCTATATTGGTATTTTTAATTATGCTCGTATTCTTAAGTTTTTTTGCAGTTTCCTGGATATTTCGTCCAGATCTGTATTAGACATCTTTATACTCATGTATTTGTTTTATTTTTAGGAATTTAAAAAATCTCTTCGTTTACCGGCCTCTATGCATCATCATCGACATTCACCGAGTCGTCGCAACTCACTGTTCCGTTCCACTCAATCGTTAGGTTCCTTGGGTACAGTCTTATCAACACCAAAAAAACGAATACCAGGTATTCTTCATTCCAAAGGAAAATTAAACAAAAGCGAAGAAACGTTGGATTCAATGAAATGTAGCGTCGAATCGGAAAGTGTATCTGATAGTCAAGAGGAGGATGACACCAATGAAAGTGACCAAAATGTCGTTAAAAACATATCTCCTGTGAAAACGGAAAGACACAGCAAGAAATCTCATTCTGAAGACGATGATAATTCTCCTGTGGTTGTTCGACATAGCGCAAGAAAAATGTTATAATTCTTTTATAAAGTATACCAATAAATACATATACAGTGTTCGGAAACAAGGGTTGTTTAAATGCTCAAATAGAAAAAATGGCAAATTAATTATAATAAAAACACCCGGTATTAATTAAATATAACATACAATTGCGTCATTAAATGGTAGTAGTTCTTTATTATTATTCCAAACACAGATAAAATATAAACCTTTACTGACATTTTCAAGTGGAAATAAACACTAATTGATGATGCAACTTTTTCTGTAACATTTTAAACGAATTCCAATGCAAATTATAAATACATATACCAGCTATGGCTTAATACAGTAACAGATTAGACATAAAAGAATTTCTATGATTTTGAAGCTCTTCCAATTAATATTTTTTTTTTTCGAAAATGCCTTGTTTTTGATAAAGCTTAATAAATTCATTTGTAAACAAAACAAAGAATGACGTCCACAGTGTTTAGTTATTTACAAGAACGTATTGTGATAAAACAAGATTATATCTAAGTGTTTTGTGTTATATCGTTGCTTCAGAGCTTTACTATTGTATGTTGTTATATGAAGTTTTCATGGCACACACAATAGTATAACTCTAAAGCAACGATATGTTAAGTGTATTGAAAATATGGATGTGCATAATACTGAACTCCATATACAAATAGAGATTTTATTTATCTGGACCTTCCACACCTGCCTGTGTCATTAAATCGCCAATATTTTTTTCCAGATCATCTATTCGACTGCCCATTTCATCAATTCTAGTTAAAATTTGATCAGACATGTTCTGAAATTTGTCTTGAATTGTTTGTAATAGACTTTGCACCTACATATAGAACATTTCGTTATTTATATACTGTATTTTGTCCTACTGCATACTTACATATTGAGTCAGTTCTTGAACGTTTTTTGGATCCGCTGAATTGACACTTGCATAGGACTCTGTATCGT
>JABRWK010000005.1:646293-732518 GCA_013372445.1 Hypothenemus hampei
GGGTGTAAAGGATACTGATAGCCAAACTTCAGGGGGTAATTATACAATTAATTTGCAACAAAAAAGTCTTATAACATTTTTTTGAAAAGTTGACAGTTACTCTTTTATTTAACATTTCTTTTCAACAAATGTTGTACTTTTTTCCATAAAAACAAGAATATCTCCGTTATTTTGAGATATTATCATCTAATTTGATCATACCAACTGAAAGAGCATTAAATTTGCTATAAGATATGTGTTCTTTCGTTTTAAAAAATTGTCTATACAGGGTGTTGTAAAAAGATAAAAATTTAACTTTTCAAAAAAATGTTATAAGACTTTTTTGTTGCAAATTAATTGTATAATTACCCCCTGAAGTTTGGCTATCAGTATCCTTTACACCCTGTATACAAAAAAAACAACTTCTCGTATATAAATTTATTGAAACATAATCTAAATGAAAGAATATAGTATGTATATTAAAAATCGTGACCGTATACGTCCTGGACACGACTCACCTATACATTTGGCAAATAATGGTGTTACAGACTTGGTTAATATGCCGAAAAATCGTTTTTACAAAAAGAAACAGTTCGTTGCGAGTTTTAACGTTAACTACGCCAATTACACACTTGTCAAAATAAAAATTTAAGACGATATTTAATTCGACAGAGAAAATTAAGGGTGTACCTTCTGACTAAATAAAAGTTAAACAAATCAAGTTGTTTCTAGGACACCGCTTCACCGAACACCGCTGGAATTATATACATAGAAAACAAAGACACATTATATGCGCTTATAGCTATGTCCCAAAAATGAAATAGTAACATTATCATTGAAATTATCAAGATTAATGAAACGATTAGCTCAATACAAATCAATTTAAAACTATATTAGTGTAAGAACCGTTTTCTTTCTTTTGGCATTGAAAACTTATTGAAACGGATTGAATTTTTTGTATTTCTAATGTTCCAAACTGTATACATGTGGTTCAAAAAAGTTGAAATCAATATTATGAAACAACAAAGTCAGTTTTAGCTTGATTACCACCATTACGTATTGATTGAAACTTTCGTAAAACTGAAAGTCAAACTTGAAGAATATATTTATATGCTATAATAATCAGTTAGTGTTCTTTTTCGTCTATGTATGTACAATCACCATCACTCATTCTTCTTATTTATGACAGATAAAAAGAGTGTTGGCCTTCCGACGCGGCGATTTCGAGTTTTTCCCGCATCACTTCCAGGCTCGAATAGTCGGGCAGTTTGAGGTAGTTAACACAGGTCATCACAGATGGTAGGAAATCGTCTGGATTCATATTTGGTTCAAGGGTCTTACGGACCACAGTTAATGGCGGGGAAAGTGCTTTGAAACCTAAACAAAAATGAACATTACTGTAGATTAATAGATCTTCAACTAACGAAACGGCATAACGTATACCTCCTACAGGTAACCGAGGACTGCCGGTTAAAAATTGCACGAATTTGCGCTGTTCTTCTTTATCATACGAACTTAGCACTTCAAATAGAAATCGGATTGCACGAGAATCTGCTGTGTATCCATGATCAGGTCTGCAGCATTCCATCAGAGTTTTTATGTCCCATCCGGCCACGTGATTCTGAAAATGCAATTAAAAAAATACTATCGAGTTTACTGTGAGCATAAAAATAATCTTACCATTGGGTTTCCGCAAAATACTTGCTCTAATTCTTCAGGTTGGAACACACGGAGATTTCTTGATGGAAATACAGAATCGAAACCTTCACGCAATGCCTCCATTTGCCTCGCAACACCTTCATACAGCATCCAGTGGGTCAGCACTTGTACGTAGACATGTAGATTATGAATAGTTAAATGAGTGTTTTTTCCATTTTTTATCAATTCCACATTGTAACCGGGTATCACAAAGTCCAATCCTAAATCTTCAATTAAACAACCATCATAGTCTAGTTTTTCAATCTAAAACCATATTTATATAGAATCATATCAAAGCATTGTTTTTGTTTGTTTTTTTATACCTGTTCCATCTGTTCTTCTTCGGACAAATCGCCGTTCTGCAAAATACTGTCCCTGCATCGAACGATTTCTTGCATCTTTCTTATGGTTATATAAATATCAGGATTGATGTGTTTCAGATCTGCCAATGTGAGGCACTGCTCGTGTCCCAACAACCAACGGTAAAACGTTAAGGAAAATGGCAAATCCAACTGGAAAAAGATAATTTTGGATCAGTCATTACTAATGAGTTTTTAAACACGTTTAAGTTGCAAGGGTTATTCATTTAAAACACCATTTTTTATCTTTTAGTACATAAAAACTGTAATGGCACACTCTGACTAAAAAACCTTTAAAAATATAAAGAAAACGAAATGATATGAATAACAAACGCTACTGATATTTGAAAATGGCAACTGAAGGCCATTTTGGGCAATTACAGGTTTCAGTTGAAAAGGTATATTATTCAGAAAAATATGTAAGAAATGTTTTACTAGACAATAGAAAGCATCGATTGCTTGCATTGGGGCGTTACACCTAAAATAATATTCGCTTATAACCATCGCTAAAATCACGTCAAGCAAGTGATATCGGCAATAAATGTTAACAAGCGATCTAGAGTTTAAAGATTAAACATTTCCTTGATTGAACTTACCATTCTCGAGTCCATTACGGCTTTGGCCATAAACTTGCCCAAAAATCGAAATTTGCTCTTCACTTTCGTGATAGGTCCCAATTTTACACCGCGGGATACGGGAGCCGGAAACAGTCCTGTTTGATTAAAGACATACTCGATTCCACTTTGTGTGGCATTCGGAGCATACCACAAATCTAAATTGTGCTAAAATAGAAAACAATCAGATGTCGAACTCAAATGCCAACAAAAATTACTTTTTGCAATTCTTTTGAAACTAGAGCGTAAAACTCTAATGTGGGACCAAGACCTGTGCCTTCCTCGTTTTCGTATTCGATTTCTAATAAAGCTTTAGAACCCGCCAAATCCTGCATGACTTGTTCGGCCTGTTTTAGAATGTCATCACGGGAAATCAATCGCTTTCGTCGATCCAAACGTGGCGTTACTCGTTCCTAAAATCAAATTCAAATTTACTATTGACTCGCTACAAGTGTTTATCTAAGAAAGTACCTGAGAATCTGTAGAACTAAGTTCGGGCGCCATATCCAGTAATCTTTGTAAGGCTCGATCTCTGTCGAAAGACGTAGCATAAAATAACAACTGTCGCGTTTCGAATGGGAATAGAAACGAACAAACGGTGGCGATTTGATGCAACCAATTCGGTAAGTTTCCTGTCATAATCACTAAGGGGTCTTGAAGTTGACGACTAGCTTTGGCAGCAATCTACAATCAATTTTTGTCTTAAATTTCATTGTTTTAAATTTTACTATGTTTTACCTTCGGATTAATAAATTCCGAACTGGGCAATATGGGTCTATATTCGACGTGCGGATAAAGCGAACCCCAGTAGAGATTGAGGGCGTGCAAGATCCTTAGAAGGCACAACACTTCTAGGGACGCGTCCTGAATTGCAACAGTCTCCGGTAATTGAGTTGTTAAATACGTAGTTATTGGTGAATGTTTCACAGGAATTACACCTAAAACAAGTTAATATTGCCATTTAATGCCTATGACTATTTATTTATATGGAAAACTTACCATTATTCCACAAATCATCCACTTTTCTTCTGGAGGTACTTTTTCCAGACGATCCCTTGCCTTTACGACTAGAATGATTCCAATTTGAACTATTGCCGCTTCCAGATTTGTGACTCTGATTTGGCGTGTCGTCTTTAATAGCTCTGCACAGAAATATGTTAGTTACAGGTAATAAAATGGCATGTCCATTGTTGTACCTATAATAAATAACATGAGTTTGAACCCAAATGCCTGCATTGCCCAATGGCGTTTCGTTGTCCGTGTCAGTTTCACTCTGGTCATTGCCATTATTTGAAAATTGTCTCACAGCCTGATATACTGTCATATTATATGGAAGAACAGTGTTACCTGGTGAATCAAATTAATTTAGTCTTTTCAAGCATTATAAATGCCATAACCTACCTACCTATAAGGAATTGAAGCTTGTGCCTAGTTTGAGATAAGACCACTCCAGCCAATGTGTCATCGATGTCAGTGTCTGAATCGCCGTCATCACTGTCTGCGGTATCCTTATCTCTCAGTCTTCCGTAACCTATAACGGATAATTTTTCTCTTCTGAGTGTCTATTCTTTGGAAATCAATAAATCCTTACCTCTAACAACTAAATAACGTTCGATAGCTTGCACCAAAGCTAGTGGATCGATTTTCACTGTGCCTCCTTTCCACTGTTTTAAATTTGTACAGTCTGGATGCCGTTGTAGATTGCACTTTAGCTGGTGCGTGTTGAAGAATTTTAATGCACTGGTACCACTTCGGCCCGCTCCCGAATTTGCTGGCAAATCGTGAACTTTTACCGGGAATTGTTCCAATTGCGAAACGCAACCTTTTGGAATACCATTTAATTAAATTTCAAGTCATTTTCAAGTTAATTTCTAACAGAAACTGACTATTTTTAGTGTTGGGAGGAGAACGAAGTCTCAGTTACAACTTTAAACTGAAAACTCAGAGATCTCACAAAAGTTTACTGTTTGGAAAATGACAAAATTCAACATCTATTACATAAAATGTCAAATTTGAAGTATCATTTCCCAAATTTTTACTAATTTTTCAATAATAAGTCAGCTTCAAACAAAAAATCAACTATCTATATTTCAATTTACCATTTAACTTAGATACGAGTGCACTCATCCAGGTTGAATTGATCTGAGAGATATGGGTAATGTTAGATTCCAATGGCAAATCGGCGAACACATTAAGGATAATCCTGAGTCTTTGGTCCCTGTCGAACGGTCCGTGAGGATCGGCTAGATATGCCAAAAGGGCCTTAATTAGCCCGGAATAGTTCACTTCGAACGGCGATATATCAGACTCGATCAGGATTTCACGCAATTCGAGCAAGGCCTCAGCGCATTTGCCTGTCGGCAATTTTTCTATGGCTAGTTTCAAGCGACTCAACACCGTCGTCGCCGGGTGCTGATCGTCTTCTCTATCTAAGAATAAAAAAAATAGATATAACACCCTGTATAAGGTATTAAATAAATACAGGATGTTAGCGAAATCACTTTCGTAAATTTAACCAACGATTAAGGATGTCGTTTCCAAGAGAAAAGTTCATTACATGTTTCGAAAACCTAATAGTTTTTAATAAAAAAATTAATTTTTGAATTTTTGGTTATTTGCAGTTTTTTTCTCAAGAACTAATCGATAAATTTAAAACCTAATTACACCCCTAAGGTGGATTATGCACTAGGCAACTTGGTTGCTACAGCCAGGCTGCGGCAACCAATTTTTAGAGTAGTCAATTTTTAGAGCACCCATAACTGACACCTTTGTCAGTTTTTTTTTTTTAAATCAACCGAACGCACTAGGCAACCAAGTATACATGGCTGTGACATCCGTTGAAAATTATTGTCAATTGAGTTGACACTACAATAATTCTAAAAAATTATTATTAGTTTGAATTTGTAAACATTGGTTGTTTCTACAATACCAGTCATACGATGTCTTTTGATACGGAAAAATTAATTCGTGGAAGTTGAATTCCGAAAATCATTATGGGATATATCTTCCGTCGAATATAGTGATCGAGATCTTAAGAAAAGAAAATGGGAAGAAATTACTAAAAAAGCTGACAAAACTGTCAGTTTAGTGGCTGCTCTAAAAATTGACTACTCTAAAAATTGGCTGTCGTAGCCTGACTGTAGCAACCAAGTTGCCTAGTGCGCGATCCATCTAAATGCAGTTTTGAAAGATCTTCAATTTGATATGCCACTTGATCAATGGTTCCATTGAAACAAATGGCCCTTCTTTTGGCCTCACTGGTAAACATTTATTAATTATTTAAACAAGATGGTCAAAAGATAGTATTTCTTTAAGGCCTCTTTTGGAATTTTGAAAAAATACATGCGTTAAAAATTTGAGGGGGGAGGTATTCATAAAAATCATTGTATATGACGCCAAGAAAAATANGAGACAGCTTTAGCTGGTGCGTGTTGAAGAATTTTAATGCACTGGTACCACTTCGGCCCGCTCCCGAATTTGCTGGCAAATCGTGAACTTTTACCGGGAATTGTTCCAATTGCGAAACGCAACCTTTTGGAATACCATTTAATTAAATTTCAAGTCATTTTCAAGTTAATTTCTAACAGAAACTGACTATTTTTAGTGTTGGGAGGAGAACGAAGTCTCAGTTACAACTTTAAACTGAAAACTCAGAGATCTCACAAAAGTTTACTGTTTGGAAAATGACAAAATTCAACATCTATTACATAAAATGTCAAATTTGAAGTATCATTTCCCAAATTTTTACTAATTTTTCAATAATAAGTCAGCTTCAAACAAAAAATCAACTATCTATATTTCAATTTACCATTTAACTTAGATACGAGTGCACTCATCCAGGTTGAATTGATCTGAGAGATATGGGTAATGTTAGATTCCAATGGCAAATCGGCGAACACATTAAGGATAATCCTGAGTCTTTGGTCCCTGTCGAACGGTCCGTGAGGATCGGCTAGATATGCCAAAAGGGCCTTAATTAGCCCGGAATAGTTCACTTCGAACGGCGATATATCAGACTCGATCAGGATTTCACGCAATTCGAGCAAGGCCTCAGCGCATTTGCCTGTCGGCAATTTTTCTATGGCTAGTTTCAAGCGACTCAACACCGTCGTCGCCGGGTGCTGATCGTCTTCTCTATCTAAGATAAAAAAAAATAGATATAACACCCTGTATAAGGTATTAAATAAATACAGGATGTTAGCGAAATCACTTTCGTAAATTTAACCAACGATTAAGGATGTCGTTTCCAAGAGAAAAGTTCATTACATGTTTCGAAAACCTAATAGTTTTTAATAAAAAAAATTAATTTTTGAATTTTTGGTTATTTGCAGTTTTTTTCTCAAGAACTAATCGATAAATTTAAAACCTAATTACACCCCTAAGGTGGATTATGCACTAGGCAACTTGGTTGCTACAGCCAGGCTGCGGCAACCAATTTTTAGAGTAGTCAATTTTTAGAGCACCCATAACTGACACCTTTGTCAGTTTTTTTTTTTTAAATCAACCGAACGCACTAGGCAACCAAGTATACATGGCTGTGACATCCGTTGAAAATTATTGTCAATTGAGTTGACACTACAATAATTCTAAAAAATTATTATTAGTTTGAATTTGTAAACATTGGTTGTTTCTACAATACCAGTCATACGATGTCTTTTGATACGGAAAAATTAATTCGTGGAAGTTGAATTCCGAAAATCATTATGGGATATATCTTCCGTCGAATATAGTGATCGAGATCTTAAGAAAAGAAAATGGGAAGAAATTACTAAAAAAGCTGACAAAACTGTCAGTTTAGTGGCTGCTCTAAAAATTGACTACTCTAAAAATTGGCTGTCGTAGCCTGACTGTAGCAACCAAGTTGCCTAGTGCGCGATCCATCTAAATGCAGTTTTGAAAGATCTTCAATTTGATATGCCACTTGATCAATGGTTCCATTGAAACAAATGGCCCTTCTTTTGGCCTCACTGGTAAACATTTATTAATTATTTAAACAAGATGGTCAAAAGATAGTATTTCTTTAAGGCCTCTTTTGGAATTTTGAAAAAATACATGCGTTAAAAATTTGAGGGGGGAGGTATTCATAAAAATCATTGTATATGACGCCAAGAAAAATATACAGGACGATAATCTAACTTACTGGAATAAGTTTCCAGAAATTTATTCGCTTGTTCCCTAATCCAAGCCCTTGTTTTTTCCCGGTTGCCTGCAGTAATATGTGAATTTGATGCAGATTTTGAAAGATTGTTTAACGCGTCTTTGTTATAACTTCTATCATGCGAGTTCATACTTCTACCCCATCTGGTCGGATTCAAACTTTGCAGGAAACTACTTTTCGACGACGAACCACTGTATCTAGATAATAGTTGCAATATTATTAATAATTAGTGTGTTTTAAATATCCGAATTGCTCTATTCACCTGGGGCGGTGACTATTAGTGGGAGTTGAACTGTTGTTAGTTGTTGAATTAGCCAGAGAGGCGGCTTTACTCAAAAAGTCTTGCATCAAAGATGGAGAAAGGGGAAGATCATCTTCTCTAGTTTTTGAACGGCTGTTGCTACTGCTGCCTCCACTACTAGTGTTTCCGGCCCGTTTGGTTACCCTTTTACGTTTGAGAACGTCTCCTAAACGAACCATTGGACTAGGAGGACGGACCTCACCGTCTTGCACACGTTGGACGTTCGGAGTGGATGTGAACAGTTCGGAGGATGAACTTATCGAACCCTATAACGAAATTTTATTTAAACATGAAAATCTGCACCTTTTGATTTCTTTTTACAAAAATTCTACTAATTTCAGAACATGTGAACAACTTACTAAAGTTGCTGAACCGTTAGCAGTCATTTGGAAACCTCCACTGCTTGAAGGCTGAGACGTGCTTGGTTGAGCATCGATGGATGAAGTGAAAGAAGATGAACTGCATCCTGTCGATTTCGGTGGACTGACTCCTAATGGCACTTCAGGATCGGCCAACCGATTCACCTGATGAAGAACGCCCTCTCTGCGAAAGTGAACTCCGAATTCATCGGGCAATTTGTTCATCAGTATTTCAGCCATTTGCAAAGCTCCGACCACGATTCGCAAATCAGTCGAGGCCATCATACCAGCTATATGGCTGCTGACTACCTGGTTCTTTAGTACTTCTTTAAGCAGGTCTGGACTGGCATAATAGACCATTCGAAGAAGTGCTTTTAAACATTTACAACGTACCGCAGGACCGGCACTTGACGAGTATACTTCGTATAAAACAGAGAACAAGGATCTAGAAATTTCATATGAAAAGTATACTGAGTACTGTGTGTAATTAATAATGGATTATTTAATTACCGAATAAAGGCCGCTGCCAACCCCCTCTCTTCCCTTAAACAAGCTACTCTGGCATCTCTGCTAGCCGAACTGGGTCGATTAAGCAATTGTGCCGGTTCTGAAGGATTCGCTTTGTTACTGCTTGGAGTACATAAACGTTGAACTGGTCTGGACGTCCCGGTATCTTCATTAATTTGTTGCATGGAATGAAAATCTACAGTATATATTCTACCTAAAATTGAATAGTTGTAAAACTAATGTATTGATTTTTGATGTAAATCAGACCTAAAGTGTTCAAACTGACTTCGTCGTCACCGTTTTGATGAGCGCTTTCTATTATTCGACTATCGACTGCACCATATGGATGCCACCAACCTCGATCATCTCGCCATTGCCAAATCGGTTGATCTTTGGCTATGCTGCTAGGTTTTTCCAGCATAGCATCAACGGTAAATATACCATCTGGAAAATGAAAATAGTTAAAACTCTATTCTACTAAAGGAGTGATTTAATATTGTCATTTATAAGTTAATATACCTGTGGGTAATTTGGGCATTAATTCTCCTATTAAACAAGTAATTTCAAATAATTCCTGAGGTTGTCTCTGAACGAGCTCCACGTCTTGAGTGACTTCAGCAGAACCGGTTAGAAGATACAAAAGAGTTTCAGCTATATTTTGCTTTAATAGTGTTAATGCTAAATCAGGACAATTAGCACACATCACCGACAACATTCTTAATACTAAAAGAACAAAAATACATTATTTTTAGAATGGAAAAATTTAGTGGCATATTAATTTGTACCTGTAATGAAAGTTCCAGTACTAATTATTGGTGGTGTTACCAAAAGAAGTTGTTGCAAATTTGTTAACAATTCATGGCTGGCAATTTCTTGTAATCGCGCCGGTTCAAGCTGATAACTATCGACAAGTCTCGAAAAAGCCAGGCAAATACTTTCAACGCATTTTTTATCTTGCTGAGTCAATCTTGATGCGAGTAAACTCAATGAATCCTATAAAATTAAGTTTTAAGAAAGGATATATAATTTTCTCTGCAATTTTGCGGTGCCTACCTGTACATATTGAAATTCTTCAGAAGTAAGGTTCAAGCAACAATTTGCTGTAACCGAAAAGGCGTTTCTTTGAGCATTAATGGGAAAAAAGTCCAAATACGTTAAACAGGCTGACACTCCACGCTAAAACAATTATTTCAATAAATGAAATTTTTTAATGGAATATAAACACTAACAGCTTGCAATATTGATTTTGAATGTCTTCTGGACAACATGTCGAGAGCAGTGAGCGATTGTTCAGCTACATCCATACATTGAATAACCTGAAGTTTTTCTAAAAACACAGGAACTGCATCTACGACAACGGCCGAGGATCTTGGAAGAGCCTCCATCATATAGGTAAGCGCGCGACATGCGTGATTCATCTATGGAAAGTTCAATTTTATTCATTTATATACAAATCAACGCATATAAAAATGTACGCTTCAATATACACAATCAATTAAAGCTCGATAAATGACTGCACCTGAGGAGCACTATATTTTCTGTTTAGGCCCAAAACTGAAGAATTATTCCTATGTAATTCAAGTAAAAATCTTCTAGCGTAAGGCCATTATACTAATTTCAATTAGAATTTATCATTTTTTAACTTACAATATCAAAATTATGTTCCATTTGAAGCAAGGTTATCAGAGCTGGAACTACTTGTTTTACTGGGAATCCAGTTAAAACCTCCTCATTGCCCATGACTAACACTTGACACATTTCGATCACGGCCTGCAATTGTTGTCCCTCGTCTCCAGTTGCTTGAAGCCCAGGAAGAAGCGTTTGGGCTCTCGCGACCGCTTCATTTAGTTACCAAAATATAAAATTTATATTTGCTACTATTATAATTGAAACTTACAACTATTTGAACCCATACTGCGATGTAGAAAATGTTGCATTCGTGGGCCAAGAGCGCCGAACAAATGGGGTGGCAATCCTCTTGCTTCAAGCAAAGCCTGCAGGCGTCCCACTTCGCTGTCATCGCTCTCTGAATCGACTCCAAGTCCTGATGGGCCTCCTGCGGTTGCCGGTACTGCTTGGGCGGCTTCCTGGGGCGAAGGCGGTTCTTCAGGCGCTGCAATTTGTCAAACAGTTAGGGAATTTCAATTTAGACTTTAATATCATGTAAAAACAGCACGTACGATTCGACAACTGTATAATGAAAGAACATTCAAGAGAATCTAAATAAGCGAAAAAATCTATTTCACTCATTTTCGACGGTGGTTTGTCACAACTGTCAATTTTTAGGTAATGTTTTTGTACCTTTTCCATGTTGATGACTTATTGTTTTGGTAACTTAGGTAACCGAATTAAAAATACAATATGATATATTTAAAACAAAAGTGAGTTTTTACCTTTAGAATGTAAGGGGGGAAACCACATTAGACGGCTGAAAACATTCTAAGATTACGTTGTCAAAGTTTCAAAACGAAAATTCGATCATTACCGCAGCTATATGCTTTAACGGTGACGGCTAACCTTTCGGTTGCCGAGGTATGTTACAAGGCACGCCAGGGTTGAGGGTCGATCAGGTATTCCCTTTCAAACCCGTACCTGTCTTCGTACACCTTAGTGCGATAATTAAGTTTAATTAAGTGCTTTCAAAATAGTATTTATTTTGATTTACTATAAAATGTCACAGTAGAGATTTATAGAAACGGTGGTAATATTTCGGCTAAGTGATGAGATTTATTTAAGGGCAGTTGAATTTCGTCTCTAATTTTCCATGTATCTTTTTTTACAATTTTACAATTGCAAAATGTCTTCCTGTCCAAAATGTAAAAGGATTGACTTTTGATTCATACACGATATCTCGCAAGAGGTACTTTCATAAAAATCAATACCAATAAATCTACTGAACACGAAAAAAGTATATCGTAATGTAAGCGTCAGCCTAAAAAGAACTTTATAATTCTACGAATGAAAATTTGCATTATTATCGACAGTGAATGTTTCATTTTACTCACCGCTTTGTTCAACATTCTCATTTATCGAAGTTGGAAGCAGGATGTAAGATTTGAAGAAACTAGAATTCAGGATTTCAGTTTCAAACTTATTGTTAAGTGTAATTGTGGATCATGACAAATTAATTCGAATCCTCCCTTTAATATTGGATTTGAAACAAACCATAGAATTGTGTTTATGTTGAGACTTTTAGACGTAATTCAACAATACAAAAATTTATCCAGAGAAGATTTATTGAAACGTCAACAAAAGCTTCAACTGAAAGTACCATTCTGGCCTAAAAGTAGTAGAAGGTGCAGCATTTTAGCAGTTACCTCATTCAATGAACGAAATTCAGCCCTCCTTATGAACGAGTTAGAAATCGTAGTGGATTGGTAGAGGTTCAGTTACGCGGAAAAAATGTATAAGCAGCGTGTGAATAAACAAAATAGACATAGTAATTTGGGCACCAAAGAAGTTCGAAAAATGAAACCGAAGAGGAAGTAGGATTACTGTATGATGCTGCAATCGTTGATTAATCGGTAAGAAGTTTATATAATAAGTTATTGCTTCGATTTTTTCTTATTCGCTAGTCTTCACTTTTAATTGAGTTTCTTCGAAATGAAATTTTTCCGATTTGCAAAATCTAATTGGCTGACCGTTTTCAACATATGCTTTATTAAATTTTAAAGAATATGAATTAACGGTTAGGATGATATGACTTCAAAATATACTGCAAAAAGAAGCCAAAAAATGGTGTACATTTTTTTTACCCTCCTAAAGCTTTCAACTTTCAACGTTTTTCCTCACAGTTTATATTTTTAAAAAACATGTTAATAATGTAACATAATTGATTGCACTAATTTCAGATAAAAATTGCAACCTCTAAGATTCTCTCCAATTACAAACTAAGTGAATACCTGCCACAGGAGACAGACGTTTTTGTTGAAAATTAGCAATTGTAGTTTCAAATATAATATATTATATAAAATACTTCTCAAAAAATAAAAAAATCAAGTGAATTTTTTCCAGCAAAAAATGCCGAAAAACACTTAAAATTTGTCCTCCTAGTGTGGTTTCTCCCCTTAAGCTTATTAAGAAAACAATCAATAAATGTAGATGCCCCATATAACGCAAATACATATGTTTTGAAGGACAAGTATCCTCTATTTGAATTTTATTGTTTCCAGTACCTAAAGAAAAAATTTCTACCTGTGCACCCCCTTATTCACCAAGAGGTTAAATTTACCTAATTGAAGTCCGTTATTCGGCACGTCGGCTTGTGGCTGATCAGCGGCCATGGCACGTGTTCCGCTCAATGGAGCCGTCAGCAAAGCGAGGGACGACGGTTGGGCGTGGGTCGCGGGGGAACCGCTGCCGCCCTTTTGGCTTCTGCAGCCCGCGATGCCGCCGCCTCCGGTGGCCGGACGCCGGCCGCTCGCCGCCGCGCCCCCGCCGCTGCTCGAGCTGGCACACGAACCCGTTGTTGTTGACGTGCCGCCTAACTCTGCAAGAACGAGAGAATTAATGCGGATAATTTTACGAAAAAAACAACCTGGCGGAGGGGTGAGTGCATGGGGGACAATAATGAAGTGCATTTTTTCCGTTACTCGGAGTAGAATTTGGCCTATTTTGTTGGTATTTCAGAAATCTTTGGCTTTAATCCAACTGCATATATTGTTTTAGGCTATCTTTTTGTACTAGATTTATAGATTTGAAATGTGGTAGTTGCTTCATGTTTACAATTCACATTTGGCTTTAACGGAGTATAGGCTCATGGATTTTGTACTGTTCAATATTTCTCTACAGTCTGGCGTTGTGGTACTTTTCAAGACTGAAACCATGTGCAGGGTATAAACCAGTTCAGGCACGGGATGCAATTAAATTGTTTTTGTGAGTTGCCTTTGCATGTGGTTAAAAAGAAGAAGAATTTACATCTTCATTCACATAATGAAACGTCTAGATATTTAGAGATTTGAAAAACGGTAACATTTACCAGAATAAATTGGAAAAACCATTTGATAACAAACAAAACCTCAAAAGTTCAACACAACACTGCACTATCTTTACTTACTACACTCCACTGACCAACTAAAAAGCCAGTCAAAGGTAGGTAGTATTAACTGCAATAAAATTCAAATTTACCTAAGAAGGGAACAAGGGCTTTAAGACCTTTTTAAAAATCTATATCGAAACTGCTTTTGAAAGGGTTCCCAGAAACTTGAAATAAATCTAACAATAACCCGATTACAAGCATTATCTAAGAAATAATTAAACATAAAGAAAAGTGTTGTAAAACTATTGGGAAAAATAAACAAATTCGTCTGGTTCAGAGTAAACAAATGCTTAAATACCAATCTTACAAGAAATACGAACTTCAACGATATTCAGTGACGAAGAAGCTTCGGTTGTATGTTCGATAATTAATAATAACCATAAAAAATGATAAGATAGTCATTATCTACAGGATTTTTCGATAAACGCAAGCTCCAAACATGAGTGCATTAAACGAGGTTGCACTTTTGCAATAAATGATATTAAAAGGTTCCCATTACATATGGGTCACCCTGTAAAAGTACAGTGTAGTCTTTTTTACTGTTAGATATTTTAACTTTAATCATCATTGTTAGTATGAAAAGACCTTCAATTTTAGCAATACTAGAACAGTGAAGCTCGCAACGAACTGTGAACGATAGTACAACATAAATATACTGCGCCGAGGATGTAATATATGAATTCCGTAATTTTTAACCATTTTTTTTTCTAAATCACCGAGAACCATCATTTTAATTGTATAAATTAATATCACAATGTTTAAAATTAAATTGAGAAGTCCCTGTGTTTTTTCAAACAAAAAATTACGGAACTTATATACATATTACTTACTAAGTACAGTACAGTATAGTTATAGTATAGTACAGCTTAAAATTCTGTATAAGCTTACTCGTACAAGTAATATGATTTTAAAAGTAAACATACCTTTTCCGCTCCTAGTGATCCTTCTCAATACTGCAGTACTCCTTGTGTGCCTCGACGATGGGGATTGATCGGAGGCGGTCGATGCCGTTGGCCTACTATTAGCCGTACTACTTACCACACCCAGTGCTATAAGTTCTCGTTTGCCAATTCTATAAATATATATTGTAAAAAATATAACATTTTTATATGCAATAATGAATATCATTAATTTGTATACCTTCTGTTTTGTGGATAATTGGATCCACTTTGTGAAAATCTTGAAGTTGATGTAACAGTCTCTTGGGAGTGAGGAAGTAACGGATAGGGAGGAAATGAGACCGGTCTAATTCTATTGCGAAGCGGGTATATATGAACCTAGAAATTAAAATATATTTAGGTAACAGTCTGCAGGTCTCTTTGTATTTTGAACAATTTCTTTTGTCTTAATGGAAACTTACTGGATCAGAACTCGAATATTTATCACTTTTGCTTGAAGGTCCCGCAACCGATAACTGGTCTTGCGAATTTGATTTTGTATGTATTTGTTTAATCTAAAATAAACAAAGAATATTAAGACCATGTGGTTTAAATGGGCGTTATAAGACATGAAATTGTAGTAAATGTTTGTCCTGATTCTTCATATGAGAACCACACTGTCTTTCAGTTTTATTTGGATGAAATTCATTTACTTTTTCCTAAAAAAAATTATGTTTGATATAATGAAACTTTAACAAAATAAGTAAAATAGTATAATTAAAGAATAAATTGCTGTTGAACAGGTTTTATCATTACCTTATCTGTACTAGTAGAAACTTTTGCAGAGCCAGAAGAGCTATGTCCACTGCTATGAGAAGTGGTGCCCTCCTGCGACAAAGTCCGCAGGCGCTTGGCCTCGGATCGCAGCTGCGGTTGCAGCGCACGCTTGCGGCGGCTTGGGCTTGCAGCAGAGACACCGTTAGCTGGATCTGCCATAGACGAAGCGTTCTGAGGCCCTCCTCTTACTGACGACACACATTCCCTTCAGATTCGGATCGCTTCGTTATTTTGGTCACGCACAGCTGAAAAGTCATTGTTAAAATGTATCAGTCATACACTTGACAATTTCAATTCTTACACATCATTAACAATGTATTAATTTGACATATTACAAATTTATCGTATTTAAGGTGAGTAGTGAAACACCAAAGGTCGCACGGAGCTATGTCGATACTACACGAAGATTGATCAGGATGTTTAACCAAAAAAAGATTATTTGGTATTTAAAGATTGTTTTGTTGTGGTAAAAACACTGAGTGATCAAGACGACCTTTGTGCAAATGCCAGAAAACAGTTTACATTTCGTACCATAACAAACGGATTACCTACCATATTTTAAGGTTGTGGCTTCTTGTCACTTAGAAAATTTTCATTTAAATAAAAGCACCTTTCTTGTCATTGTTTCAGAATGTATCTCTGCTGCGTTACAACGAAAACTCAACTAAACAGGATAATCTATGTTTTGTCAATTTCATTAAGCGTAGAAGTCTCATTATTAAGAGCTTTCAACGATACACTGGACGTTGTTAATATAAAATATATTAATTAATTTGGAGATTTCATAGATTTAAAATGTTACGGTAACATTTTTCGGTAGCCTTCATTCTAAACTAACGAGTACTAAAAAATTTGACCTTATACCTACTTAAAAATATAGTATGTAAATCAGTGTCAGGAAAACAAATCTATTGGCAAGTTGTGGGTTGATATACGTGCACAACACTTACCGACCTTTGTACCTCTCTCAAACATAATAAAACTCAAATGTTTCTTTAAGAACTTTCAAGAAAAACTAAAAATAATTAATTNTGTTGTCCTATGGAAAAACGTAAATTATACTTGAACCCGATATTAAATCGACGTAATGTTGATAACGAAAACGTTCAGAAAAGTATAATTTTACGGATTCCTTGAAAAAACACAAGAATTACGTGGCAAATATTCGATATTTTCTACGATTTTCAATTCGATCACGTCAAAGTTGCACCAGAGATCTGCTCGTGGCCATGATAGAACTAAAAATCCATATCACACTGTACAAAACCGTTTGGATTTTGCTTCAAGTAGGAAATTACACTTTGCCCTTGATCAAACACGTTTAATTTCAAAGAAAAATGCAAAATTCTTACTTACAATAGTAAAAATTTTTAATAAATGGCCTCTTAGTACATACACACTATCCACTATTAACATGTGATTCAACATGCACCACCATTATTGAAAAATGTAATCTGAAACGCTGAAGCGAAAAGCCCATTTTACAAAATAAACTTTATTGGCGCCATCTGTACGGATAATTTTTAAAACAAACAACAGGAATCGTTAATTTAAAAACATTATTTTCGGAGCAAGTGCTCCAGATGACACCACCATTCAAATTTTTGTGAAAATTAATTTTTTGCTATTATATTAAAACCAAATAAGTTCTTTTGTTTTAATTCAAGTTACCTGCATCTAAATTACTATTAAATTACTCAAAATAGTGTTTGAATAATGGTATCTCCGACAGAGTGCATAACGCGAGATCGCGTCTGTCTTTTGGGATCGATTCAACAACGGTTCCTGGACCAGGCGTCGAACGATGCGTTCCAGGCTGGATATATTCGCGTTCCAGACTCTCGAACGGCCGGCTCTCCGTGGTTTTTTCTCAATCCGACATGCTCTTTGAATTTCGATCGTAATCGGTTCGGTGTCGCTTTATTATTTTTTTCTCAAACATTTTCTAAATAAAAAAAGTGTGTTTAAAGGTAAGTATTCATTTAAAAATACAAAAAGTTATTATTTTTTTTTAATTAGTGCTGTTTATGGAAATTTAATTTTTTTATTGATTCCATAATTTTTAAAGTTTTATTTAGAGATTGTCACTGTGTAATTTTTCATTTTGTTTTAAAAACAAAAGTCTTGAAAAGGATAAATTCGATGGATGTTCAGAGAACAGTTTACATACTTTCGATAAAACTTTCCATTTCATTTCCTTTCGATTCGAAGGAAACTTTCAGGATTCTCATCCTAAATATTGAAGAAAGCTTCTTTATATCAGATTTTGTTTCTTTTGGAATTTCTTTTGAAATAAAGTCCAAATTGAAGTTACCTTCATGGTATTTTACCAGGAAGAAATCTCAAAATTGAACTAAGAGTATTAAATAGTCAGTAGTCCAACAATGTTGAATAAAGACTTAACAAGCGGCCACTTAATATTCCATTTTCAGTGCACGCGCACGAATGCATTCAGATCTGATAATCACTTAAATGTGAAATTGAATTGTTTAAAATAATACATATATATGTATGTATACGGAACGAGAAAATATAAGCATGTTCCGACCCTTGTTTCCATTTCACTGATTTCTTTCCAACATTAAGCTCTGACCATCCTCTTAACTTCGAAAAGAAGTGCTACTTTCTTAATGTCAACACGTAAATATGTATTACCATTGTCTGAGTACAACTTTAATTATTCTCCTTGCGCTTTGCCCTAATTTCTAGAAAAATTGCTGCATATATATTTCGTGTGCTTTTTTTAAAATCTATTTTTCATCCGTCTTTTTCAACAGTAGCGTTCAAATTTCCTTAAATCTTTGTAGCGCATAAACACTTAATAAAGAATCATTGCATGCATTTTAGTTTTTCTTTTTCACAGAAATCTTAAGCTGTATTTAAAGCAAGAGAAAAATCTATTCAAAACCACTGATGATTTCTTTGCCGTTTGAACATAATACAGAACATATTTGAGCCGAAAGGAGCGAACATTCGTTCATTTGAAATCTTGGTCAAACATGTAATATATTTTTTCTTAATTTTCTTTCTTCCTTATTTTCAGTCTTCTCTCAGAAGAATTCTTTTTCTTATAAAATCACGCATTTTTATTAGATTTTCCATTTTTTCTTGCATTCTATTGAGAGGTTTGACCATGTTTTTTTTTTTTTGAAATAGGTATCTCACATTATACGGAACATCTATAGATTATGTAGTAAATCGCTTATAGTATATACAACATGTCATGCTATGATAACATAAATAAGATTTATTTATTTGTAACACTGTAGTTGTCTCAGAGTCAGTTTCTTCCATTTAAATTTTTATAAAATGATTCTTTGATTTTGAAAGTGCCTAATTCAAAGAAAAATTGTGATCTTCAACCTGTACATTCATTGAATAAAGAGTCTGTTTGAAATTGAATTTTCTTCAATACCAGAAAAATATGAAAAAAAAAAACATTTTTATCACCACAAAAGCGTGAACTGATAATATCGAACCGTTTTTGTCCTAAATGTTATTTCGGTTGGGTAAATATCAATTCAAGGAAAACGAGAATATCCAAATATAGAAAATAACACAGATTTATGATTTATCAGTTGGAATGGAGTAGGGACCTTAAATCAATTCACTTTTCCAGATATTGTAACTTCCAGGCTGACGTTATCAAATCTCCAAAATGGAAAATTCTCAGTTATGTTTTCATCAAACTAACAGGCACAAGAAACCTGTCGATCAGTTAGCGTATCTTAAATATTATAAATATGAAGTAGATGTTCAGTTTTTTCCAGCTACTTTATGTGATTGACTAAAGAGGAAAGTTCGAAATTGATTGGTTTCCTCATTATCCTTTTTATCACATTTTCTGATTAAACGCTCTTAAATTTCCCAAATGGAAGCTGGTAAACTTTCCAAAGAGAATGAATTTCCTTTAAATACTTAACCCATTTAAGCAGAAAATATGGTCAACCTTCATGAAGAAACAATTTTAATAACAACTTTCGTTTGAATGCTAATAATGTCAAAAACATTTTAAGAAAACTTTTCCTATTCCCAGAAAAACTAGCACGATTTTTCCGAATGGAAAATCATTTCAATTCAAGGATATTGTGGCGCGACCAGATTGAGTTATGCACTTTTTCTATGCATTCTGTTGAGTTTCGTATGGATTTTGAAGGCTCTTTGCAAATAAATATTATAGAGTGTTCAAAACTAAAATCCATCTAAAAATTATAAAAGAACGTAGCATTCATTAAAAATTGAATATTATTATTTCAGATCAGGTGGTTGCTGAACCTAGGAAAGATGTAGATTTTTGGTTATGGTTCTTCACGGATAGCGTCAAAATGGCCAGTTGAAAAGGGCAATATGGCAGGCCTGTACTTGATGGGGTTGCTGGCCTGCGTTGTCCCTTTAAGTTCCTTTCAATCTCCCACACCACTTCTTGTTCTCAGCGAAACTTGTTATCAACCATTGAACATGACCTACATTCTGAAACAGCTAAACCATTTCAATTTTAACGTGAATGTTCTAAGTCAGAACGGTAAGATTTCTAATTTTTTATTAATTCACAATTATTTGAATTTTACTTTTTGATCAGTCCTTGTAGATTACCCATTTTTTATCATCTCACTTTACATGTCAATTGGAATTGTCATGAGATTGAGTTTTCGTTTTTGGGTCAAATAAAAAATTGAACATTGGGTATGTTCTTTCTAATAATTCCTTGTGGATTTGAATTATTTGTACTTGTAACGAGAGTTTCAAATAGCGAGCGAGTGAACGTGCCTCGGGGAAACGTGCAGGTCTGAAATAAGAGTCCCGGCTGACAGAAATTGGCCCGACTCTCATTTGCAACAGGAAAAAATAGAATAATACATATTAGCACGACAGAATTTTGAAGAACGGAAAGATGGAAATTTCTATCATTCATTCTCTATGTGTATGTAATTAAAGTTTTGTCAACTGATTGTTAGTGAGGGATAATAAGAGAAAAGTGTCACAGTTGTGACCGAATTGAAAAGCCTTCTGGATAGAAACGAATAAAAGCTTTATTTGATTTATTTCCACAGTCCGACACACTTACCATTTTCCAGATTCTTTCTATTCTCTCTCCAATAACTTTACTGAATACTAGAAAACTGCAATCTATAACGAAAACGAATATTTTAAAGGCCTGCGATTGCATTTGATGTTATTAAAGGATCTTATTAAAGGCTCATGATTGAAAACATTTCCTGAAAATATATTCATATTTTATTCTTGAATATGTGGCCAGAAAGGTGACATTTTTCTTACTGCATCGTTAAATATCGAACAAAAAAAAAAATTACTGGTCAAGATCAGAGATAAACCGGTAGACATCTCAATGCAGTTCCCGGAATCTCGAAGTTTCCTTTTCTTAAAATCGTCTCCGGGAGAGATTTAAAAGTAATGAATTCCCCAGCATTCAATGTTCGAGTCTTGAGTCAACAAAAAAATCAATTTCTCTCGCAGGTTTTATAAGTATACCTTTTTTATATGTGCACCGTGAAGGCGACATACAGTTTAATTTTGATAGATATTTAGCGTTTTTTTTGTTTAAAAAACAACAACAAACAAAACAGTTTTTAAGTCATTTTAGGAATAATCGTTCTTGGGATGAGACGATTTTAGAAGACCGGTAGAAATTTGCAATCCAACTACTACGATGGAAAAGTTAATCGAGATAACAACAAAATAGAATTTTGTGGAAAATGAACTCACACAGTTTCCTCATTAAATACATAATTGGGTGCGTTGTACGAAGCGAAAATTTTAAGCATAAATCTAAAGCAAGGGAAATGCGAGGTCACATGTTTCGCTTCAGTTTCTCCTTGTTTAAATTGGAATTTCCAAAGTTCTAAATCATCTCCCATAAAATGGGAAATTTTTTTCTATTTGTCCGTGCATTGTTTTAATGTTTATTTGTCTGGGTATGCTTAGAAATTCCATTTGAACACGTTTACGACACATTTCATTTTAAAAAAATGGAAAACAATTTCCAGTCGCAGTCCAATCTCCATATAATAGAGAAAAGGATTAGAGTGAAGGATAATTAACACACTGTTTAGAAAAATCGTCATGTCTAGACCGACTTTACATCCCTGCCTGAAGGTCAATAAAATTCATATTTGAGAAGGACCTGGAGTAAATGGATAGAACACAATATTCTTATAAAAAGAAATCACAATCAACAAAGACGTGTAGATTGGTTTGCTACTGCAACTCCATTATTTTTAAAAAAACCCGGTGTATAAACCTTAAGAGCTTTCAATCCAAATATTAAAACCTCTTTTTAAAACTGTAGCGAAAGTTAAAATTAATCTAAATCCTTATTGAAAATGTCAGGATTTTATTAAGAATTTCAGGCACATCTTTCCTAGGTACTTCACCACAATTCAATATCATTTAAATTTATATCTCTTACCTTTAAAAATGTTCTGTGTCTCATTTGAAATCTTTACTGGAAGCGTTACCAACCCATTTCCCAATAGTACTGCTCTAACTCTTTATGGAAAATAAATTGTTTCAACACAAGTTTTGTCAAATATGAGCTTATTTCGGAAAAGCGGATCGTTTCATCTCAACTGTAATTAGAGTAAACCGAACATAACTTAATAGCATTTAATTTCTTAAAGGGTTAAAGGGTACTCATTAGGGTCTCTTAGGAAGTTTAAGCTTTTATGGCGACGGTCGGCTTTTGCTTAGCTAAAGACAGATAAATAACAATTATTTAAAACAAGATGAAAATTCTAAATTGAGTCGTCATTCGGAATAGGTGCACACCAAAATCACATTTTCTCAAAAAAGAAGCTCTTTATTGGGAAAATATTAATTGAAAGCAATGGCAACTCCTAAATCCTATTAAACTTGTCTATTTTTAAAATCTCATTGGAAATAGAGTAGGGCACCGAGGAAACTGTTATTAGCTGTAATTCCTGTAAACGAGCAGCAGACAACGCAGTAAGATAAAGCTTTCATTAATGTGAACTGGGGTGGTAGGCATGTGCGTTTGCTTTGATTTACTGGACCAATTAGGGCCAGAATGGCCTTTCCCTGTCATCTAGAAAGTATCGGGCAAGAAATGGTAAAAATACTTCCTTAATAAGATAACTTTTTTTCCCTCATTATTTGTTTTAATGTACCCACATTAGTTGTTCCCTTCTTGACATTATTATACTTTTTCCAGATACATGCGAAAACCATCAAAAACTTTTTCACGTTTTGTCGACAAGTTCCAGATTAGTCTTCGGATCTTTTCATCCAGAAGTTTGCGGATCGTTAAGACACTTCGCCAAATATTTCAATACAACGCTCCGTTCGTGGAACTGTCCAGAGGTAAGTTTTAATGAAACTTCAAAAGAAATTCTTAACGAGCTAAATACTTGCTTGGCTTGCTTTGCATCGAATTCAACGAGAAAAGTTTTTTTTCTCTCTGATTGTCTACGTTGTTTTTTATTTCCAGATTTTTCGAGACGAGTTATCAATTGGACCGTCGATTCCAGACATTGCGGGAGCTTTCGCCAGACTTGCGGTCGATATGAAATGGAAATCTGTCGCTCTAATCTCCACCGGTAAGTTTTTACATCCATATAGGTGTTGTTCTTATCCAGAAAGAAAAAAATCAGGTCGATTTTTCCTGCGGTGGCAAAGTTGTTTGACACAATACAGGCAAATAAAGAGGGCTTTTCTATGAGCTTTATTATTTCTTTCTTCTAGATTTTTTACTCTCCCCTTTCGGATTGAATCGAGAGACAAACAAGCTCGTAAATTTAGGCCGGTCTTAAATTGTACCAGGAATGTAATGAAAATGGGAAAACACAACGAAACAAAAAGGAAAAGAGAAATGAAAATATCTCCAAATTATTCACTTTTCGAATACAAAGTAGTCAGTTAGAGTTACATATTTTAACTCCATGTAACGACAACGCATTTTGGTAATAGCCTACAAAAAAGAGGTGATTCATATCTGTTCTTCTTCTAAGTTTTCTGAAAGTAAAACTAAAGTTCAAAACATGTTTAGCAATAAAATCTAAATAATGATGAAACCTGAAGATTTGGAAATTGAAGATCACTGAAAATTAACGAGCAGAAAGCATGTAAAATTTAATAAGGCGAACGACTCGGTTTAAATTATTCAAATGAAGATGTCTTGTCTGTTCACAAATTTCTTAGTATATGTTTACGACAGGAGTTTGGCATAATTGATTGCGTTCGTTATCATTTCTTGAATTTCTTTTAACCCTTTATGGAGCAATAAACATTGATTGGAAAATAAGGAACTTTAACGACAATATTTCACGTAACAGTTCGACGATCCTCTCTCGTAAATCCTCGGACGTTCTTTTTATGAATTCCAAGGATTCGGATATCGGGACTTGAAAGAAAATTGATTCACCAAGTCGGGCTGTTTTCCTATTTTCTTCGGATTACCATTGTTTGTGAACTTTTGCTTTACGAATAATGTGCCCTCCTGGAAATTCTCATTGTCAATGTACCTCTACATGATTTATATTTTTTCATTATTTATTAGGTAGGATGTTTCAATTTCCAGAGACGTTGAAAGTGTCACGAAATAATTGCGATTTCCAGGCAAATTTCTCATTGGAATAAAGATAGAAAACAATGGAACTCTTGATGCTAACTTTTCAATCGAAAGTCATTAATACTGTTTATGTTTGATTCCATTTGAACACTTTCCAGAACAATTTAGTGGATTCCAGTATCACTAAAAGCTTTGGTGGCTTACATTATTGCCAAAATTGTATCTTTCCCTTGAAAATTGATGGATATTCTAGTGTTGTTACTAAAGATAATACTGTTGGTCGATGTTAATTCACGTTACAACAGCATCCAGAGGGGAACAATTTGCATATTTTGTGGAGTTCAAATTGATGATTCCTGATAATTTCGATCGATACATACTTGGATCAATGATTCGGATTCGATACAAATAGCTGACGCGATCAAAACTAAAACTCTGTTCTTCTTATCTTCTACTCCCAGATTCATCGATTTATAATGCCTTGACTTTTGACATTCAACGTACAACTTTATGAGTACATTTACCATACACACCACGAGCAACAAAAAATCCTATTAGAAAGATGTAGGCAGTGCATAGTGGGATTTTATGCAAATTTGTAAAACACTCAGAATGGATAAAACAAACTTTCCAGGAGGACTGTTTTATCTAACGGCAAAAGCACGTGGCAACACAGACACACAGTTTCAATTCAACTTCGGATTTATGAACCTCTGGAATTGATCTCGAAATCGTTTATTTCCTAGAGAGATTCAGGAAATGGGAAGGCGCAAGTTTAAAATGTCTCGTGCGAATGTAATTTATTTTCGTGTTTGAAAATTTGTTGTCCCTTTTCGCAAATTTACTGTCTCTAAGTGCTTTATGAGGCTGCGAAAAAAAACCTTGAATAGCTCTAATCGAACAACTTAGAGGGAAGAAGATATCTATGGGTGAAACATGGACTGATTCAGATTTAGTGTTTTCCAGAAACACAAGCCCAAAAAACTGTTCGAGTAATTGGAATTATGTGATTCAGAAAATGTAGTATTTCTGGAAAATAGCATTTCAATACATGCAATATGTTTTCATCAAAGTTTCGGATATCGTCCCGGTTCGAAATTGAACACTGCGAGAACATTAATTAGATTTTGAATAGTTGTAGTAGCTATGAGCTGATTGGTTGATCCTATGTAATTATAATCGTAAATTAGAATACAACACAACAAAGCTAAATTTCACATGAAACACCATTATAACGGTATTAGTAGTGCGGGCTATGGACCTCTTAATTTCCTTTATAAATGACGTTTACAAGGGGAACCGTTTAGTTCCATGTGACACTTTTAGGATCTGTTGCCCTTTAAGTGCTTTTTAGTAACTGAAGAAGTTGATTAATGAACGGAAATGCTGATAATTCAAGAGGCTGGTGTTTGATTTCAGAAATTCTCTATACCTTGAGACATCGTTTAATGTTGAGTTTTCAAATGAATCAAGAGTTTCTCAAGCTGTTTTCGGGATATCACTATTTAAGTGTCATTCAAAGCAGAAAAAAATGATTGTTTCGAGTTCTTTTTGAGGTGTTTATGTGTATTAAAAAATGAAAAACACCACATGCATACAGGGACAATTATATTAAAAAATCTATTTTTCATTTTATAGATACAGGGTGGTGGCCATTTCTATCGCACGCTATTGAACTGGAACTGAGAGAATTGGGAATCGTTCCCAAACATTTATTTCTGTTTGAGAAAAACCTTTCTATTGGAAACATAGAGAAAAAACTTAGAATTCTCAAGCAACGGCCCTGTAGAGGTAAGGTCTAATACACTTTTTTCTGTGAAAATGAATGACCCGTTAGGTACGGGGAACATACAAGTGACTCATTATTACGTTTCATTCAATTTAACAAATTTTAAGTGCGAAAAATGTTCGAATTTGTACTAAAACCCGAGTCAATGTTTGTCAATTTCGAAAATATGAAGAGGAAAATATGGTTTTTTTAACTGTTATTTGTTCCAGCTGTCGTATTTTGCATGCCGGCAAACGAAATGGGCCATTCAATAGTTCGCGCGAGTGCAAATCTCCATTTAACCGATGACAATATTTTCGCAGTTTTTTTAGACGTTTTAAGTGTGCCCTCATGGAAAATCCATTTCCGAAAAATATCCGGGCAACGTACACATCTCGTTAATGAATCGAACGATTACATAGAGAACGCGATCTCCCAGAATGTGCTTCTGTTTCTGGACAATGCCACTTTGATTGCCACGCCCGAGGACAATGTCATAAAAAACGTACGACAAACTTTCGAAAGGTCTTCGTTTGACTTGTTTTCTACGTGTTTCTCGTTAGTGGATGTGTTCACGGACGGTTCATTACGTTTGCTCGTAAATGTCCTCGAAGTTAATGTGAGTGTCTTCCAAACGGAAACTGTACCCGGTAATTTTGAACAATGGTGGAGAACACATAAACATTTGGATGAATGTGATGCATTTTGTAAACTTTCCTCTAATAGTTTTTCAAGGTTAGTATGCCTATTTTACGGAAAGCGACAAAGAGAATCGATTCTTTAGCAATTTTCTCAAAAATTTATAAAATTAATTATTTATATTTGTTTCAGTTCATCGGTATATTGGGTAATATCATGTGCCATATTTCTGGTATTGATTATATTAGGAATGGTTACAGCGGTACGATACCAATTCCTTCAAAATCGGACATCCAAGGCTCCATATAAAGTGTTACTATCAGTGTCAGATTTCACATTTCCCCAACTAGGGGATAATCTCAGGGTGAGTACTTTGGATCGATTCCTATAAATAATCAGATTAAAAATGGATTTCCATTAAGCGGAACTTGTTACATGCCGGTCATAACTATTAAGCGCTCAAATTTATTCCCAGCTTTAAAACCACCCTTTTTCGCAAAAAACCTCGTAAAATTTAAAGTATCCACTAAAAAGCTCTTATCTTTGAGCTCTACTATGTATTAATATTGCATTTCTAAGTGAAGTGGCAGCAAACCCATTCTGTAAATTACATTGGTACACTTTAGCCATCCACATCCAGGACTAATTTCTTAAACAACTTTTACCAGGTTGCCAGTATGTTAGTTTTTTTCGTGATATTAGCCAGTTTAATATCCATGAAAACGTCCGGAATCAGAAAACTCTTATGTGAATCGTTATAGAGGATTTCATCTTGAACTCCTTGTAAGTTTTTCATGTTCAAACTTTTTTAAACAGAAAAGAAGAATCACGATAATAAAATTTTTGAATACTCATTGATTGAAAAGTTGTTCCATGTTGTCCAAGTTTTAAAAACTTTTAGAACATTTCATTGGATTCTCTATTCTTTCAACATCAAATCTTCAACTGTCTTCAACTGTGAATGATTAAAATGTATTCGTCAGTTTGCCGTTCACAAAAATATAGCATACGTTCTTCTGCGCGCGTACAGTTTCATCAGGTAGGAGGCCATCACATATAGAATTTTTCTCGTGAAACAAGGTAATAGAAATGTTAAAATAATAGTTTTACCTCTATAAATATAAAATATTTATCGATGTTAAAGAAATGATTGATTGATTCCAAGCTATGAGACAACGATCTGGATAAATAAACACTTTCTTACCACCATAGACAGCATAATTCAGTTAAAAGGAAAAACATGTCACAATATTTTTGTGTTAAACTTTTACGTTGCGTCTTCTATCAGAAAGTTATTACCGTTATTTAGTAAAAATAACGACACATCCATGCACACCCGAGTTTTATGTGTAAACTTTCCCAAAAGTTCAGTTTAGAACTGGAAAGCTCACAAGATGCCGGAAAACATTGTTGAAAATATTGGCGGCATTGCGAGTTTAAGTGGTTGAATTTCAAGCCATTATTCAGCCTATGTGAAGCGTAAATCACTGCCATCAAATAGCAATTGTACTGTTTCGCACAATGTTTATATTTCAGGTTTGAATTAGAATTCGCGTCAGATGGTTTATTTGGATCACGAATTATAAGGAAAGGGTGTTGTGACAAATATTTTAAAGCCCCCCTTCCGTTCTTCAACTACGAAATGTTGAGAGATAAACGGAATTCAAGGGTTTGAGTAATTCTTAAATGTTTAAACAGTAACAAGACTGAGAAACAGGTCGAGGTAACTCCAGAGTGGGAGGTATTTACGATTAGATGTTTCGTCCAAGGTCAATTTCACCATTTTATTAATCTAAGATCATGATTTGTGAAAATAATAGCAACTTGAAAAAGTAACTGAGAGACCATTAAAAATAATGGGTAAAAAATCAATAACCAATACAGCGTAGAAAAGTTTTAAAGTAAGTTTATTGAAAAAAAAAAGACAGAGGAAACTGTTGTGAAACCTTTTTTCAAGAAGGAAAACTTTGGACTTGTACTTTTTGGCCCAAAAAAAGTGCGTGTTTCCGTGACTCACGAGGAAAACAATAAAATGACAACCTTTCCCTTTGGAATATCTAGATACTTTTACTTGTCAGTACTCACGTATGTAGCCCCTAAGGGAATCTCATACAAACAATTGTAAAGGATACGTTCTGAATATATAAAATCTAATTTTTGTGTCTTTTGTAAATTATGAAAATATCCTAAATTTGTAATATTTGGCAGAATTATTTCTAAAATTCTAAAATTTCTTAAACATCTCCCGTATGATTTTTTTAGTGGTCTTGGTATAGCACCAAGGTACATTTTTCAACGAAATCTTTCAGTTGGCAATAACGTCGCATAACTTTGTCGTTTTATAGATCATAAAACTCTGAGGCGCGTAATAAATTACGTTTTATTGTTAAAGGAGCTGATCAAACCATTTTCCAAGTGATGAATTTAATTAAAGATTTTTGGGACCTTTAATTCGATTTTTTGTTTATTCCGATAGGTTAACTCCCAAGTGCAATCTAGGGAATTTTTATCTGCAGGCGGTCATAATTGAAAAATATATGATACACATTTTATTGTTTTTCGTAAAAAATCATATTAAAATATCCTTGTTAGGTAGACGAAGGAATCGAAGCAATGCTATGTTGCTGGCTTCAACAGTTACAAGAATTCGGTGGGCCAGAAGTTGACAAACCGGATCTGATCCAAAATTCAGGAGGGGCCTCGGCCAGGACTCCCCTCAGGACCGGTTCCAGTCCGAATCTGGCCAAACAAGTCATTGTCGATCCTCGCGTACGATACAACGTGAGTATTCAAATAAATATTTTAAAATGTTCATTATTTTATTTCTGTTTACGATGCGTAGATTAAAGCTTGTGGAAAATTTAATAATATTGGAAAAACACTGTTCTGGTGTTGGGAGCTTAATTCGAATTATTTTCGCTATTTTGCATCTCACCGAGCTCAAATTTACTTGCTAATTTTAGCTCATTTGTTGTGTTTGTGACTAAATATTTTAAAAATTAAAATTAATTAACCGTTATTCTATGCCTTTCCGATTTATCAAAAGTAGCCACAATATTTTTCATTCGTTTAAGGGTGATTTAGTCCAAATGAAACCAGTGCCTTCCAATGGTAGCGTCGAACTAAAAGATAATGCAATCGAACTGTTGGTGCTTCTCCATGGATTGAGGCATGAAAATTTAAATCCACTAATAGGTAAATGAAAGAAAATAATTTCACTAATTCTAGTCGCGTAACTTCTTTGTACAGCACACTCTCGAAAGAGCTTTGTTCGCGTTAATCCTTGCATAAAACTTAAGTACGACTCTGTAATGCTTTTATTTCTGGATTAAACTAGTTTCGAGGAAATGAAATTGCCATGATCAAAAGGCCTTCCGGCTTTTAATCCTGACGTGTTCGAAAACTCTACTGTGCAATATGATTATTTTTTTGGGAATTGTACTACACACACGCATTGTAAATTAAAAATAATTTTTGCATAAATAATAATTATGATGTTGCCGTCTGTCTTTCAATGCTTCTTTCCTTCATAGGTGTACTTGTAGAGCCACCAAGGGCCGCCTTAGTGTCTGAATATTGTACACGAGGCTCCTTGCAAGATGTTCTTCAGCAGGACGACATCAAGCTGGACTGGTCGTTTCGTCTGAGTTTGTTAACGGATCTTGTGCGGGTAATTTAAAAAAATTTCCCCTTCAAATTGTTACAAGCAATTGAAATGTTCAATTGATAAATTCTTTATTCCTAATATTGCCATTGATTTTTATGAAAGATCAACTTTAGTATGAAAATTTCCTCCTTTTACATGTTAGGTACCATAAAAAATATTTCCTTTGAAGCAACTGAAAGTCTGAAACGACATTGTGCGGATATAGGAAATGCTCGGAAATTTGTGAAACGGCACGGGTGCCGTTGTTGCCCCTTTGAAGTTTTTCCTGAAAAAAAAAACGAGGAATGAGGAAAGCCTTGTGTTGTCGACATTATCGTAAAAACCGAACGAAATTTTCCAAACGATTAATTAATTTTTTGTAACGCAAAAATTCATATCGTTCCCAACTCGATTAAATTTCAATTTTACACAAATATGTCGTGAATTTTCTCGGTGTCATGTTGTCATTCACTGTTATTTCAAATTGTTTAGGATATGAATGGAAATTTGTTCAAAAACTAAAAATTTAATTGACAATTTAGTAAATAATAAGCAGAACATAGAATGGTATTTGATCTAATTTTTGACAATTTTTCAATTAAAATATTGTTGTAAAATAATGAAATAAAAAATCAACAATTTCCTACCTTTATCATCGTGATTAATTTCTGAAATTAAAAAATTAATTTCAAAAATTCTGCAATCTATCACTTGATTTAATTTTCTTTTTTGTATCCTGCTGCGTTGAAATTTCATGAATTTTTTGAGAAAATTTTATAAGAATAAATATAAAACGAAATTTTGCAGGGCATGAAGTACTTACATTCAACACAAATCCGAGTACACGGAAATCTAACGTCCAAAAATTGCGTTATTGATGCTAGGTGGGTGTTGAAAGTAACCGATTACGGTTTGCCAGCTTTTTATGATGCCCAGGGAATCACGCCACCCACAAAAACTGCCAGAGGTAATTTTATATACTTTATTCCATGTAATTTAACTTTTCTCTCCGCTCAGATTATACTTTCAAACTTCATAAATATACTTTTGGTCGGCGGCATTATAAAATTTCGCGTCACTTGAGAAGAAATACGAGGCCGGGACAGTTAAGTGGGCGCCCTGTTTAGATATTTCAATTAAAAACCGCTTTGTTATATTCCCCATAACATCCGACAGCCCTTTTGCCTGTTTCCAGTTTCAGGGGATAATTAATTCTTGGGTCGTCTTATTTCCTAAACATTTATCCTCGTCACGCCTTCCTCAACGTTAATGTATTTCCATTAGGCGTTGCACTTTACCTTTTTTTTGTATTACTCACGTCAGTGCTTGTTTTCACACTTATGGAAATGGAATTGGAAGACTGTTTAATTAACTATCAAATATGAATCTCATATTACGTGAACACCACTATTTTAAACATATTTACTTCTATGATCAATCAATGTAAGTTCGATGAATATGCGCCAGTTTCGAACGACTTCAATTAAAGGTATCACGTCCTGCAACGTGCACAGTGACGCAATGGAAAATCAGGAAACTGTATTAATAGCTTTAATTGAACATTTCGAAACTCGTGATCGGAAAATTGAATTTCTTTCAAGCAACCTTGAACAAAAAATTCGCAAATACCTATGTGTGTAATTTTCCCAATTCCTTTTGATTCACTCGCTTCAACATTTCGAATTTAATAAGCATCAATAATATTTTTAGAACTTTTATGGACCGCGCCGGAACTGCTTCGCCACAGTAACCACAGGAAAAAAGGTAGTCAATCGGGAGATGTCTTTTCATTCGGGATCATTCTACAGGAAGTTGTAGTCCGAGGAGAACCTTATTGTATGTTGGCTCTAACTCCCGAAGGTAATTGCCTTCAAATGTATGCCAGACATTTTAAATTTAATATAAATTACGATATAGAAATAATAGAAAAACTCAAACATCCACCTCCGTTGATTAGACCTTCGGTAAGTAAAGGGGCCGCTCCACCGGAAGCGACCAATATTATGCGACAATGTTGGGCGGAGCTACCTGAAAAGCGACCAGATTTCAATGTTATTCATGATCAATTCAAAAAATTGAATCATGGCAGAAAAGCCAACATCGTGGATACCATGTTTCAGATGTTGGAAAAGTACTCAAATAATTTAGAAGAACTGATCAGAGAACGAACCGAACAACTCGATATTGAAAAGAAGAAGACTGAACAACTGTTGAATCGAATGCTTCCCAGGTATATTAAATATGTTAATATCGTGGTACAATAAATTCAACTTTACATTTTATGGATAAAGTTCAGTGGCGGACAAGCTGAAGACAGGGGTGCAAGTCGATCCTGAGGTTTTCGACGAAGTGACAATATATTTTTCAGATATCGTGGGTTTTACTACGATATCCGCCTATTCAACCCCATTTCAGGTAAACTCAATTAAGCCGAATTATTTGAATTATCTTCATTCCGAAACAGGTGGTTGATTTATTAAACGATCTTTACACGTGCTTCGATGCGACGATAAATGCCTATAATGTATACAAAGTGGAGACGATTGGGGACGCTTATATGGTTGTTGGAGGATTGCCAGTTCGACATAGCGATCATGCCAATCAGGTGAGTTTGTGACGCGGTATATTCACACCTTTTTTTAGTTTTGAACATTTAAGCGTAAAAAGTCACTGAACCCGTATTGGAAAACATTCTTCCTGAAACTCTCCATTAGTGTTATTAAAAAGTCATGTTCCGGATAGGCTGGCAATAAATCGGCTATTAAGCAGATGAGCTTATACATCAACGTCAGTCGTTTCTAGTCTTATGTATATAGTCGTACTTCAGTATCTGGATATAGTGAAATTAAATATCCACTTTCCAATCTAAAAATTGGTTTTTGCTTAATTTCCAGATAGCTACAATGGCACTTGATTTACTACATGTAAGTGGTAAATTTCGTATACGTCATTTGCCCGGTACGCCACTTAGATTAAGAATAGGTCTACATACTGGCTCGTGTTGTGCCGGCGTTGTTGGTTTAACAATGCCAAGATATTGTCTTTTTGGCGATACAGTTAACACCGCATCTAGAATGGAATCATCCGGTACGAGATTCGGATTTTGCAAAATGCCAATAAAATATATGACTTTAACTATGACCTTTTAGGAGCGGCATGGAGAATACATATGTCTGAAGCTACAAAACTACGTCTAGAAAAAGCGGGCGGATATCAAATTGAATATCGAGGACCAACCGAAATTAAAGGGAAAGGTACAATGGAAACATATTGGTTACTGGGCAAGGAAGGGTTCAATAAAGAGCTGCCTGTTCCTCCGCCTATTGAGTAAGTTTTTGTCTCAATATAGACGTTAAAAAAACAGCAGGTAGATCGACAATGACTTCTTTGTTGACAAAATCATAGAAATACTGTAAATGCGTGAAAAACTAAATATAATTTAGAGTAACAATGAAACGAGGTGCTAAATAACTGCAAATAGAGGTATTCCAGTTAGCAATCAAACGGTAATCGAGATAGTCAACAAGCGTAGTAATTGGGTTAAAGGGAATATATGTTGCCGTAACCAAATTTTAACACTATACGAGGTTCAAAATTTATTTATAAATATAAACATTGTTATTGACAAATAAAAGATTTTTTTTTATTTTCCGGCTGCCATAGAGAAAGTCATGGGTAAGTTAGTTACAAAATAATGCATTGCTTACTTTAGGAGCTTCTTGATTTTTTTAGAATTATCCTGCATTATCTATTCAACTCACTGTATAGCCCAGATCACTTGCTTTTTATTTTTATTCTGTTGCGCGTTAACTTTTTACGTAACCCTCGTAATCAATTATCCGGTCTTAAAACATAGACGCAAAATTGCAATAGTCAACTCCAGATACAGTAAAAGATGTAAGTCCTTCCCAGGGTTACGTTCTTTACCGTCTGTTAGAAAGTTTATGTTTTAAATTCGAGGTTCTACGGCAACTCAAATGGCATCATATTTTTTTAACTGCAATTCCCTTTAGTTTGCATTTTTACGACAAAGTTAGGCATTAATTTTACCCATAAAGTATGACGAACTCTCATTGCATTCTAGCGTTGCATAGAGCCTGGTGAGAAGAACTATTTTTATTTTTAACTTTAAAACTTGATTAATTGAACAGTTTTCCTGTTAATGTTCCTTATTTCAGACTGGACGAAAGCTTAATCATTAAAAATCTGATAAACGTCCCAACAGTGAAAGAAGATTCATTGGCAGACTCCATCTCTCTGGATTCCTGCACAAGACATATGAGTATAAGCGAAGGTCCAAGTAAAGCGCCAAGTCCAAATCCTACATTTATTAAAAGTATGGAACATTCGAAATTCTCGACACTGACAAGACCTCATCACGAAGACAAGTAGTGTCATGTTCACATAAATAATATTTATAAAAAATTTAAACTCATTTACAGATCTTGTGAACGTATAGTGAAAAGTACATCAAGCGACGCCCCTTTAATTTTTGCATCTCCAGTTTCTGCATCTGAGGTAACTGCAGCTCTTCTTGGAGCTTCCACAAGTTCTCTTTGTCCCTATCGAAAAGGAGTAAGATCAACAGTAAAAATAAAAGTAAATGTTACGTAGTTTGAATTACATTTATAAGTGAATTTAAAAAAATTACAGGAAGAGGATGAAGACATTAGCACTCCTTACAATCAGTATAAAAGTTTAAGTCCGAAATTGCGGAAAGGAAAATTGTTAAGAAGGCAATTTAGTTTGGATCGCGCCGAAGAGGTCTCCAAATCAGACCAAGTAAGTATTTTACAAATTATTTGGCAACAAGCTAAAAACGACCTTAGTTAGTGTTTTTCCTGATTTCACGATAAAAGTTTTGGATCGCAAAGGAAATTCCGGCAATCCCAATATGAAAACCTCCAATTAAAACTTTTTGGTTCCCTTTTTCCTGTTTACTGTTGTGAATATTTATTTATTTTTGGATCTTTTATGCTTTAGTTTATGGAAATTTGTAAGAAAGGACTTGGGAGTTGAATTAATAACAAACATATACGAGGATTGATCAAAACAATAACAACGTATTTTATATTTCTGTTGCTTCGTTTTAAAGGTTAAATAATTTTTCAATTAAATTATTTTTTTTAGGCGAGTCCAAAATTGTGCAAACAAAATTCAGCGGGTGCAGCGGATCTGGAAAAATTGAGGAAGTGCCATTGAAAATTCCTTCCACTACCCCATCGATGTCTTCACAAATACACAGTGCACTGTCAGCATCCGTAGACTCATTAANATATATGTATAGGTAAAACTTAGAAATTTACAAATATTGAATTGCTTTTTTTAATTTAAATATCAATCGTTACAAACTAATACACAAATGTCTTTTTACTGGTCTTGTTCTTACAACATTACGTATTAATCGTTACAAAATTTACATATCAATATGAATATGTGTAAGTGGCAAATATAAATGAAAATTACAAGATATTTGAACCGATTCAAAAGGCGTCAAAACCAAAACAGGGGTCTGCTCACGTTACAAAAACAGAAAATGCTGTCAGTGCACCAGATGGTTGCTAAAGCGGTGCATTAATTCCTCGAACTAAATGAAATAGGTAGGAAAAAAGTTGTAATTTATGAGAAACTTACAAGAAACCATTGTGATTTTTCTTGAAGTTTATCGAAAATTAACTTATAAAAATTTAATAGAGCGATCTTGGCATGAATCCCTACAGATGGTAGACGATAGGACTTCTGGATAGGGATGGTACTTTCAAGTGAAAAGACGTAAAGAAATCAATTATTAACGTTGCCTTAGACAACGAACGTAGTAACCGCTAGAAAACGACAACCGAATGCCGACTGTTAAAGTTTCTAATACACAGGAGAAGGCGAAAAAAAACCAAATATACTTTTAGTTTTTCGTATCGTCATTCTATATCCTAAGAAAGTTTTCATATTTTATTAGGCAACGCCTTGCCCACATATCTTATACGTACTTGTCTTTCTTATCGGAGGTTTTGAATATGAGCTTTACAGTTTTATCAAGTTTTTTAAAGCTTACAACTTTAGTCAGTTGACTTTAGCAAAAAGTTGTACCTACATAAAAAAACGACATTTAAAATATTTTTAAGTTGTAGCCTTTCACTTTATCCAGAAAAGTAACAGAACGGCAATGCAATATTTACTCAACATTCAATAAATGCTAATCAACAGAACTTGATTTGCTGTTCGTTAATTTGCATCACTTTAAGGCAATTATCAAGTTTTCTAAACAAAATGAACTTTCTATAAGGCAATTTCACGCTTTTAAACAACATCGTAAATCTTAACTCCGATTTCCAGTCAACTTTTAATTCATTTTAAAATCATTCATCTAGATCTCAACATCTTGAAACATCATTGTTAAAGTTGAATTAAAGAAATTAAAAATCCAGGGACATTGTATACACAAAGAATTGAGAACCGTTTCGTTCTGACGAAGACAAAAACATTATTTTGAACAATGACCTCGCAATGCAAACAGGTGTTGCTACTCTGCAAATTTCCCACTTACACTGTATTGTTGTTGTTGTTTCAGATATCAATTGGTCAAGGTTCGGTTCGTTGCCGATGCGAAAATCCCGACTGGCCAAAGACAACGGAATCAGCATCATTCCCAAACCAAAACACAAGGACATCAATCAATGGCTAAAAGATTTGGAATTGGAACAGTATGTAGGACTGTTCGAAGGTTACCAGGGAGTCGAAGATATTTTGGAACTGTCGGAAACCGATTTGAAAAAATTGGGTATCAAAAAGTCGTCGGACAGGGCGGCAATTATTAGTAGTTTAACTCTTCTTCGTGCCAAATATCATGGTGAGTGTGATCTACATGTATATAGGTAGGATATGTATGCGATCTAAGTGGAGACGACAAATACAGGACAAGAAGACGGCAAGAATAGTCATGGTTCGTCTAAAATTACTGACTAAACGGGTTAAGTGATTAAAATAGTATGAAAAATTTCAAGTTAATGAGACGAGACGATATATAGAGATCCGTTCATGCATTAAGGCATTTCCGACATTTTCTTGCATGCTCTCTGGTCTATTAATAATTTTCCAGGTGACTTGTAAAAATATAAAAACACATACTTATTTATACCTGAGTCGTTTATTTTATTTAATGGCCTTTAGGATGGGTATTTCATAAATCATTACCTTACTTGAGCTAAAGCATAAGAAATGTTGCTGTGTATGTACCTCCCAGATACGCTAATAGGGTATTTCATAAAAGTGAACAGTAAATTTCCTGAATAGTTTCATGACAAACTGGCGAAGTTACAGAATTGTGTTATTAATGGTAAAAGTATTTTTGTTTTATTTGCAGAAACCGTTCCTAGAAAATCGCGTCTTAGACATAGCGTTGCCGTGGACACTTCTAGACAAATTCAACGAGAAGATACACTGTAAGTACAATAAAGAACAATAAGAACTAAAATACGATGACGATTTAAGTAAAAACCCATCGGAAAAATTAACGCTAACTAATATACATATACCCTGTTTATAAAATTTTTCTGGCTGCTGATTGGTGAATTGTTTCACAAAGTTTTACGTCGAAGTTGCTCTACGAATAAAATTCTCAACTTTTTTTTTAATAACGCACCTAGTATATAGTCACATGAATGCTTGATGAAGAATTTATTATTAGTGGAAGCATTAAATTTCATATATGGTAGATAGATAATAGAACTGGACCAAAAATGGCTTTGAATTAAAAAAGCTACACTGGTTATTGTCGACCTAACCAATAACTTTTTAATTGAACTTTTTTAATATTGACTCTTTATAGCAAAATATCAATCTGGGGAATGCACAGATAAACTAAAGGAAAACCTTCTAATAAGCTTTTAACTTTTATCATAAAATTTATATTCATTTTATGTTGATTAAAACTAGTTGAAAAGAGACTTTTTATTGAAACTTGAACTGTATAAAAATGAGGTTTTTTATGCATATTTGTCGGTGAATAACATTGAAAAAACGAGACTAAATCCAAAGCAGCCATTCAATATTTAATAAAAGTGTAATGATTTTTTTTATGTTTTATGTTGTTGAACAACAAATGAAAATTAAGAAATAAAATAATATTCTCGTAAAGTGGGTCAAAAAAAAGGACATATATACAAAACCTGAAAAACATCAACAAAAGTTATCATTCTGAATATTGATCGAAAAGAAGATCTTTAAAGGCAAAGACCGATTTTATCAAGTGGAAAGATGATTAGGGCTCACTTTTACCCTCAAGTTATAGAAATCACCCCCTACGGCTAAATCTATTGTGCAAGACATGGAAACGGCTAGAGGATGTCGAATTATCAAACGAGTTCGAATTGAGAGACATTAATACAATATTTATATGTATTTTTTTTTATGTAATTTATTAATTTCTAATTGCGTCAAGAAAAATGAAAATTCAATCTCAGATCATCACTTTCACCTACTAACTGTGTGTAGAAAAAAAAAAAACAAAGAAAAAGTTTTTTTTCTCGTAGTATATCCAGACGTCTGCGCCCCAAAGTCAATCAATAATACAGGGTTGTACAAAAAAGGGTGGGAGGTGTGTCAAACCCCACGCACTCGCACATACATACACACAAGTCACCGATCCCCCTCAATATTCCCTTACGAGATCGAGTGTAGCGGGCTTTGGGCGCGATTATACAAAAAAAAACAAGACAAACCAAAAATGATTTGTTGTGATGTGTCCATTGTGGTGGCTGGACGAAATAAGTGATTCAGATATATTCAGAAGCAACAAACGTCGATATCTAATAGACAGGAATTAATTGGAATTTTGCCGGGTCCGATCCAGAATTAGCAGAAATACACTCTCTAGAAGTTTCAATGCGAGGAGTCCTTTCTCGATTGATTTTAATTTAATCTCGTGGCGTTTGTTGTGGTATTTTAATGCGTGGAACAATAATAAGTAATGTGTGGGGGCAAAGAACTTTTTTGTTTGGGCAGCTGTCTCTTATAACTGGGGCATGTGACCAAAAGAAAAACACTTCTTGATCAGTTTCGAAATGGTAAGAAAATCGACTAATTTCCTTTATTTTTTGTTATTCGTAAACAGTTCAAAAGAGAAATTAACACGGTCATTAGGCAATTTCTCAGAGTGGTGGCCACTGAGATAATTGGATAACATCAGGTTTAGTAAAATGGCTAGGGGATAATATAGGGGTATGTATGTTCAATTAAACCTGGAAAATGGTTGATTTTGATGCGTAAACATCTTTCATTTTTATAAAGAATGTATTCAAACAACTCGATTTTTCACTTCATTGAATCCAGAAAACAAGTTCAATATTATACCTACATCGTCCTCAAAACCCATTAATTTTTCGAAAACTAAAAAGCAAAAAATAAAAACTCCCTCTTTTCTGTAAAAAATTTAAGAAATCACGACAGAAATTCGTACTTTATAAAAGTTTTACTGGAATTTATCGGGTGTTTTCGGTTTCAAAAGATAAAAACAGGAAAACTTTGTTACCTCTGCTCGCTAAAAGGTTTGCAAAGGAACGTGGATTTTATTATGGAATTTGTAATTCATGTTCTGTGATCGCAGCAATCTCGTCTACAACGGATTCGAAAATCAGTAAAATTATAATCCCTTTTTCGATTTTTTTTTTTCAATTTAAGCTCGAAAATATTTCTTTAAGTTATTTCCGAACTAAGCCACTTTCTCGTGTTTCATTTAAGATTCTCTGGCTTATTTATGGGCCATAAATTTTTTCCTCTTGAGAATTACGTTTCGCGATCTCGAAAATACATATGTATGCAAGCTTAAAAACCTTTTGTATTGACAGTTTTTATAATTTATTTTTTTTTTGGGTACTTTTTATGAAATTTATGTCTAATTTTTAAGGACCATGAGGAAAATGATAAATTTAATTCTAAAAAATTTTTCAAAACTAATTTCTTTCTTCTTCCAGTACAGACTTAAGAATTGTCAGTGAAACCGTCCAAAGTAAAAGTCTCAATAATCTAATAATGGTAAGTAAGCAAGAAAGGTAATAAACGTAAGACGATTAAAAAATAATTAGAAATTTAAAAATAATGAAAATTGCGTCAGAATTGAGAAAATGTAAATTAAAAGATCAAAATGACGAGCGAAAAAAGCATGAGGTGAAATAAATTTCCTGACAATGACCACTGTCTTTGATAGTTCTAGCACAAAACAGGAATATAGAACAATTCAATTCCCCGCAAGTCAATACAAGAATCGAGAAATGCCAGGAATCTTAAAATAGTGTGCTAATGAGCAAGGCGGGCAAAAGAGATGTGTTTTCTACTTGTGAGGAATAAACATAGAGTTGTTGAGAGAATTTTCATCCGGACTTAATTGCATGGTCCAAAGGTTTTACATCTTTACGTTTCAGGTGTAAGACCTTTTGGACGGCAATTAAACTCGGACTAAAATCCCCTTAACGATTTTCCCATCCCTGAAAGCTCACAATCTTTTAAGCACACAGTTGATCCAGATATTTCTAGACCGACATATTGAATTCGAACGAGACTTGAAAACAGGAATTCTTATGGAATTCTAAAAGGCCCTCTCTCTACTTGCAGTGTTTGAAAACTCTATTACGGTTTATAAACCCTTCTCTACATTTAGAAATTTGAATAAAACATTCCTTGGAACGTGCAACAGTAGTTTCGTTAAATAAATGAAAAACTCAATTAAACATACTACAGCAATTTACATTTTCAGGAACCGACAGCTGATCCTAATGCAAACGCTGTCGATCTCCGAAAAGCTTTAGAATGGGAACTGTCATTAGACAGTCGAGATTTGAGGTCGCACGCATGGTATCATGGGGCCATTCCTCGAGCACGAGCTGAAGAAATTACTCGTGATGATGGCTCGTTCCTTGTAAGCTCTAAACAATCCTGTATTATCGGGGTTAAATTTCAAATTGTCTCTTTTAGATACGAGACTGCACATCACAACCTGGAAATTACGTTCTTACCTGTCGCACTAAAGGACATTCTTTACATTTTGTAATAAATAAAATGTTCTTACAACCTGATACAGTCTACGAGCGTATCCAGTACCAATTCGAAGATGAAGCTTTTGATACTGTACAGGATCTAATTACATTTTATGTTGGTTAGTAACGAATAATTGTCTTAAGATTAAAAGCCCTTTATAATGCATTTTTAGGCTCAGGAAAGCCCATCACTGTAGCATCAGATGCTCGAATTCAAAACCCAGTCAATCGAATGTATCCTTTGTCTTTTTATGCGACCAAATATCCTGCACCGCTTCCTGTTAGTCGACTGTCATCACCAGTTACGACTCCAATAGGTGGAATGCACTATCGTCACGGCCCACTGCATGGATATAGAACCAATTGTTCACCAACACGTAGAGATGGACCTCCAAGGTGCGGTATATACTTAATGTTTTCATAAGTATTCTTATATCTCTTTTTTTTAGATTGCCATCCAAAAAGCAACGTTCTCAATCGTTGACTCCTGCCGAAGCTAATCGTATGTCACAAGAAAAATGCAATAGCGCCGATGGAGTAATTCAGAGCCCTATGATGAGTCGATCGACGGGTTCCGAAAGTATTAGTTCTGGTTTAAAATTTTCCACACATTCATTACCTAGAAGTTCGCATAATACGAGATTATCCCTGTCTAACAGTGCAAATACATTAGGTAGACATTGCAGGTCAGTTATATTGGTATTGCTGGAAAACCAATTAATATAAATACAAGTTAGAATATCTAAATGGCTTCTTTATTTAGGATTACAAGTGATCCCACTTTATCTCCTTGCACGGAAAGACGGTGCACCACAAACACTACAGATTCTGGAAATGAGTCTCCACCACCCAAACCATCTAGGCTACCTGGATTAGCTCGAACAGATTCAGTAGACTCTGCTACGTTATGCTATCCTTCTCATGGCAGTTTACAACGCATTACGTCCTACCACGCAAGCGGTTCGGATTCAGGTAACGGTTCAGGAGATTCCGCTCTTAGCTCAGCTGCCGGTGATCCTTTGGATGCACCTAAAGGTCTTTAAAACTTCACAGAAAAGAATTTCATGTTTAACAATCATAATTCGCAGGAGTAATAATAAAAAATCCCCGTTATAATATGACGACATCAGAATCATTAATGACATTAAAGAACTTTGAAGTTGACTATATGGAAATCGAGGAAAAACTTTTGAATTTGCCGGAAGTACGTTCTGTTCAATTAGCTAGCCGGTAAGGAAATTTTAAAATGAATGAAAAGAAAAACCATTGTAAAAAAATTATCGATTTTTCAGTTTTGACCTGGAAAATTTCCAAACTCTTTTATTGCCTGTTAATGAAAACAAACCATTGGATGCCCAGGCTCTTCGACGAATTAAAATGACTCTTTTCGAGTCTGGTCCTCGTATTTTAGCCAATCACCTTACACGAATAGATCTGAATCTCATATTTGGAAAATGTGAATTGGAAAATGATGCTGCGTCTCTCTATGGAGGAATTGAACTATGTACCTTGCCCCATGGTACACAATTTCGCGTGGACTTAATTGAAAGGTAATTCAGCAAAAATTATATCTTCAATTTTCAGTTTTATATTATTCTAGAATCGAATGTTTAAAACTTTTGGTTGCTGTAAGTGTATTAACTTGCGCTGATGAAGCTGAACGAACGGAAATTCTAAATAAATGGATAGAAATTGCCATCGATACCAAAACAGCGTTAGGAAACCTGTATGGATTTTGCGGCATTATGTTGGGCCTTTGTTTACCACAAGTAAGTTATAAGCACCTTAACTATTGCAGCATTTTTCTTACTTGTGTTTTTAGATTGAAAAACTGGATTCAACGTGGCACATGCTACGTCAAAAGTACACGGATTCTGCATTCAATTTCGAAGCTAAATTGCGACCAACCCTAAAAAATATGAACAGTTGCTCAAATCCCCAAGCCCCCAACACCACTCTACCCCACTTGTTGCCCTTAATTTTGCTCCTGGAACGTGACTTGCAGGATTTCTTAAATCCTGGCAACAATCAAAGCCATTTGGCCAACAGTTGCTTGAACTTGTGGGAATCGAATACGCAAGACTTCGGTCTGACCACTATTCTCAACCATTTACAAGCGGCCAGAAAATATATGGAAATGCAGCCAGTCTATCAAAGAAATGCGGAAATCGTGTTGGGTGAAGCCCGAATGGATGAATTAACTTTGGATATGTTCAAAACGGAATTCCATTTGAAATTTCTATGGGGCAGTCGAGGAGCTATTGCCACTAGAGCAGAAAGGCATGCAAAATTCGAACAGGTCTTAACGGTTATGGTGGAGAAATATTGTAATGCCCAAAGTGAATCTGAAGTTTAATTTTTCATGTTTGTTGAACTAATTGTGATTTTCTAAGCAACGATAAAGCTTTTTGAAAAAAAATGTAGTTCGAAACCTAGACATTGCATTAGGTATATTTGATAATGTTTTATACACAGGGTGGTTCGATCAAGGATTATAAAAAAAATATGGTACATGTTGGTCATAAAACATGAAATTAACTTTTGAACACAAAAAAGTGTGAACTTTCTTTTTAAACTTCACATAACCCTTGATCGAATCTTTGATAAAATTTGAAAAAAATGCTAATTTTTGCTTGAGTTAATCGAAAACTATATGTTATTGACTGCCATTTAACACTGTTTTCAGTGTGAAAGCTTTGTTTAATACCATGCTTTTGGGACAACCCTGTACAATTAAAAATTCCAAGTCACTTTCAATTTTTAAAGCCATTAATTGTGAGAACTAGGTATCTAGAGTGTTCTAATTTCATATTTTCGGTGCTTATTATGCTTATTAAAAAAGAAATGTAGTTTTGGCAACATCTACTATATTTTGCTAGAATGTGACTTCTTCAAGTAGATTTTTAAAAGAGCTTCTTTACATTTTTTATATTATACAGGGTATCTCAAAAAAATCAATGTCAGCTTCATTTTTAATTACATTTAGGACTGAAAATTGTTTTTAAATTACTCACTGCGGCTGAATCGTAATGCAACACCACTGCCGTTTATAAATTCACTGTCACCCAAGTGTAGGTACTTCTAAACACGCCACTGCCATTATATAACAACGCCATTTTATATACCTATAGCAATTTTATAGTGAAAAATCTTCTAAAAATAATAAATTAACATCTCTGATTCATTCGAAAGACAATAATAAAAGTAATTAAATTTGTGTCCCTATACATTATACAGGGTGAGGCATAATAAGGTCTTGTTATTTTTACGGCTAATTACGACTGACCCTGTATTGATATAGTAATTTTCTAAAAGAAAGGGATGTCAGTTTATTGCAGCTAAAATTAAGTACAGTATTCATTCAAGAGAAAATAGGCATTTATTAATCGGAAATTGTTCCTTTTAAGGCACGTTCAGATGAAACTTGCGAGCAACAGCGAACACTTGATCAAAATCTCTAGATGCGTCCAAACCAAATGAACCAACATTCGAAATTTCACACTCTTGCTTGCTCGCTTTTGATCTGAGTGCACCCTTAGACTGTAATCAAAAAATTGAAATGCTACTTAGTATTAAATATTTTTTAAGCTTGGACCATGTGATTCTCGACGATGTATGTAGTAGCTTTATGGATAAAAGTGTGATCTAGTCAGGAATATGTATTCAAACTACGTTGCGTGACTATTTCGTTCGAACGTACCCACCAGATAAACTTTTGTTTCAAGTGAATCACTAAGGTACGTTTTACATGCATATCATAGGAATAGTTAATTTTTTCAATAACTATTGAAAGCTCAACAAATAGTTGCCAAATGAACTTGAAAAGAAAACGATATTTTCACTCTAAAAAGGATTTAAATTGGCATAAATAGTTTTTTATTTCTAATAGGGGTGCTGATTTTAATTTTTCTAAAATTATTATTGTAAATAAACCGATCCTCACAGTTTCCTTTGTATTCATGTAGCAAAATTGTTGTAATGATGTCAATATGATCTAATATTGATCATCTTGACGTCCTTGCGAACAATATTGTTACATGGTTATTTACATTTTTGACAATAACTCTGCAAGACTGCTAATTATGTTCTAGTTTGTTATGTTTGTATTTATTTTTCTGTATTTTTCGCGCAAATAAAGGTCTAAACTAATGCAAATAATTTAAATATGTATAGTATGAGTACCCAACGGCTTAATATTTCACTTTTCTGTACAATATTTCAATCATTGAACATATAAAAAGCTTTGTAATGACTGAATTGTGATTTTTCGCATAATTTTACTATTTATCATGATTTTTATGTGATGTTATTGTATATTTAACATATTATGAATGTATTTAAATAACACCTTACATATTGTATATTATATTAATATAATTATGAAAATATTGTAGTAATTTTATTAATTTATTAACGGGTTTACTAAGAAAAACAAATAGAATTAGACTACGAGTTAAAATTTAGTAGGAATAAACGTATCAAAATGTAAAGTAGTACATTAGATATCTGTGTAAAACAGTGTTAAATAAAAATATATAAAATGATTAAATATAAAATTTTGTTGTTAATACAAATCTATAAGATTTATAGAAAACTATATACATATATAAAAATAGTGACAAAATGGAATTTAAATAAATTAATTTGTAGACCTGCAGAAACAAATGCAATATCTAACAACATTGTGTTAAATTTGAAGGGTTTTCATCTGAAAATCACTTTTATCTCGTTACCAACTGCTACCAACTTAAATCAAGTGCAACTTTGATTGTTCTGAATAATGCTGAATTAAAGTAAGCCTATTTTCTGTAAAAATTATGTACGTCTAAAAGCATTTAATTGCGTATAATATTTTTCTCCTCTGTTTTTTTGTGAGATCAAGAAATGCAATTTTTGTGTTGAATTTTGATCTCCTGTCGCTCTAGCGGGATGTACAGTTAGATTCAAAAGTGAGTACATGCTAGGCAATACGTCATGTATGTCCTAGTGTGTACTCACTTTTGATTCTGACTGTATGTAAATACGAAATAGCCAAAAAGGAATCTATGATGAAATAGTGTAATTCTTCGATAAAAAAGGTTAAATAATAATTTTATTTGTTTTCGAGGATGAAGCTAAATAATATAAACGGAAAATATTAATTCATCAAGTAAAGAAAATATTAAATACAAAATGAATATGTCTACAGTGGATATTGTTTATAACGATATCGAAGGCACGAAATTCGGTCATTATAACCATAGGTCGCTATATCCAAACACTATTTTAAAAGTTTTAATTGTATTATTCTTTGTTCGGACTTTGAAATATCGTTGCAATAATCGATATGTCATTATATCACATGTTATTATAAACGATATTTACTGTATTTTGTTATATCTTAGGCGGAAATATATTCAACTAAATAGCAAAGTTTGAGTGGAAATTTAAAAAAATAAAATAAATGAGTAGTCATCAAAAATTTGTAAATGACCCCGAGTATCGAATAAATATTGGTTTTGCACGTTAAGCGAAACAAAATTTAATCATAAACCGGATCGACCACAAATCGAATCGACCAAAAACCAAAGCGATCGAAAACCGAATCAGTCGTAAACCGAATCGGTCGCAAACTGAATCGATCGATAACCGCAACACTGTACGTTTCTCACGTTTAATATAATGCATGAAATTTAATTATTTGTTTATTAACCCATTTAGCGCAAAGGTGCCTTTACACACCTTTTTCGTTAATATTTTTTTGTTCAGTTCTTTGTACTTGTTGAAGGATTGCATTGATATGTATCAACCAGGAAAACACTAAATTAAGGAAAAATTAATTTAGTTTTATTGGCTAATAATATGTTTAAGAAGAAAACCTTAGTAAACATTTAAAAATTTCAGTGTCGTGAATATAAGAAGCATTCTGCTCAGATAACAATTTGGGTTGTTCCTCGAGAATGCTCTAATTATACGATTTTCATTTATCTAAAATGCATACAATAATGGTTATACCTATTCTCGCTAAAGATTCGGAACTGAACTTTTTTTTCCTGAATACCCTATATGTCAATTTTTTTTCTTTATTTTTGTCTTACCTGGGTACATAAAAGTTTAGTCAAATTAAATACTTCGATATTAGTGCATTTTTGAGTACCTTGGCTCTTAATGGGTTAAAATCCTGTTTAACCCCAAATTATAATTTATTTAATACTAATATTAATTTTCTTATTAGGCCTTCAATTTTTTAAATTACAGCTTTCTGATATTTAATGTTAATTTTTTTCAAATATATCTCGTAAATAATATTGCGGATGGAAGTAATGCTATTATCTGTTACTTTTTTAGTACGACAGTGTTTCTTTTTGGATGAGAGTAATGTCTTATTGGTTTTTGCTAAATTAAATTAAATTAATTTAATTTAAATTTATAGCTTCGGACGTTATAATAATTTTTTGAGCAGTTACTGACAACAAAGGGCCCTTATTGTCACGTTAAAGCTCAAGGTAACAAATGAACGAGACTACAAGCTGTTTACACCAACTAGTTAAAGGCTTGGGTATAGTTAAAGGCTGTATGTATAAAAAATATAGTAACATTCTGCATTAAATAACATTTCACGTTGCCACAGCAATTTTTTTGTTCAGATCCTCTAAATAATCAGTTATTTACTTTCGAATAAATTAATAAATATTTCTTTAAAACACCCGACAAAGTATTAACGGATTTCTAAATTTCTATTTTCTAAGATTTCTAGATAAAATTAAAAGAATTTATACAAAAATAATAAACATTACCTAAGCAAGGGTCTGTGTTTTGATGTAAGCACGAGAATGGTTCGTGTGTTTTGATTCAAGCATCCGAGCGGCAAAAATCGCCATTTTTGTAGTTTCCACACATGATTGCAGTGCCACCAAGACTGGTTTAAATATTTTTATACATAATAAGAGATGGCGCTAATATGCAATGTCAATTTTGGTATTCCAGATTGCCGGGCCTGTAACTGAATTAAATGTCAAAAAATTTATAAATTGACAGAACAACCGTCAACTCACAAAACAGCCGTCACTGAAAGAAATCAGATTCGGTATAGAATTATCTATGGTATAGAATGTACCGCAATTAAATTTAAGTTTGAATTAAATCATCTTCATTTCACTGCGTTTTAAAAAGAATAGCAATTGTAAAAAAATGAGTTTAGAAGCTGAAGAAAAATTAACGGCATCTAAAGAAGACATAGAAGAGGCTGAGAAATTTAAAACTCAGGCTAATGAATGCTTTAAAAGTAAGATGAATTCTTCATTTATTTCTTAATAATTCTTCTTCAAATTCTGTGTTAAGCAATTTATGAAAATTATTAACATCATTATCACAACATGCCCACTATTTAAATCATTAAATTCGCTTTTTACCTTGCTGTTTTTTTAACCTCAAAAGTAATTTAATTGCATATTATTTCAGAACAAGATTTCAATACTGCCATTGAACTGTACACCAAAGCAATTGAGAAAAACCCATATTTAGCTGTTTATTATGCTAATAGGAGTTTTGCCTATTTAAAAACTGAATGTTTTGGTTACGCTTTATCAGATGCCTCCAAGGCAATAGAACTGGATAAGACTTATGTTAAAGGATTTTATAGAAGAGCCACGGCGAATATGTCTTTAGGAAAATGGAAAGAAGCGCTCAAAGATTATGAATACGTAACCAAAGTGAGACCAACCGACAAGGACGCTAAATTAAAATATAATGAATGTAACAAAATCGTTAAGAAAATTGCATTTGAAAAAGCGATCTCAGTAGAAGATAACAAGAAAAATATAGCTGATACAATCAATTTAGAGGCTATGAGTAAATAAAATTATAGTAGTATTATTCTAATTTAAAAAAAATACATTTTAGGCATTGAAAATGATTATATTGGGCCTGAACTAGAAAATGGTAAAGTAACAGTTAATTTTATGTTAGGATTAATGGATCTGTATAAAAATCAAGGAAAATTACATAGGAAATATGCATATAAAGTAAGCTATATTTAACTCTAGTAATAAATTGTCAAAATGTGTGTTCAATTTTAGATTCTTCTTGATATAAAATCATATTTTATGAAACAACCATCACTCATTGACGTGTCAATAGGGGATAATGACAAATTTACTGTATGCGGAGATGTTCATGGTCAATTTTACGATTTAATGAATATATTTGAATTGAATGGACTGCCATCCGAAACAAATCCTTATTTATTTAATGGAGATTTTGTGGATAGAGGCTCCTTTTCAGTAGAATGTATATTTACTTTGTTTGGATTTAAATTATTATATCCAAATCACTTTTTATGTCTCGAGGTAATTTTTTTAATTTATCTGAAATTAACTAGAAAAATACATCGCTTTAAAATTTAGGGAACCATGAGAGTGCTACTATGAACCAAATGTATGGATTTGATGGAGAGGTGAAGTCCAAATATACCGCTCAAATGGCCGAGTTGTTTACTGAAGTATACAACTGGCTTCCATTAGCTCATTGTTTAAATAAACGAGTTATAGTCAGTATTCGCTAATTCAGATCAATGAGTAATGTGTGATACAAACGATTTTTTAGGTAATGCATGGCGGGTTGTTTTCGCGGGACGATGTGACGCTAGAGGAAATCCGAAAAATCGATAGAAATCGTCAACCGCCTGAAGAAGGACCAATGTGTGAACTGTTATGGTCCGATCCACAGCCGCAAAATGGGCGGGCTCCAAGTAAACGCGGTGTGGGTTGTCAATTTGGACCGGATGTGACCAATCAATTTTTGGAATTAAATAAACTCGATTATGTAATTCGAAGTCATGAGGTTAAAAATGATGGTTACGAGGTCGCTCACAATGGAAAATGTATCACTGTTTTTTCAGCACCAAATTATTGGTAAATGTTAATGAGTTCACAAGTACCTTACAATTTAATTGTCACCTTTGCTTTTCTAGTGATACCATGGGAAACAAAGGAGCATTTATCACCTTAAATGGTAAAGATATGATTCCAAACTATACCACTTACGAGGCTGTGGTAAGTGATCAAAAAGTGATTGCACTGTGTTTGAAATAAATTTTTTTTTTTCTAATTTCAGCCCCATCCAAACGTGAAACCCATGGCCTATGCGAACACTTTATTAAGTTTAATGTGCTAGTACCTGATATTGAACTGTAGTCTTAATATAGTTTATTTCCCAATAACTTTTAGTTCAATTTATTATCTCTGATAATAATGGTTATGCTCTCATGAAACTATGGTCAATCTACGTAAAATTTCATTTATCAGCCTTTTGTCGTTAATTAAAAACTCTCATTTAAAATAACTTCTTCCAATTGAATATTTCATTTGAAACTTGACAGTTTTCATGAAAAATGTATCAATTTGTATTTTTGGTTTTATATTTGAAAAATGATTCAATTTTATAGTGTATATTTTAATAAATAGTTAGAAGACAACATCTTTTTCATTTCTTTTTGTACAGTAACAGGGTAAAATTATAAAAACAAAAAAAATCATCAAGTTTTCAAGGCATACGAACATAAATTTTTAATTTGATCTACGTATTTATGAGGTGAATTGCTATATAAAAATTATTCGCTGTTTGCGATGTATTATTATTTCGTTGGCTACTCAGATCTCCTGATCTTACACTCTCAAATTTGTTACATGCATTTCTTCAAAACTCGATAATTCTTTTGTAGAAGAGACTTATACATAACAAAACACTGAATGTTTTTATAAAAATCTATTACATAATTAGTTAGAGAACAGTTTCTTTACCCTTTCAGACTTCTTAAAGGTTTTCACAGCAGGACTCAAATTTGTGTTCAGTCTTAGTTTTTTTAACACGTTTGGAGTTCCATCTATTGCTTTCCTCTTCTTATTCTAATAAAAAACAGGATCTTTACACATACGTTTCACTCTTATTAAAACTACGTACTATTTCTGAATTTTGAATAGTCTCTGACATGGAAGCATTTTGAAATAGAAAGTGTTTAGTGGTTTTCCTGCAACCATCTGTAATCTCTTCCGAAACTTTTGTATACTCAGCCACACGTTGTAACACTTGATCGTTTCTATTTAAAAACGAGCCACGTTTATTCTGAAATAACCAAAAACTTAAAAATAGAATAAACAACTATTACAAATCTCTACCTTTAAACTAAAAAAGGTGTTCTTAAACGGACTCAAATCTTCACTCTTACTTTTGTCATCAGGAGTATTTTTTTGAGAATTACTATTACTTATACTTCGCGCTAATATTTTTTGACCAATTTTAAGAAGCTGACTAGTATTAGAAAACTCTACTCCTTGATCCTCCATTTCGGTTTTTTCCTGGTGCTGTTTTAAAAACATTTCTCGTTCGTGTCGCATTTTTCTCCAGTGCTCCTCGCTCTCTTCTTCGTCTAAATAAACATCGTCTTCGTTGTTTATTTCTTCAGTTTGATCATTATTTATATCTATAGATTAACAATGGATATAAAGAAAAAAAACTTCGATAATATTTTAACGAATTTTACCGATGTTTTTCCATTTAAACTGCCGCTGGCGACCTGTTCCATGCATCTCGCCGTCTTCTAGAAGAAGTTCTTGAAGTAATTTTACTTCTCTCGTATCATCGTCCAACATTCGTCGCCTAAAAAATATTTATTCAATATTTTAATTTTCTTATTCAACATTATTATTACATATGGATTTTTTCAATATCCGTTCTAACTTTTTCATCGTCAAATGTTTCAGTGTCTCCCGCTTCGAATTCCATTTCGTCCAAGTCTTTCTCATCTTCATCGGCGCTACCCCACTCGGATTCCGATAGCTCAGCCTCAACCTCCAAAAAATCTGTCATTCGCATCTTTTTTCCATCTAAACAATTAGGCAGTCCTTAACACTACTTAGCTTATTGCTAATCTTCACAAAATATACATACGTTGATTGTTCATATCAATTTCATTCTCTTCCGAATCATAACCAATATTATCAATATTTGGATCGTCATCATGTAAGTCGATTTCTTCTTCTTCTTTATCATCATTATTGTCCTCAGAACTTTCATCATCTGAAAATTTATAACAAGTAATTCCACCTCTGGGTATGCTCGCATTTTATTTCTACCTGAAAATTGTATTCTCTTCTGATTTTTCTTCTTTGTCTTCTTGCATTTATGTTGCTGAACGTTATTTTCATCATCAGAGTCAATTACTTCTCCTCCAATAATTTCTTTGGCTTCCAGTTTTTCAGATTGCGAAACATTGGCGATTGGAGATTCGAATTTCTTTTTGAAATTCTCTAATTCCTCTTCGTCCAGTAATTGAGAAATTACCATGTCATCTCCATCTATATACATTCCATCAGCTCAATACAAGATGGTTAACTTTAAAATAATTAATTACCCAAAGATTTAAATTCAGTGCATTGGGTGCTTCCTAAGGTATTCATTTGTTTGCTACTAACATCATCAATAGATTCAACTTGTGTTATTCCAGTAAATTGTCCCGAACAAATTCCTAAAAGATCCTGTGTGGTAGGAATTTCTTCATGTTCGATTTCTTGGGTATTATTTTCGTTTAAGGTTTCTGCTGCTGAGGAAGATTCTTGGATATCAAAATTTTGCATCGAGCCCTAAAAAAAGAGACCACTTAAAATGATGCCAACTGTGTAGATTTTTTACCTGAGATTGCAATAAGTCTACTCCAGACAACGGATCCTTGTGTTGCATTTCTGTATCCTCTTGATCTAAAATATGAGATTCTGAAGGCATTTCGATTGGGGATGTTTTCGTAGCATCTTTATGGAGCTAAAAACATTTCAATTTTTTGATGAAACTAAAAAATTTGCATACCTTTGAAGCTGACGTCAAATTTTGAATGCTCGTAATGAAAGAGATGGGTGTCAAAAAATCATTAATGGACTTTGATTGGCTGGCAATGGGTCTAATGGGAGTTTGAAATTGAGGAGGTTGATGAGAAGGTATTTCATCTTCATCAGCTACATATGAATAATAGAATTTCATGTATTAGCAAGGCAACGCACCATAATAAAGATAGCAAAAATTACCAGTAAGCGTAGAGTCTAAATAAGTATTCGTAACTGAACTATCTAATTTCTCCTCTTCCTCGTCAGAGTCATCAGCGGGTTTCAGGATTCTTTTCCGAATTTTCTTCTTTTCAAATAGCTGTTCTTCAACCGTTTCTGGATCAGTAGTTAATTGAGAATCTTCACTGTCGTCGATATTTTTTGAGTGAGTATTGATATTTTCTAACTGCTGTTCTTCATCTTCAACTAAATCATCACAATCATCTTCTTCGGCCTGTTGAATTAGAATGTTGACTTACAGGTATAAAGTTCAGTTACTCTACACCGTACCTCTTCATCCAAAAAACATAGATTTTTTTTCCTTTTTGTCCTTCAAGCTTACATCGTCCTCTTCTAGTTCTTCTTCATCAGTTATTTCTTCTTCAGTTAAATATTCTTCTTCGTCTTCGTCATCTAAAATATCTGCTTCAAAACCTTCCTTTTCTAAAGAAAATGGACTTGTTAGAATCAGTTTAATAGTGTGTCTGATTAAATACTTTACCTTCATTAGCCTTTGTCTCGTCTTCAATATTTTTCTTAGCTCTCTGTTGCCAAATTTCAGATTTTCTTTGCTCCATCTGTTTTTGTAGGTCCTCTTTCAGTTTTTGTAACTTGGCACCTGGTTTTTCCTCAATTACCATTAATTCATCGTCACTATCAACATTCATGGCCACTTCTTCTTTATGTATATCACCTCCGCTTTCAACTGTAACAATACTAAAAACATTTGTTTTTAAAAACACTTGGCCTTTCTTTGATTTGGAAAATATGAACCTTAATTTCACTTTATGTTGAGAATGATGTTTTTTGGAAGCTACATGTTTGGAAAATCTTTCCATTAATTCCACCACTTCTTTTGTGTTGGTCACACCAGTATCCAAATCAATAACGTCGTCAGGGCTTCCGCATAGTTTTGGGACATGTTCATTTACTAGTTTTTCTTTGAGTAAATCTAATGCTGATTTGAGTAATTGCTTCTCTTCTTTTTGTGGTTCATCATAATTTTCTATTTCCTTGTCTAATTCAGAATCAGTGAATTTTCTAATTTTATTAGTAACATCGTCATTTAATCTATCGTTTTGTTCATCTTCCAGAGTAAAATCGTATTGTTCAGAAGTTCGTTGAGGTTTTGGATCTAAATGTATAGTAGATTCAGTCATTTCTTCATTTAGTTCTAAATCAGGTTCGGAATTGTTTTCTTGTTGAGATAAATTAGTCTTTTCCAAAATTTCACTTTGTTGAATGTCTTTATGCAAGGGTCCTTCTGGATTTGCACATTCTTCACTCGACAAAGTATTGGTTTCATTACATTTATCATCTAGAAGTACGGTGGAATTTTTACACTCTTCTGTTTCTTTTGAACTAATTTCATTATTTTCTAAAGAAACACTCTCTTGGTCATTTTCTTCATTGTCTGATTCGCTTTCTGACTTGTAAAATTCCTTAAGTTTTTCTTCCCTTTCCATTTGTTTTTTACTTATTAATTCCAGTTGTTCAATGGACATTTTTATTGCCACTGAAGGAGGTACTGTTTCCATGCTAGTTACAATGCTACCTAATTTTGGACGCTTTGTTAAAAACTCCTTTAAACTTCTAGATTTTGGCTTGTGATATGGAAGAGATATGTTTCTTTCCCTTAACATGCGTTGAGATTCTGATTGGATTTCTTTTCTCAATTCAGCAGCATCTTTTGCAGTCATCTAACAGTGCAATTAAAAAATATATATTAAGAGATATCACTTGAAATATTACTTACGACTGTTTTAGGTACTTCTCTTGTTTCTTTCGTTTTTGAATTGCTTTTAGATTGTTGATCAGTTAAAATCTCTTGATCATGATCGTCCTCGTGATCACTATCAGAGTCACATAATAATGCTAGTCTGGATTTCTAAAAATCAACACTATTTGAACGAGGAAAAAGGATTTAACACGAAGATGCGTACTTGCAAGTTTAAGTTTGTTTCTGAAACAATATCACTCGTCGAATAGGTAGTATCAACCATTGCACTTTCGTCGTCTTTGGTAGAACATTCATCAGTAAAACTTTTATTATGAGGAGTAACAGGACTATCATTTGAATCACTATCACTATCTAGTACAGCTATTCTTTTATGTCTTTTATTATTTTGAATATTTGGAGAGTTTATGTCTTGGACATTGTTATCAACTTCATTATCACTATCACTATCGTCAAGTATTAACTTAGACTTATTTTTAAGACTGGTTGTTAAACTATATTCTAATTCTTTAAAATCTTGTTGTGGACTTTCAGGACTACCATTTGAATTTTGATTTTCTAAATTGCTCTGTGATACAGTAGTATTGGATTCCATGTTTAAAGCGTTATTATAAGGGACACTTATCGCAGTTTACATTTATTTGGAATAATACTTCAGAAATTTAGACAATCAAAGAAAACCTTGGCGCCTTTTTCACATTGATTTGAGGTTAGACATCTGTCAAAATTGTCAGTAGCTGCCAAACATTAACGTCAACCTTTGTTATTGAAAGCCACCTTCGAANATTCTGAAATAACCAAAAACTTAAAAATAGAATAAACAACTATTACAAATCTCTACCTTTAAACTAAAAAAGGTGTTCTTAAACGGACTCAAATCTTCACTCTTACTTTTGTCATCAGGAGTATTTTTTTGAGAATTACTATTACTTATACTTCGCGCTAATATTTTTTGACCAATTTTAAGAAGCTGACTAGTATTAGAAAACTCTACTCCTTGATCCTCCATTTCGGTTTTTTCCTGGTGCTGTTTTAAAAACATTTCTCGTTCGTGTCGCATTTTTCTCCAGTGCTCCTCGCTCTCTTCTTCGTCTAAATAAACATCGTCTTCGTTGTTTATTTCTTCAGTTTGATCATTATTTATATCTATAGATTAACAATGGATATAAAGAAAAAAAACTTCGATAATATTTTAACGAATTTTACCGATGTTTTTCCATTTAAACTGCCGCTGGCGACCTGTTCCATGCATCTCGCCGTCTTCTAGAAGAAGTTCTTGAAGTAATTTTACTTCTCTCGTATCATCGTCCAACATTCGTCGCCTAAAAAATATTTATTCAATATTTTAATTTTCTTATTCAACATTATTATTACATATGGATTTTTTCAATATCCGTTCTAACTTTTTCATCGTCAAATGTTTCAGTGTCTCCCGCTTCGAATTCCATTTCGTCCAAGTCTTTCTCATCTTCATCGGCGCTACCCCACTCGGATTCCGATAGCTCAGCCTCAACCTCCAAAAAATCTGTCATTCGCATCTTTTTTCCATCTAAACAATTAGGCAGTCCTTAACACTACTTAGCTTATTGCTAATCTTCACAAAATATACATACGTTGATTGTTCATATCAATTTCATTCTCTTCCGAATCATAACCAATATTATCAATATTTGGATCGTCATCATGTAAGTCGATTTCTTCTTCTTCTTTATCATCATTATTGTCCTCAGAACTTTCATCATCTGAAAATTTATAACAAGTAATTCCACCTCTGGGTATGCTCGCATTTTATTTCTACCTGAAAATTGTATTCTCTTCTGATTTTTCTTCTTTGTCTTCTTGCATTTATGTTGCTGAACGTTATTTTCATCATCAGAGTCAATTACTTCTCCTCCAATAATTTCTTTGGCTTCCAGTTTTTCAGATTGCGAAACATTGGCGATTGGAGATTCGAATTTCTTTTTGAAATTCTCTAATTCCTCTTCGTCCAGTAATTGAGAAATTACCATGTCATCTCCATCTATATACATTCCATCAGCTCAATACAAGATGGTTAACTTTAAAATAATTAATTACCCAAAGATTTAAATTCAGTGCATTGGGTGCTTCCTAAGGTATTCATTTGTTTGCTACTAACATCATCAATAGATTCAACTTGTGTTATTCCAGTAAATTGTCCCGAACAAATTCCTAAAAGATCCTGTGTGGTAGGAATTTCTTCATGTTCGATTTCTTGGGTATTATTTTCGTTTAAGGTTTCTGCTGCTGAGGAAGATTCTTGGATATCAAAATTTTGCATCGAGCCCTAAAAAAAGAGACCACTTAAAATGATGCCAACTGTGTAGATTTTTTACCTGAGATTGCAATAAGTCTACTCCAGACAACGGATCCTTGTGTTGCATTTCTGTATCCTCTTGATCTAAAATATGAGATTCTGAAGGCATTTCGATTGGGGATGTTTTCGTAGCATCTTTATGGAGCTAAAAACATTTCAATTTTTTGATGAAACTAAAAAATTTGCATACCTTTGAAGCTGACGTCAAATTTTGAATGCTCGTAATGAAAGAGATGGGTGTCAAAAAATCATTAATGGACTTTGATTGGCTGGCAATGGGTCTAATGGGAGTTTGAAATTGAGGAGGTTGATGAGAAGGTATTTCATCTTCATCAGCTACATATGAATAATAGAATTTCATGTATTAGCAAGGCAACGCACCATAATAAAGATAGCAAAAATTACCAGTAAGCGTAGAGTCTAAATAAGTATTCGTAACTGAACTATCTAATTTCTCCTCTTCCTCGTCAGAGTCATCAGCGGGTTTCAGGATTCTTTTCCGAATTTTCTTCTTTTCAAATAGCTGTTCTTCAACCGTTTCTGGATCAGTAGTTAATTGAGAATCTTCACTGTCGTCGATATTTTTTGAGTGAGTATTGATATTTTCTAACTGCTGTTCTTCATCTTCAACTAAATCATCACAATCATCTTCTTCGGCCTGTTGAATTAGAATGTTGACTTACAGGTATAAAGTTCAGTTACTCTACACCGTACCTCTTCATCCAAAAACATAGATTTTTTTTCCTTTTTGTCCTTCAAGCTTACATCGTCCTCTTCTAGTTCTTCTTCATCAGTTATTTCTTCTTCAGTTAAATATTCTTCTTCGTCTTCGTCATCTAAAATATCTGCTTCAAAACCTTCCTTTTCTAAAGAAAATGGACTTGTTAGAATCAGTTTAATAGTGTGTCTGATTAAATACTTTACCTTCATTAGCCTTTGTCTCGTCTTCAATATTTTTCTTAGCTCTCTGTTGCCAAATTTCAGATTTTCTTTGCTCCATCTGTTTTTGTAGGTCCTCTTTCAGTTTTTGTAACTTGGCACCTGGTTTTTCCTCAATTACCATTAATTCATCGTCACTATCAACATTCATGGCCACTTCTTCTTTATGTATATCACCTCCGCTTTCAACTGTAACAATACTAAAAACATTTGTTTTTAAAAACACTTGGCCTTTCTTTGATTTGGAAAATATGAACCTTAATTTCACTTTATGTTGAGAATGATGTTTTTTGGAAGCTACATGTTTGGAAAATCTTTCCATTAATTCCACCACTTCTTTTGTGTTGGTCACACCAGTATCCAAATCAATAACGTCGTCAGGGCTTCCGCATAGTTTTGGGACATGTTCATTTACTAGTTTTTCTTTGAGTAAATCTAATGCTGATTTGAGTAATTGCTTCTCTTCTTTTTGTGGTTCATCATAATTTTCTATTTCCTTGTCTAATTCAGAATCAGTGAATTTTCTAATTTTATTAGTAACATCGTCATTTAATCTATCGTTTTGTTCATCTTCCAGAGTAAAATCGTATTGTTCAGAAGTTCGTTGAGGTTTTGGATCTAAATGTATAGTAGATTCAGTCATTTCTTCATTTAGTTCTAAATCAGGTTCGGAATTGTTTTCTTGTTGAGATAAATTAGTCTTTTCCAAAATTTCACTTTGTTGAATGTCTTTATGCAAGGGTCCTTCTGGATTTGCACATTCTTCACTCGACAAAGTATTGGTTTCATTACATTTATCATCTAGAAGTACGGTGGAATTTTTACACTCTTCTGTTTCTTTTGAACTAATTTCATTATTTTCTAAAGAAACACTCTCTTGGTCATTTTCTTCATTGTCTGATTCGCTTTCTGACTTGTAAAATTCCTTAAGTTTTTCTTCCCTTTCCATTTGTTTTTTACTTATTAATTCCAGTTGTTCAATGGACATTTTTATTGCCACTGAAGGAGGTACTGTTTCCATGCTAGTTACAATGCTACCTAATTTTGGACGCTTTGTTAAAAACTCCTTTAAACTTCTAGATTTTGGCTTGTGATATGGAAGAGATATGTTTCTTTCCCTTAACATGCGTTGAGATTCTGATTGGATTTCTTTTCTCAATTCAGCAGCATCTTTTGCAGTCATCTAACAGTGCAATTAAAAAATATATATTAAGAGATATCACTTGAAATATTACTTACGACTGTTTTAGGTACTTCTCTTGTTTCTTTCGTTTTTGAATTGCTTTTAGATTGTTGATCAGTTAAAATCTCTTGATCATGATCGTCCTCGTGATCACTATCAGAGTCACATAATAATGCTAGTCTGGATTTCTAAAAATCAACACTATTTGAACGAGGAAAAAGGATTTAACACGAAGATGCGTACTTGCAAGTTTAAGTTTGTTTCTGAAACAATATCACTCGTCGAATAGGTAGTATCAACCATTGCACTTTCGTCGTCTTTGGTAGAACATTCATCAGTAAAACTTTTATTATGAGGAGTAACAGGACTATCATTTGAATCACTATCACTATCTAGTACAGCTATTCTTTTATGTCTTTTATTATTTTGAATATTTGGAGAGTTTATGTCTTGGACATTGTTATCAACTTCATTATCACTATCACTATCGTCAAGTATTAACTTAGACTTATTTTTAAGACTGGTTGTTAAACTATATTCTAATTCTTTAAAATCTTGTTGTGGACTTTCAGGACTACCATTTGAATTTTGATTTTCTAAATTGCTCTGTGATACAGTAGTATTGGATTCCATGTTTAAAGCGTTATTATAAGGGACACTTATCGCAGTTTACATTTATTTGGAATAATACTTCAGAAATTTAGACAATCAAAGAAAACCTTGGCGCCTTTTTCACATTGATTTGAGGTTAGACATCTGTCAAAATTGTCAGTAGCTGCCAAACATTAACGTCAACCTTTGTTATTGAAAGCCACCTTCGAAAGAAAATTATAATTATGGATTTTAATTTAAAGAAAGCTAATTGTGATTGCATTTTTTACATTAATTGTTTTGGCATATAGTTCAAGCACACTTTTCAGATTATCTAGAATTTGTAGATTTTCTCGAAGAAATGGTGAATGCGCTTGACAGCTCAATTTCGAAAAAAATATATTTCCATTCTTCTCTTTACGCCATAATTTTTGGGTAGAGTATTCAAAATCATCTTAATTATCATTAAAAATGAATAATTCTACGGATGAATATTGATCAAATTAATTACAAAGACAAGCCCCTTCAACAAGCCATACAGTCGTTAGCCCCTTCTAAAGAGTCACAAGAGCCGATTGACATATCGTGAAACGCGAATCCCCCAAAAGTAGATCGAACTCGAGATATTCAGGGCACTAAACAAGCTGTTTGTGTTAATACTTTTTTTTCTCGTCTGAAACATACTTAGTGAACTCTGAAAACAAAAGCGAATCTACAAAGCTTCTAGACAAAGTTTTTTGACAGATTTTCTTGACTTTCATTTGTAATCAGAGCGGCATACGTTAATTGTTGCTAAAAATATTTTAAAAATGAATTTAGATTTAATCGGTTCTCAGGTACAACAAAATAATAGTTTTGTTGAGGAATTTCCTTATAATGAGTTACCAAATGTTTCTCCTCTTGATCATGAACATATAAGGTAAGCGATACTTCTGAGGTTATCCTAACAGCTTGAACGACATACAAGCGTTGTTCAATTGGAACCCATCTTAGGTATCATTTTTTCACCAATATACATAAGTATGTTGAGATTTCTTGTAGTTGTTGATTAACGAATTCTTTCACAGCATTTCCTCGACCAACTCCAAGCCTTTTTTCAACAGCTTAAAGATACAGAAATCAGACGGAAAATCTGTAATGCTCCAATTTCCCTTTTTCACTTGATTCGACTAAAAATAGATTTCACTTGAGCAAATCTACAATAATAGTATTTAAAATTTAATTTATTTTTCAGAAAAATATTGCCATATTTGCTGCAAATCTCGCAAAATCCTAGTTTCTATACAAATTTCAAAGCGGTGAAACTAACAGCAAACTTTATTATCAAAACACTGTACGAATTCGATAATACTTTTCTGAAAGATGTGTTTGTTGGCCTACTGCAATTATTAAAACAAATTTTCCTAAGGTACCTATCTAGTTTTTGTGGACCAAGTTTATTTCCTTTTTCATGAAAATAATATTTGCTTCTAGTGTAACATCAACAAAACAATTAACTGGTATTTTTTCAAACTTGAAGCAGATTTTGGATATTTTATTCTATGTTTCCGATTTCGATTCTTTTTGCAATTTTTGTGCAAATATTTGCCAGCCGATTTTGGAACGAATAATCAACAGTATCATAAAAAATTATGATAGTTTCGATCAAACTTTGTATAGTATATTGCAAAATTATAAAAATGTAGAAGCTTTTAGAGAACTGACTAGTTTAGCAGAGCTAGTAGTGCTTAGGTAATACTTATATTTATTATCTTTTTTGAGCATTCGCTTTACTTATTAAGTCCTTAACAGATTTCCATCTTCAACCCAAATACACTTATTCTGTGCAGAATTTCTAATGGAAAATTGTTTGCTCTTGCTACGGAACTGGAATAAAAATGTATAGTTGTATTTACGTATATAAATTTGATTTTTAAATAATTTAATCAATATTTTAGAATGATGATTTGCCATATTTAAATGAAGTTTTGACTGGTGTTTTAAACTATTTGCTGCATCCAACACAAAATCCAATGACCGACGTACTAAAGAAGTTCTTAAAATATTTGATGCCTATGACTCCTAAGTTAATTTATCTTTGTGGTCATGAAACCATTGAATTAGTTTCAAAGAAGTTATTAGGTGATATCTATTTACATAAAGGAGAATTATGTTTAAAAAGTTCTTTTAGCATGGTTTTTGCATATGTTTATAGCAGAACATGGAGGAAATTCTCATGAAATGTTAACAACTATTCAAGGATTGCATCATTTGCCTTCGGACTACAGAAATTGGCCTAAATCGATTTCGGAAACGTTTTTCTGGCTTTGTTATCTCTTATATTACCATCACAGGTAAGTTTTGAACTAATTTTGAAATGTACAAATTTATTTTAAAACTGCGATTAAGCGCCTGTATTTTCTTTCAATCGGATACTATATGGAACGTTATGAATACAATTTGTATTTGAAATTCGTTTCTGTGCCAACAGATCTTTTACCAGTTTCTTTTTATACGATATGAATTTTTTTTCTTTGATCCATTCCTCGAAGATTTTCTTTGTCGATGGTATTCTGTTGTTCAAAAACTGTTGCACCCTACTCCAAGTGTTATCCTTATTCATTTTCATCAACCAATAACTAGGTATCAATAGACAGTCTGTTTTCACATCCGCAATCACACGACGCCTTTCGAAATTTTCTCCCACATTAAAAAATGCACCTTCACTCAATTCGCACACTTTCAAAAAGTGCGTTTCCATATGGACCATTTTTAAGTCAATAGACTCATAACTGTTCTTTGACTTTTTTGATTTCACCGACAATTTTTTCTTACCCATGCCGTTTTTTGGACTTTTAATTCGTTTCGATAAAAACGACGATTGCGTCTTGGATTTTTTCGGTTTTGTTTTAGTCTCAATCGTGCGAAGATCCAAGTTGCTATCGCAACGCATTAATCGGTATTTTTTAACGCCATTTACATAGTGTACTAAAACCTGGAAAATTTGGTCCATAGTTAAATGTGCGTAAGTGTCAAAGCTTTTGTTTACCTGCAAATGTTCCACAATACTACAACATCCCTTTGTGATCAAATAGGAATATGTTGGCAATCCTATACCGTCCCCTAAAATAATTTGGTCTGCTGTGTAGGTTTTGGTTCTCGAAATAATGCTACATTCTCTTTTGATGACCGAATTCCAATTTTTAAAATAAGAGTACCTACATATTAGAAATTTAGGGAATTTCCAATGACTCTAACCTAGTACGTGTGGTGAAAACAATATGTACCTATTCATGATTTTTGTAATTTCTTCCCATGCTTTCCAAACTGTTTCCTTTAGAACAATATCGAAGTCCTCCTTTTTGATCATTAACAGTTCACAAGGCACAGTGGTGGTGATGGTAGCGGTTCGAGATATGCCATGAATCAATGCGACTTCACCAAACATGGTTCCCGGGCCCACGGTACCTGATTTTTTTTTTAGATAAAAGTGAGAAACTTATAAAAGGGCCGTTAATGTTACCGTGTTCCTCCTCAATCCATTCCTTGAGCCTTTTGTCGTAGGTTTTTACAGTTACTAGAGCTTCTCCAGAAAGCAAAAAATACATAGCAGTAGGAATATGATCTTGTTTTACTATCACTCGATCCGAGCCGATGTAAACAAAATAAGTTACAGCAGCTAACTGACCTTTCACCTCAGAGGGATATTTTCGAAAGCACTTCATACCTAAAATTCCATAAATTGTTGCAGTTATCGTAGTACCTAGTAAATTTCAATTCTTTCTACCTCCAATCGCTCTATTCAATAACTGCTTCTCCTCGTCTGTTCGCTCTTCTTTCGGTTTCGTTAAAATGATTTTCTCTTGTGTGGTTAATGTGCTCTTCTTGATCTTCTTGCGCGTCAACTTCTGTATGTTGAGGATCACGTTTTCGCCTAATGTATCGTCTAAGTCTCCTAACCAGAAAAGGTTAGCTATTACGAGACGGACGAAAGCTTTGAATTTGCGGCGCGCCCTATTTTCGCGAGCTAATTTTTCCTCGGGGCTCATTGCCGGAACGACCTTTTTCCTTTGAGCCATTTTCGGGCTTGTCTGCAAACGTGCATGGACTCGATCGATTTGTGACAGTGTAGTGACAGTTAAGTTTTCAGGTCAAACTTAGCGAAAAAAATACTAAGTTCGTTTTCAGTTATGTCTGGAGAGGTGATGAAATATGCAGCGCAATCAGCAGTCTTATTTACTCGAAGAAAAGCCAACATGCATTAAATACGCATATTTTGAAAGCGGTATTGTATATTTTTCCAATCTGTATACAGGGTAATTTTCAAAATAATATAAAATTTGTCACTATTAAATTTTAATTTTAGATGTAAAAAAAGTGTGGAAAGCAAGATACATTGGACAGGACTTGCTCGGCTCTCTTTTGCCAACATTCACATCTTTTTTGGGTAAAATTATCTCATTTTCGGAGCCACAACTGTTATGGATATTGTGCAAGGGCTCTGATGACTTAAAGATTGAAGTGATAAAAGTTTGCATGAAAAAATAAACGACGAAAATATTCAGGTGCTAGAAAACGTGTTGGCGGCTTCAAAATCGGAGGGTATCCTAATAAAAATTTTATTACGTGAGGAAAAATTCAAAACTCCAATTTCCCCAACGTAAATGGGTTTGTTTCTCAAAATTGCAATAAATTAAAAAAATGATTTGCAGTCTGCTACAAATAATTCAACGTTTACAAAATCGAATGTCGTTCAAAAACATACCTTTGTTAATTTCGAAATTTTGCGGAAACGTGGATATTGTGTGTACACTACTAAGAACTGGCTGTAATGAGGTTCCCCAAGATTTTCAAGTTTCCTTGAGTCTTTTGAGCAGTCTTAACATTATTATACACACCAATCCGAATGAGGAAACTTTAACAAATTTATGTTTTATAACGGAGAAGATATTCGATATCTTAAAGTCGGATAAAAATATTTTGGATTGGTTTATTGCCGATCAATTTTGGATGAGATATCTTATTATGAGACTTAATGGTGGCAATGAAAAATTAATGATTTCTATCTTAATGCTATTAACGAAAATCTTAACAAATCAGGTAGGCAGATACTTAAAAACATATACTTCTTTAATTTGAGTTTTTAGACTGAGGAAACAGAAATTTCTAAAGGAATTTTTATAGACGTTTCACCATTTTTGACTGGATCCCCTCAATTAATAGTGAGCACTATAAGATTTATAAAGCAAATATTGCGCTTAAAAAATAGCTTAATAACTTTAAAAATCGATAGTGTTAGACCTACTTTTTCGAAACTATGCCATCTTACTGATAAGTTCTATGCAATAGAAGAGGTTTTCTATTGTTTAAGGAAATTGTTAAGGCATTATCCCGATCTAACCTATTTACCACACGTGGGAATGATAGTTGAAGAAAAGTATAGAACGTTATAAAATCTTTCAAATTTTTCAACACTAACTTCTATTTAAAGGTGTCACTATTCAAACAGGAGAAAATATGGACGAGAATATTTAGAGTATTTATTAATTTGGATCACATTGATTTTTAAAAATCCAGATAAGAATTTATGTTATTTGCCTCCATACGTGATTTTGGTGAAATATATACAACAAAGCATTGCACTTTCAACTGAATTAGTGAGTGAAACATAATGTCTTTAAGATTTTGATTATACGAGGATCAGTTGAAAAGTTGTCCTATAAAACATGTAGATTTTTATAAATTTTCTTTACTTTTATTAAGCAACATCTTTCAATGAGTTTTATATTATAACTGACCTCATCCTCGTATTTACAACTTTGATATTTATATTAATTTGCTAAAAAGGACTTTTTATGACTTGAATTTTTCAGAAAAACAAATATTTAAATTATTTATCACATATCTATGATAAAGAAGTATATTTAAATAAAACTGAAGCAGATTGGCAGGTAGAATTTCATGTTGTTTTAAAGTAAATTGATAATTAACAAATACGCTCTGTTCCAGAATATTAATTTAATGCCAGTGTGTCTTAGCTTCAAGACAAATATTAAAGTTGAAGTTAAAGGATCAGTTAATTAAAATCTATGGAGAATAAGAAATATTGTTTAACTAACCGTATTATCATTTTTCTTAACAGAAATAAAACCATTAATTGAAACCTTTAATATATGAAATGAATTTTTCACTAATCATAATTGTACGGCTCGCTCAGTTGATAACCTTTCTGCTCTTCCCTAGAGATTGCTAATAATTGGCCAAAGAAATCCTGCTCCTGTCGCTACTACTGCGTTCGTTCGGCTTTCTTGCCAGTAACTTACTATATTTCGACTTAGCTCGTCACAGGGGATTAAAGGGTCCTAAATAACATAGGACGTTCGCCAAAAATTCAATTTTCAAACTAATATAACACCCGGGCCATAATCCATAAATGGTACCTACTACTTCATTTTGTTATAGAAATTGTTACAATCCTCTCAGCCACCAGGTTTCAGCCCTATTGAAAATTTGAAATTATGATTTGTAATGATTTATTTATTGCTATTTTTACAATAATTATTCCTACAATTGTATAGGGCGGATGAAAGGGAAAATCCGTAATAACATGCAAAAATAAACATTCTATGGGTGTATGGAAATGAGCGAAGGGCGATTTGGTTTGATGTAGTGGGTGATAAGCGACGGTATGAATGACGCCGCACGCAAGACGTCGCATTCCCTTGGGGTACGTCGCGACGTCGTGTCTATGGTCAGGAAGTAATTGTTACATTTGCATTTTAATCCTTTCTGACTGTTTCCATGTTGAGCAAAATTCAATATCAAAAACAACGCAACTCAGTTTAATTAAGATAGAAAATCTAATCCTTGTCTTATCGGTTGTCCTATTATTGAAGATCACTAATGGAGGTTTGCCCCCGGAACAAATAAAATAACGTATTTTTTTGATTACCATTTATCCACCCCTCAAATTGGAAAGCCGAGCCTGTATAGTCGTTTGAAAACAGGAACTCAAGTGAATCACCACGACGTGGTGGAGAACTTCAGGCACCCCTAAATAATCATTCCTGCGATTCATGTGGATATTTTAACGCAACACCCTCCGCTCCTGCACTGCCCTCGTTTAACGTACCTTTTGTTGCGTGACCTCTTCCTATTCCGACCGTTAAAAACTACCACTGGATTTCTCAAAAGATACGTATATGTATGTATTATTATTCAGACAGGGAGTGGGCCTATTTTAATGTGAATTTAATTGTATTTTTCTGTAATAATACAATGTGTATTAGAGAATAATTGTTCAAGAAATGGCAAAAGGAATGAGCAAAATAAGGGTAATAATACGCAATTTTTAGTAAACATTGATTGAAAATTAGATACTGAATTATTGTAGATTGCCATAGAAAAAGCAGGAATTTTGAAATAAAATGTTATTAAGACTACGGAAAAAGCCTTAAGATTGCTAACAACAAAGAAAAGTTAAAGCCACTGGGAAAATCCAACTAAAGCAGTCTACGATATTCATGGTAAGTAATTTTTTTTTGTAATCGTAAAAAAGGGGGATCTGAGGATAAATTTTGCAAAAAGATAGGTTTCTTCAATCATATTTCTACAAAACAAAGATTAATATTAAAATTCCAAACGTTAACACTTGAAAATTGTTAACGGAGAGCTGATGGGAGAGAGTGGTTAGATTTCCCAATCTTGTTGCAAAACGGAGGCTCTTACTCACTTTTCGCACCTCGCGTATAAAATTTCAATTCACATCCAATTTTGCGATTTTCGCTCGACAATAGAGCCCCCCTAATAGGCTGGCCCGATTCGATTTTTATATAAAAGTCCTTCGTTCGGAAAGAATGTAACTTGGAAAAATCCTTTTACCGATTGTGCTCGGAGACGAAGCCCCGTAAATTCGACGTTCAAAGCCGCGTAGGAAGACAAAATCGTTCCTTCAATAATCCGTAGAATACTGGACATTCTCGGTTTGGAGAACAGTTAAGGACACTTTATAAATAAAAGTAATTTTTAAAAGCCTGGAGAGTCGTACCCTGGCAAATTACGTAAGATATAATACTGAAAAATGTTCCCCCTTTTCTAAGAAAACCTAATCCCAGACGAAGGAAAAAGTTTTTCTACAAAAACTCGCCCTCAGCAACGATTTTATATCAAAATATCTATGTTCCGTTGCAAAAGGAGTCCTACTAACCCTCCCTCCCCCCACTTAATGCCTCTGAAACCTTCATAACCTAATTCCAAATCCGTTCAAGATATATAGACGAATGGGTAAAAATGAAGAGAGGATAAAATATCTTTGACGAGACAAATTGGGGGAACTTGTTGAATAGGAGTGCATTGAAATGTTCCGCTCGAAATCACTTTGTCGAGTATTTTTATTCTCAGTTTGGGGATCGGAAATTGCATTATCTTCTGTTGCCCGGGTTAATGTAATATTACTTATTTACTTTTCCTCATATCATAGAGGGAAGTGGATCAGCATTTTCGCAAATCTTTTATCTCAAGACCGACTTCACATGGTAGTAGTTCTTTAATATTACTAAGAGAGATTTCTGTAATGTGACAACACAGTTGCAGATAAATAGTTATGGATATTATCACAAATTAGTTGTCACTGGAACTTCAAAGGGTTTCTGGATCTTTATAAAATTTATTGTATGTATTTTCCTACATAATTTATGCAGGAACTATGCGATTTCTGCATCTCGATTACCTCAAGTAATTAGCAATTAAGTAAGAAACGCCTAATAAAATGTTCACAAATTGATCAAAGAATTTTTCGAGTAGCCCTAATTAATATTTGATTGATTCCTTTTCATTAGCTCATATTCCAGATGGAATAAAGTATTTAAAAATTTATTTGATTTTGTGTAAATTTTCGTATCAACTTTCCAACAACATATCAATTTTCCTGTTGTTCCCTTGTTTTTAATGCTAACTTTGCAAGAGGAATATGAAATAACTTAATCGAAAGTTGTCCTTTCAGAACGATTCCATGTTTCGTGTTTCCTAAATCAATTCAATTGCCGGTTGAATGATAATAATTAGCAAGCACCAGACAGGAGAAGAGGTTAATTACTGAGAAATTCGAATTATGACAGTATTTAGCAATTTGCAACTAAATTAATTTCCCCTGTTTCTCATCCGCCCTCTCTCTGTCCCGTTTAATATTACATTATTTTTAGGAAGGCGGTATGTACGCTCTTGTTTTTATGTCGTTTTATTGTTTCGACATATTTTTTTTTCAATTAAACCGTTATATTGTGTAAGAAGCCAGACCACTGTAAATAAGTTATAGAACAGAAATGTCACCCTTGTCGTGTCCAAATGTCGATTGCAAATGGAATTTGAATTTTATATAAACTTCCCATATGTAGAGGCACACAGGTGCATTAATAAACGTACAACCTGATTATTTTTATATACAAAGCATTGAGTAAAATAGTTTTGCTCGTAAAAAGTAAACTTTGTATCTAAATAAATTCCTTGAAACATTTAATTTTTCGCACAAACCGGCAACAATGTAACTAGAAAACTCAGCAACTCCCACATAGTTTTCAAAAAGTAAAATAACTGAATGAATTTAGGGCAATGAACATTAAAATGAAAATTTCAGTACCCTTAAATAACCGTTTTTGTCATATTTTGCATCTGCTCTGTAATCGGACCAAAAACAGCTGTCCTGTCTCTAAAAACCCTCCTGTAGTTTTAGTTAGCAGGAATGTGATATAATTAAAGGAAAAACACATCCGGCCCTGCCCTATTCGTTATGAAAATGGTTATTTATTGGTACAAAGTGGCCGCTTAAAAATTGATATGTAAATTTTTCAATTTCGCCCAATTTCCATTGAAAATGACTTGAAAAGGGTGCGAAATTTCTGAATCTATTTCTTCAGAAATTGATGACACGCGTTTCTATAATAGGTTTATGTAAATTTAAGTGAAATTACATTTTTTTATTTGCATTAAGTACTTTATAAAGAAATGCATATCATATATGAATAAATAATGTTTCGACATATTTGAAATACATTGTGATCGAGAACTGGACAAAGTCCAATTGACGTAAACCCAAGTTGAAGGTAATAAACCAACCCCGGGGCATCAAAGAAAAAGCTGCAACGTCAAATTCTCTCGATCAAACAACGGAGGGGTCACCGTTGTCGCTTCCCTAAAGTCTAGCGATTTTCCCAGCGTGAAAAGTTGACAACATTAGGTCCCAAATTGAAATTGGAATTCCGTACAAATTGAGCAGTATGTGGCCGGAATTGTGTTCTTTATTTATTGGACATCGTATACAGTTATCACGAACCAATAGATAAAGTTTCAAAAAATATGTTCAGTCTGGCTATGATTTTACAAATTGGCCACAGTTACCTTAAACAGGACGTACAACTTCGAAGAATTCAAAAAATGAAGGCCAAAAATAATTTTAAAACTTCTTTGACGCACGTCTAGGCTCTTTAACGGTAGATATAAAGTTGGTCGCCTCCCACTGACAACCGGAGATTGTCTATTGTTTATTCTGTGGCCAGGGCCACGTTAGGTTTAATGGCACACACGTCCGCCATATTTACCTTCAACATCTGGATCGGTTGATCTAACAAAGAGCGTTGCTTTCACTTCTTTCCCTATCTTTTTCCCTCTTACTATGTACACAATTGGAACTTTTGAATGATTAAATCAAAAGGACAACTCTCTGTCTATCTCAATGGAAACCGCTTAATTATTTTTCCAGTTGTTTTCATTAGACGTGCGCCCCGCTGGTCTCCAGTCTATTTCAGCATAATAATTATGTATTTTTAATGATGTATTTGGTTTTTGTCTGTATATCAATTAAAATTTTATAAATTCTTTCTTTTGCATTTGGAATGTCCAGTTAACAACTAAAAAAATACTATTTACTAGGATATCTGCTTGAAATAATGCGTAGATACATCTGTCAGTTTTTCAAATATTTAATGGATGTGAAAATGTTCTCCTGATAGGTTCCCAGGCCAAAAATTATAATTCTCACATTTTTCCGCGGATTATATCGTATTCCCAAGTGAACTCGTTCCCTTATGTATCACTATTATAATTTGTCCTGTTGGGAACGCTCTACCATCGGCAAATAAGTCCTGGCACGTGCGCGAGCCACGTGACCCATGGTAGGTTGAGGCACCCCAGGAGAATTCTATGACGTTCGTAAAGTCCATTTACTCAACACGGTTCCCACAGTTTTCAACGGCCGTCATTGAATCTTCTTTGTACAGAACAAACAACAGTAGTAGTTACGCGAGGAGGGGGTGTTAAATTTCAAAAATAATTGCGTCGTGTTTTTGAAATGGTTAAAGAAAGGACAAACTTACGCGTTTTCAAGTCGTTGTCTCTGTTTTTCCGAACGTTTCGGTTCACAAATCCCAAAGTAAAATGCAGGCAACGATATGCATATTTGATATGATTTTAATGTGTCTGTAGTCGTAAGCCTCTTATGTAGCATATTGCCGGTAGTGCACTCTCTCTATGAATAAATTATATTAAATATCTATCAGAGGAACGGCGACGTAAAGCCGATCACAGATTGGTCCTTTGAATGGCTCCATAAGCTCGCTCCGCCCGTTCTAAATCGGCACGTCTTCCCACAAGACATTTTAAAACCGCTCTTTTATCATTTGTTTGTTTTCTTTTTTAAAATGAAAAATGCTTTTCTCCATGATCTTTCCAGTAAAATTTAGTCAGTGCATTATGGTTTCAATTTTCAAGTACCTAAAATGGAATGTTCTAGATCAAAGAGTAACGCCAATTTTAAATGCTTCAATTCACGCTAGGCATTTGATTATTGTTAGAAAGAGCTGAACAACTAAACTAAGGATCACGCAGAGGAATGAACATAGTTTTAATGAAACTATGCTTCTTAAACCAACTAAGAACTCAGTGGATCGTATCGATAATACGAAGTAAATATTTCAAGTTTAAGATTTGGAGAGAAATATTTTAATTCTTATGTATCGCTGTCTATAAAGAACAATGATATTGAAATATTTACCTCAAAATCTTGAAGCAGAAGCATTATTCATACGATTCACTGAGCTAATTGTAAATTTTTAGTTGTTAACAATGATTAAAATTTCATTAATAATAAAAGAGAAAAGCATCTTTAATAATTCTGAACATTGCTAGGTGTTTCATTCGAAAATATTAAAAGCAGAATGTTAAATTGAGCAGGAAAAATTAAGAATTTAATTATGGCGTCGCAAAAGCAACTTCACTTCGTTGAAAAGTTTTTCTTGGAAGACATTTTTCTCTTTTAAAATATGGAGTTTCAGATATTTTCAACGATTATTAAGGTTTTAATGAGAGACCGATTTCATTAAGTAGATACTTGATGTGAAGAAAAGCGAAGAGAGGATTCTGTTTACGAATGAAGCTAAAATTAAAATTACAATTTTCAATTTTAGCTTCATTGCAAAATAGGTTTAGAACAAAACATCTGTCCACTCTTAAATTTCCATTTGGGACATATTTTCGATTTTTATCTTTCGACCATACACAATAAACTATTGTCGTTTGTTACCCGCATCATTTACTCGGTATGTTTTTGATATCGTTAGAATTTTAACACATGTCTGTCTCATTTATTGAACCGCGTCCTCTTCGAGGAGTCTTATTCCTCTAATGATTAGGACCCCTGAGTAGCATCAGGTGGTTACTTTTCAACTCAACCCTTAACGAGACCCAGAGGCGGCGTTTTATTCATTTATCTATCCAGCCTAACGCCAAAGGCGGACCCGTTTCAATTATTTTACTCGATTCTCTACTTCACTGCCGTGAAATTGTTAATGCCCGCAGTTTTATAATGACGGGGTGTTTCAAGTGTTCGACAATGATATTGTATCGATACGTTTTATTTTTTGATAATATTTCAAGAGGTTCCTTTTTCAAGTCTAAGAATTATCAACCATAATGATATGCTGGTATTAAAAAACGTACAGATTCGCACACTATCTGCACGGACAGACAAAAGAGAAATATTTATATGGAATTATAATTTGAATTATAAAGTGCAATTTACCCTTACAAATGGATGAAAGGTTACTCGATGATAGCTGCAAATGTTGCGGGTATTTTAGAGACACATGATATTTTAATGTAATCGCTTGGGGCAAGTTTATCAAATTTCCATAATAAGTTTCGTGGAATTTCCAGAAAACAAATTTTGTATGAAACATTTTCAGTACCAAGGTTTCTGACTGAAAATTAACAAAATTTAATTTTGGAAAAAACATAAATTGGACAAATAATTCTTAAACAATAAACTATGCCAGATAAATAATTACTTAACTCTAAATGATCCAAAAATTAAATGAATTGAATGAAGTCAAATCTTATAATCGTGAGCACCAATCCATGGGAACCTCAAGACCCATTTATTTAAAAAATAGTTGTGAATAATTTTTTTACTGTTTGATTAGGCCGTTCATCATTGCCTGTGGCTTTGTAAATTGTTGTATTTCATTAAAAAATATTCAAGAAAAAGTTATAAGTAGTCGATCATCTGTCCCCCAAAAACAATTTTCGCGTTGGTTAAGCCTGGCTTCTTCGAGGAAGCTATCAAATCGCTTCATCACCTCGTTGAAAATCAACGACCGAGAAACTCTGCGTGGCTTGTTATTACCCTTCAAGCAAATTAACCTATGACGAGGGGAAGGTTCTTCCAACGACTTTAAAAAAATCCTTTTTTCACTGGTTCACACAAGGACGATGATTTGTATCTATACATACTGCATAATGACTTTTTCTTCAGATATTCCTTCCGTTCCTTACCGAATATTACCTCTGATCCGATCAATGCGTCTGCAGCTCATTAATATAACTTTTTAATATACGGTAACTGCAAAGATACAAGTCAAGAACATTGAGGTTTGGAGAGCTCAAAAACAAATTGCATTATCGTATTGAATCCAAAAGTCATTAGCGTAATTCAGGCCAGCTTCTTAAGCATGTAATGATTAATTATTTGTTTTTTTTTAGAAGAGATTACACCCCACATCATCATTTTTCACTGTACATTATGAATTTATATGTTCTAAATGCGAATTTTGTTTATTGAAGTGGAGGCGTTACAACATGACTGGAAAGTGATACGTTGTTGTTTGTGGTTTGTCTTCCCTTCTACCATTACCAGTCTCAAGAAATTTGAAACCCCAGTGAAATGTTTTTATTATTTTTATTAAAAATAGTAAATCAAATGTTTAGGTTTCTTGGACCGATATATTTTCTACGAGAATAAAGGAAACATTGACTCCTCGCCTTCAAGCCCATAATTTTGCAAAATATTTATCGTTTTTCCTGGTCGTATCGCATCCAATACACTTACGGATGAATTATTAAAGTCCGCTATTATATATAGCCGCTTCATTTTTATCTTTTCGTGACTGAGGCAATTAGAAATGAGAACGTTCTATAATTTGAATGTAATTCACTTAGGAAAGCGGAAAACCTTTATAATACTTGCCTGCGAGTAAACGTAACTTTTACTTTAATTTTCCCGGTGGGACTTTATAATTTTGTCTTCCGGGCTTTTATTTAACAGCAAAGTACAATTTTCACCTTTAGTTTGGGCCATTCATTGATTCCAGTGAATAGAAAATATTTCATTATACGAGTATGCCAACCAACCATGGATTAATATGACTCATAGTCCACGCATTAACAGTGAATTCTTTTAAAAGGTCCCTCACCCTATATACCTTTTTATAATTCCTAGTTCTAGACCCTTATATTACCTGTACGGGCACGTGACACTCGACGCGTGCCATTTTAATTTTTCGGTCCATACGGACGCATTCATTCTCAGTCACTTTATTAGGATATGTTTTTGTTCAGTCAACTTTTAATTGCATATGCATACCATCTACATCTATGTATGTACATTACAATTTCAGATAGAAATATTTTTGAATTTTAACAATAAGTAGCAGTGTTGCATTAGTTGTGAAAATACACACTTAATTCAACCTTAAAAAAACCAAAGGATGTGATGGGTTAGGATAACATAGTAGAAACCATAAACAGTTCACAAATCAATGTCATCCAACTGAGTAGTAATTAAGTGGAATTCGAGAGGCCATATGGCCAAATCGCCGTCACCATATACATACTACAGAGAGTGTTGTCGAAACCCCTCTATCTCCAAGCCGACGAATTTATAAAACAGCCCACACCAAACCGCGATTTTTCACGCTGCCGGTTCGATTTGAAAGTCATTAAAACACCATTAGTTGCTTCAATCATTCTGAGATCATTAGTGAACCTTTTCTGGGTCAATTTTGCATAGAGAAAGAGCTAGGTACTATAGGCAAATTTAATATTTGATTTGGCTTTGGTGCAATTCGTCAATTTGATCAACTTTTATCAATAGATTAGTTGATGGGTTTTATCAGACAAAAGATTTTGGCCTATTTAGGTTATAGAAAACAAAATTTAATTAGTTCGGCGTCCTGTGATTGTTGATGCAATAAAATACACTCGGGTTATGAATGATTTTATCAAGGAGCGTGCCAATGTTTCAGACTGTTTACTCAGACATTCTAACAGAGCGGAAAAAAATCTGATTAACACAGGGATCCATATACGAGGATTGCTCAACACAAACACGTTTTTTCTAGGATTCATCATCAGAGAAGTGCACAAACGATGTTACTGTTCCGGATGATAATATTCGACTCCATGTAGCTTAAATGATTCAAAATCGACCGTTGTCTTTGACCTGTCCACATGCACTAATCACATTTTGGTTTTTGGAGGCTCTGACGAAGAATTTGTATTAAAGCTTTAAATCTGTTTCTATTGAACAATCCTCGTATTTAATCTGCAATTAATTATAGCTTCACATTATATGGAAATTTTCCACAATGCTATCCAGTTATTTTTTCTGAAAAATGACCGGAACGGATCGGTTTTAAAATTCCGGTTATTGAAAAAAAACGAAGTTCAAAGGGCGTAATTGCCATTCGAAAAGTGTTTGGAAACGTATTAAGATTAACAAGAAAAAATGTAAATCATTGTATGTCTTTTTATTGATACAGATAAAACTATAAACATTGACCTGGGAATTATTTTCTTGAAAGTAAATCTAATCCTAAAAACACCAGGTGTCTAAAAATCCTTCTACTTTCACCGATCAATGTTTTAATTTCATTTAGAGCAGATGATCGAAAAGGACATTCACCTTCATCTTTCTTTCTTCATGGACCAGTATCGGTTTTTGAACGAAATCAGCCAATCGTGTCCTCTGATTTTCAACAAATGCCATTTTTCTATAAACACCAATGAATACGGAACTATAAAAAATAATAAGTATCTCTATCCTAATGACTGGTATCTTTTAACCCTCGAAAAAAAAGTCCATAGCATTAAAGCCGTGCATACATTTTCCACACGGCTGATGCTAAAACGCAAACACCCCTGATATTTCATATACGCACTGTTCCCGTTATTACCACTTAGCAACGTAGGAAGAAGTGATTGTAAACAGGACCGGAGTAAAATTAATTAAAAATATAATTTTACCGTTTCCTTACATCCTGACTGCTCTTCAAAAACAAGTTAGTTTTAGCATGTTTTTTTAAATTTTCACCAAAAAAAATTATATAAAGTATATGGTTTTCGAAGAACCCATTAATCCTACAAAACCATTAATAAATTTATAAATTTCAACTGCACTGACCTCAATCTTTATTTCTTGTTCTTTGTCAGTATTTATTGAAAGTGAAACTAACAAAAATGAATAATACGGTCCTATTGACAGGTAAGTAAAAGAACCAGCGAATCGTCCTGACCGAATGAAGCCCCATGGAACAACAACAAAAATACGTAATCACGGAACGATTGTGTGTGCATTGGCCCTCGCCAGGTGCGCACCGAAAATTGGGGGACCCACGCGCCACCAAAGCAGCTGCAATGGGGTTGCACCCCCTTTTCCAACAGCAACACATGCCGTGACGTATGCGCTCCTATGTGTCACCTATACGATACGTACTGTATGCGTGCCCATCGGCAACAACTATTGTCTGATCCGGGAATATGTAAATGACATTCTTTTGTTTGGCCCATCCTGAACTAGTTTTTGGCTCCGGCTTAAATCGGTTCCTTTGATTTTGGGATTTTGACAATCCGATCATCATTTTTTTTCTTCTTTACGATGGTTTTGATTAGTAAAAGGATAGCACTACTAAGAACATACATTTGAATGGAAACAAATTGAAACTGCATATTAGTCCTTAATACCTTTTCTGTTTGTTTCCAAAATATACGTTTCTATTCTAGTTTTAAAAATTTTTTCTTTTGATTTTTATGATCATTTGTTCCTTTGCCAAACATTCTCAAGACTAACCTGGAAAAATGCTTTTGTGATTCTTCTTCTTTTCGTATTTTTTAAATTGATTTTTGCTTTTCACCGTGTAATAAACACTGAAACCAACTTGTCCTAATCTTTAACAAAAGTAAACCTGTGATCCCAAGCAGTTTAACTTGCCAGGCATTATTCAGAGGGTCCTGCCTTCTTGAAACAGGTCTTACAGATAAGAAAGACCCTAGGGTAACAAGGCGGTGACGTCGATTCATTCAAGAAACTCACCTGGAAAAGATTAGGGCGATAGGATAAGCTACTGATTTGAAGACGCTTTTATCAGGTAGCTGAGTATGTAAGAGACAATATAACACCTGATCCAGTTTTTGTTAAAAAAAAGAGTTGGAATTATATTAGATCTGTATTTGGGATATAATGAAGAATATTTTTAAAATCTTAACTTTTAGTTTTCATTTTAAAGAAATAATACTTGCTTGTTACTCGTGCATTGAAGTGAGGTACCAAATTAAGGTAAAAGGAACCACAACAACTGCTAATCCATTTCGTTTGAAATCAATTAATCGTTGTATCAATAGAAATATGAATTTCCAATTTTTATCTTCCAAGTTTATTGTGCTACTTTTTCCCTTTGAACCACCGGGTTTCATATGCAGCTGTCGGTCTCTTTGTTGTTCCTTTGCGGGGCTGAAAAAAAATAGGAAAGGGTGTCGGCCACGCGTTCTGATCGTTCTCATTCTCACCCCGCGCAACCCTTTTAAGAATTTTTACCTTTAATTGCACCCGGCTCGTGACTTACCTATCAATTGTTCTGAAAAAAAAAAAAATGATGGGCAAAGGACAATTCAACCTAATGCGCAAAATCTGTCTAGAGTCATCTCTGTTATTCGCAATAAACTTGATTCGCAATACAAGAGTTGATGAGTTTTAATTAGAATGGAAGTTCATTTAGTTTTGACCGGTGAAATAGAAACACCCCGCTGTTCAGGTCAGCTTGGAAAGTGAAATAAAGGGAAATCAATTTTGGGAATATGGAGAATGTAATTTAGAGGAAGGAAAGTGATTTTTTTACTGTTGGATAAAGGAAAAATCACCATTTATGGGGATTTATGAAGGCATTTCTCTTGGAACGAAAGAAAGGAATGTTAATGGAATATGTTCCATGGGCGAAATGGCATGTGATTTCTGGGGATGAAATTGAGACGTTGCATTTTTAACATTGTTTCGGGTATGTCATTACAATTCTATCTATACGTCATTGTTTGTTTTTTAAATTATATCTCAATTTTCTTGTTTTAAAAATCTTGTGTAGCTCAAATCATATACTTACACACAATAACACTTGCACCTATTTGAATATTTCAAAAGACCTCAAGAAGGTCGAAGGCAAAAAAGGGGGTCCCTGCCTTTTTGTCTCAATGAATTCTAAAGATCCCAACCGAACTGGCGCCCCCAGAGTTGAAACGACTTAAAATGTTTGTCAAGATAGTGATTATATTACGTTGTCTGGTGTCGCGCCCTTAAACACCTGTTTATGACTTCGCTTTAATCTTCGGCCCATTAAATTGTAAACAAAAAATCTTGGAGACTATTGCAGAGATTTTTCTGGAAAATTCTTTTTAAATTAAACTGGAAATATATAAAAATTCGTACAGGATACTTGAACTTTTGTTTTGTAGTTCTTTATTATATTTCCAAAAACTAGAAAAACGAAAAAGAAAAAAGAAATTTTTTTTATAAATCTTTTAGTGACAATTAATGAATCAATCAGAACCCCATACTACTAGTTGAAAGCTTACATCCTTCTGTATGGGCTTTTACGATTCCACGGTCCGTAACGGTTTTTCCGGGTAAATAATTATTATTAGACGGATTCTCATTCTGAGGCAGATGGCCATTTACACCCTCCATAAATTAAATATCGGGGGAGTTTTGATAGAAGCCCTTCGGGATTTTTTATGTTTTAAATTGTATCGAGGCGGTTATTTACGTATTTAATAGTTTCGAGTGAAATATTTTCCTGCCCGAATAACCGTTACCGCCCCCCCCCCTCCCTCTGATTCTCTCCAATGGGTTTCTTAATTCTTTTCGGTTTTTTTCATTGTTATTGTAGTTTCTCACTATCGATTTGTGCATTATCATTTCCGTTATTGGCACGAGCGTTTAGTAAGGGCGGTTTATTTTCTTTGTCATTGTTTGTATTTACAATTATACTATATGATATCGAATTATTCTTTGTACTCGATATGTTAGATTAGAAAAAAAAATATAATTAATAATAATAAATGAAAAATATATATTTTCGATCTTCACGGTATTATAACCATAAATGTAACTCTTGTAAATTGATATTTAGTTATGTTATCTGATTTTTGTCGAGTTTGTCTGTACATTTTTTGCATGCAAACTGTATGCAAATAACCACCTTTGTGCTTGAAAATATATTTTTCGTTGTTTTAGCAAGAAATTTCTTATCGCACTTCTATAAAAAACCTTTTTTATTTTATTTTCTCATAACAAAATTCAATCAATTTTAGATGGTTTTGGGTGAATCTATTTTTATACGAGGAACATTCAAATAGAATCCAACAAAATTGTACAATGCCTTATTATATTATTGGACCTAAATCCTGTTTTCAAATTTTTCTTGTTATTATTATGAAGTGTTTGTAAATACGTTGCTGATATTTCTATTTTAAATCCTGTAGACATTATTTTTGTTATTATAACACAGATTATACATAAACAGTGTAGCTCTCTTAAAACCGGATTTTTTTCTTGAATTTTGCCCACGAAAAAGAGAGCAAAGTAGGTCTTGGATTTTAAACGAGCACGATAAGAGATTGTCCCAAGAAAAGGTTTTAAATGCCCTACAACTTAAAAAAAAGTGATCAAAATCGAACTGTAAATACAGATATTACGGGGGTGGCCCAGTCTAAGTAAGTTACACTGTAATCGGTGTTACAAAAACAAAAAAAAATACCCGCAAGATTTAAAGTATAACTATCAGCAATGAACTTATAAAAATGTCACAATAATTCGTAGCTTGGGTCTAATAATATTGGAAGGTACTGTATTTATGCCAAATGTCACCTTAATTTCAACTACTAAGTTGGCAGCGGCTAAATGAATGAGCTTTCCATTTCTTTGAAAACTGACTTAAGTCTAAAGATGTGTTAATAAAAATATATAAGAGTAACCACTTTTGTGAGGAAAATAGTCTTCTATGATAACTAGAATGACCATATGCAAGCAGATGAAGAATAACGTAAAAGATGTATCAGACGACTTCCAGATTTGAGAAATTAGCCAATCCCTTCAAGAACAATTATACCTAATGCAACGCTCAACAAAATAGGTCGGCTTGTAATGTTCATAGAATTAAGCAAAATGTTATTGAACCTGACCTCCTATTACAGACATTTTGTTTTTTTTTTATTTTGAATACCAGTCTTTTTGAAAAATAAGGAATTTGAAAATTTCTACTAAAAAATCTATAAAATTTTGTAAAAAATTCAGACCACCTTCAGTAATGAATTTGAATGTTGTCAAGGTTTCAATACGGAAATAAATAAAACTGTATAGGGGTATTTCAAGAGCAACTTTGATAAATTTAAATTGTTTATTTGTTTCCACTGAAAAATAGTTATGCTGGTGGTTATTTTGATAGAGAAAATTACGTAAGACCAAAAACAAAAGTTTCCTTTAGATTTTTCATACGCTTTCTATAAACTCGCTCATAGTATAGGTTTGACTGATTTGAAAATTAGCTTTTCTAAAAAAAATAATCTTAGTTGAAATAGTTCGTAATATTAAAGCCCAACAACTAATAATATACGTATAAAACAATAACATAACATTTCACTTAACAATGGATTGACCAAAAATCAAAAGGATAAAACACAAAGCCTCGCCTTCAAAAAGTTCCTATTTCTGAACAGCCAAAAGAGAGGAGAGACAACAGCATCTTCGAAATCCGTTACAGAACGTCGAACATAAAATCTCATGCCAATGAAGGGAGCGTTCGACTGGTTCGCCAATCGGAACGCGGGTCTTTGCCCCACCTAGCGCAAGAGCTGTAGAATTTCGAGGCGGAGTAGCGTCGCTATTGGGAGCTTATGGCTTCAAAACTTCCGCTAGGAAACTCACCGAAATGCGAGTTGAAAACTGCTAGACTTGTCAGTCGGTCGTGGAATTCGGTGAGGGATGCCTCGTGTGAGCTATCCTCACCATGATATGGAATTCGCTACGTTCAGGTAGGGAACTGATCAGTGGTCAAGTGATAATTTTTTTTTGTTTGTGAGAAATTAAGTGATTTTCCTTGTAACGATAAGTAATTTTAGATCTCCTCATTTATATCCTCCACAACCTGCCTCCATATTACAAAGGCTCGGCATCGAGCGACTGGAGTTCGAAACCAGTTTCTTGCCCTTCCAACAGTACATTCGATATACGGAACCTATCGAATTAACATCTGCAAGTCCTCTGGATTTGAGTGTTAAAACGTCACAGGTTCCTATTACTCCTCCGTGCACGCCATCGCCTAAGACAAAAACTCCTCCGAAAAGTCCCACTCCAGAAGTTCCAAGTAAGAAAACTAAGGTAAACTTTTTTTTGTAGAACCAGAGATTGCTTAGAAAACCTGGAATTTGGAAAAGTTTTTTTTTGTTTTTATTTCAAACTGAAGATGAAATTTCTAATTTTTCAGCTAAATTTACCGTCATCAAAAAAAACAAAAGCAATCAGAAAACTAAACTTCGACGAAGATAACAGTTCACCAGTTTCAGGAACCATCATCAGAGAACTGCGGCCGGATGAACATTTGGTGGTTCGCAAAGGTAAACACATTTGTTTTCTCTTAAACACACTTGTCTGACTTTGGATTTTTACGTTCTGTGTAGGTGATATAGATCCTGCGTTTAATGTGGTCGAAGTAACTGAGGATGCGAAAGCAGAATTGGCAAAAATCGAAAACCATATTGGCGATTATGTATGTAGATTGTGCAAGGAATTATATGAGGACGCCTTTGGCTTAGCCCAACACAGGTAAGTGAAAAACAGCTTTTTGAAACTTGTCAGCAGTAGTGATAGTGAACGTGCACGTCTTAAAGGTGTTGATGAGAAACTTTGATTTTGATATTTTTATTTTTTATTTGAAATATCATACTGAAAAGTGTAAATTTTAAAATGCAACAGAGCATATCATACAGGCTTTTGTTGCACTTGACCGTGCGCTAAATTGATTAGAAACGATAATAAGGAGCATTAGTCACGGTAAAAGCACGCAATATTCTACCTGGAGTCGGTAATGCACGTGTATTAATCCTGAAGGCACGTGTCGACAGGTGGTAGTCCCCCATATCAATTCGTTCATGCATGTTCACTAAATCGTGACTGGCACCATTGTCTCGTCATTATAAGATTGAATTGAGTTTTATTTATGTTTTCAATGGTTGATCCAGATGTTCCCGAATTGTTCACGTGGAATATAGATGTCCGGAATGCGATAAGGTATTCAATTGTCCCGCGAACCTTGCCTCTCATCGTCGTTGGCACAAACCGCGGCCGACCAAAGAAACTGCGACGAAACAAGAAGAAGGTGTTGTGAGCGATACGGATTGTGGGGAACAATTTCCATGTAATGAGTGTGGGAAGCGGTTTCGAAGAGTGAGTTTTTTCGTTTTATTTTTTGATTAGATGAACATTTTTTGAATAAAAACAAAAATTGCTTACATGATCTTAAACTTGATAATTGTTTATATTTAATACATCTATCTTTAAAACGTACAATTTAACTCAGATATGCTTAAAGACAAAATAAGAAATAAGAGTTATTTTATTTCTTTTGAAGATTTAAACCATTATTTTGATAAATTTTCCGTTTAAATTTTTTTTCTATATTGTTTTTTTTATTTCTTTTTTACCTTTTTTTTGTCTTTCTGTATTTTTTTATTTAAAAAACACATTTACAACGATTTTAGCTATATTATTATTTTCAATCAGAGCTGGCAGAGCTCTTCAAAAGAAATATTTCTGAAAAAATAATATACTATTATGTCTCTATTATTAAAAGTACTTTCGATATATCTGGTTTAAATGTGTACATTGGCCATAATATAAATTCGATCTTTCATAATTTTCCTTTTTTTTTATTTTTTAGGTAGCATATCTACGTAAACATGAGACGCTCCATCAAATGGACTGACAACGGCTTCTGCCTGTAAGGCCCATACCGCGTCTTCCGCCCACCGTTTGGAGACCGCCCCCCTTACCACCAGCCTGCGGGAATGCCTTGTCGGATAGGTATTTTTCGGGATTGCCCTGGATAGACTTTCCCGGTACTGATTGTAAATAGTTGGATTTCAAATACCCCTCTTTAACTTATATTTGAATTGAATTCTTGTCTTTATCTAGTCATTTTACATGATTTTTTCTAGTCTTTGATTTAATATTTCTAGTCATTTCAACATTATTCTAGTCTATTTCCTGTTTCACTTACAATTAGATTTCCTATTAATACCTACATAAAACATTAAAAATTTAATTTATAAACCCTGTATATAAAAATATATTTGTATGAAAACTAGTCAGAGGAATTAATCTAGTCATTATGTCTAGTCATTAAATGAAAAAATTGTACTTTTGCAATTAAAATGAAGAATCAGTGTTATCACATTATTGATCTCATGTCATTGTATATAATATTCTACTGCTTCTTTTATAGTTTTGCTACATTTTCTATTAATTGACAGATATATAAATGTATTATTGAATATTGTCAACAAATAAGTTCCTATATTTGTACTATAAAGCGCATATAAATAATTGAAACTAAGCAAATGAAAGAACATTTTCTGGCAATGTTTTGCGGGCAGGGAGAACAATTTGCAATAAGTTTCCAGCAACAATTTAAACCCCATTTTGATAATTATCTTTTAAATATCACATTCAATTTTAATTTATCTCCAGCCTTTCAATCAATGTTCACACTTTACCCCTTATGTAAGATATGTGAATTGTTTTGCCATATACTATAACTACTCAAATTTCAACATAGACTATGTAAATATACTTATGTATGTGATATATTATTATATAAGAGGGCTTATGGTGTCAGTAAGATTGCATTGTATATAGCATATTTTTTATTAAAATTATTTTTGTTTACTTCACAGACGCAAAGCACACAAGTACTCAAATAATCTAGTCTTTAAACATGTTTTAGTTGTAATGTATGATACGTCTTAATGATGAATGATGTAATGATACATAGAAATGTAAGAAATGTGTATAAAATAACAATCGAGTGTATATCTAGTCAAAAACTATATACTAATTGCTAAGCAAGTACATAAAAATTATAATTTTAAAGATTGAAAACCCGAGGGATTTGCCGAAGCTTTATTCGAATTATACTTTATAATGTTAAACCTCTTGTGATATTTTTATAGGTTTTAAATCAAAATTTATGTATTTTAACTGAGTGTAAAGGCGCATTCAGACTAAATAAAGCTGTAATTCGCCAGACTAAAATCTAAATGACCGAACCAGTTCGATCGCATCATTCTCTCTTGCTGGCTTGTTTGTTTAGTCTGAAGGCACTTAAATAATTCGAGCGAATATTTTTTGCTCCTTTAATCTGGAGACACCTTTAGAGATTATGTATTATGTACAAAAATAATGTTTTTATGTAGGTATTATATATTTTTTTTAATAAATTGCAAATTATACTAAACTGTGACGTGATAGTATGGCTTGATTTGCGTTATTTATGTATAAAAATAACGATACTGATTTTCGTTCAATCAGTATTTGCGTTTTCTTAAAGGAAATTAATACACAGCACAACTATCCGTTAAGATGTTAATTTTATATTTAATTTTATTTTATTAGCAACTTCATGTATTGTAAATAACAATTTTTCAATGTTTTAATGACACCATTTTGTTAGCAATAATCAGCTTTCAAAATGCATTATTTCATTTCAAAATATGGTATAATAATTTTAATAAAAGCGTTACTTAAACTTATCGATTTTATATTATTGTTTGTTTCCAGATTTTGGGAATGTTTTATAAAATTTAATATAAAATTTATAAAAAATGACATCGATGGCACTTATTTCTCTGGTTACTTTTTCATTTTGTAGATTGGCTATTACAACATTGTGTGACATGTCAAAGTTTTCTAAGAGTAGACAGACATATATATATATATATATACACGTATGGAAAACGAAAAGCTGTCCATAGGAAATATAATGGAACGGACAGAGAACACACTACACCTAATATAAAAACATATGTGCCTGACAAAGATACAATATCTTTGACATTTAGTTCGTTTCAATCGGTGTTGCCAGATATGTTTCTATTTTTTGAACGATAAGATAATTTTAATTTCTAAAGTTGCAGGGAATATTTAAGAAAGCAAGCTGAAATTATTTTGAAGTGTCCGGCTGCATCAAGAAAGTCAGAAATCACACAAATACATTTTTAATCACGATAATAATTTCAGCTTGCTTTCTTAAATATTCCCTGCAACTTTAGAAATTAAAATTATCTTATCGTTCAAAAAATAGAAACATATCTGGCAACACCGATTGAAACGAACTAAATGTCAAAGATATTGTATCTTTGTCAGGCACATATGTTTTTATATTAGGTGTAGTGTG